>JAJTTS010000001.1:3695874-4072119 GCA_036971165.1 Arthrobotrys iridis | reverse complement strand
AAGAGTGCTCTCCTCCCATTCCTATTCTTCGGTCCGTTTATTTCTTACTTTTTGTTTTGTTTCAATATCTTTTTGCCAGATTCTGGGACGTGTTTCCTCTCGCTTGTATGAATGAGTACCCCTCCATCAGCAAAATGCCCCCGCCAGGATCCGAACATCCCAAACAGGAGCAAGTGGATCCTGCCGAGATCACATGATAAGGCTGTACCCATTTCAAAAAAAAAAAGCCAGAAACCTGCATGGCTAGCATCGGTCATTGGGGCAATCTGCTATGGACCCACAAATATGTAAACCACCGGATTGTCACGAAAGCGATAGGAAAACGAGATGGGAGCCCCCCAATTTTGGGAAAGGTGTGATAGTGGTAGTGGTGGGGATGCGGCGCGGGTGAGATGTGAGCTGGCCACCTGGCTTACAAGGCCGTGCAGACTTGCAAGCTTGATGCATTTGAGAAAACAAAGCAAATGCGGGCTTAAAAAAATATCGGACAGATTCATCTTCAATCACACACCCTGCGATTCGAGCCAGGGCGCAAGACCAGAGTGGGGCAGGGCAAAAAACTAAAATAAGATAAACGGAAAACGGAGAGTAGACGGATGGAAAGAGAGAGAAAGGGAAAATGGAGAAGACGTGGTAAAGTAGCAGAGGCGATGTATCCTAGAAATTTGGGTTGTGGCACAGGATCTAGGCCAGCTAGGTTGAATGCATGCATGCAGGCATGAAAATGCAGCAGCCTCGTAATTGGGAGAAAGTGGTTCGTTCATCTTGTCTTGTCATATTGACCAGTAATCGAGGCCCTGAAGAGGCTTGCCTCCAAGTGCTGTCTGTATACTTAGATGTAAGAAATAAAGTGAGGGAAAGGACACCTCGGGGGTGTGCGCACAGATATTCTAGACTCTTTTCTTATAAAGTTTTGGATTTTATTTTATTTTTATTTTTTTCTCGCGCTCTTATTTTTCAGTGTTTGAGTCGCTCAAACGATTTGGAATTTAGGTGTGAGAGATATTCGCAGATACGTATTGAAGGATACACAATCTGAAAGATGTCTGAATCGTCGCATGATCCATCGCGACGGCCGCCTGCCATCTCGAAGCCAAAGCTGAAGGAAGGTCAGTCGGTGACGCACCAGATGCTCGAGGATACAGCCTTCAATCACCCTTACTACCTGGAAAAGACGGGTAACTGGTTGAACGTCAAAATCGGGCCTATTTTGAGAACAATCAAGGTAGAAATAATCACACATCATATGTGCCTCGTTTGGTACCTCGGGGCCATCCGGGCCCCAATACAGACCAAAACAAAGGAATTTTTTAATAGCAAACCAAAAAAACTGAAGATTTCGGCAAACTAACCGTGCATATTATATTTCGTCATAGGAATGTTCCCAGGCGGCACTTTTGGAGGTGGAACCGGATATGGATCCATACATCAAACGGTTCTCCGACCAAGGCGAACCTCTTCAGCAGCGTACATACGACATATTTCTGAACCGTCTGGGCTCCCTGAGCGTCGATATGAGCGAGGAGTTCTACTCCGTCATCATGGATATGCTCGATTCGACGCTTAATTTGAACAGTCGACGGGATAAACGGTGGTTATGGCTCTGGGCGATGAATGAACGACAAAAGGCCCTTCAGAAATTGAGAATCAAGAAGGCGAGGAAAAGCGACCAGGATGATCAGGCGGATTGTGATAGCCCATCGACTTATGCGCACGGATACCAAGAAGAGGAGGGACTTGGGTCTTCAGAGCCAGAGGAGAGTGTGCAACGGAGACGGAGGCATTTGAGTATCGCTGACTGTCAGTCCTAATGCTCCCATTCCACTGGTTACTCGGAAAATTAATCGGCTGATGAACCGGATATATAGTAATGAATACCCAATGAGCTAAAAGAAGAATGGAGCTGAGGGTACCGAGTATCACGGTACGAATTCAGCGGCCCCAGGATTGCCCGGTCATGAGGGGCGTATGCGAAGGCGGCGGATATAAGGTGGAGCCCAGGTAAATGTGGAATGGTATCCATAATCATATTACGGTAGCAGGGCCTCTGCCATCCTGGAAATAGTGAATCGGGTTTATTCGTTCAAACCATCCGGAGTATGCAGTGGACCGATGCAGCAGAGGCATCATACCTCCATGGGGATGTTACAAGAACCCATGACTTGCATAATCACTTTGCAGGAGAACAGTTATCCGCGGGGGGGCACTAGCTAGCTTCAAAATCTTGCCTTAGTCTAGGTTACAAGTTGGGAAATAATAATTGGAACATGGGAGTTACACCCCAGCCGTAACCACTTCACACTTAACTAAACCAGACACGTATGATTAACGAAAATGTGAGCTAATAGGTATCATTGAAAAGCTTTAATCAACCTGCAGACAGCACAAAAAGGTGAAACAAGCTGGTTGGGATCAGCTATTAACCCGGAATAACTAGAAGCGGTAACCGCGGCTGTATGTCGGAATATTTGCTTTCAGGGCACAGCAATCTCACCAAACGCCTCTGCTAAGCTCTATCTAGCTGATCAAGCCGTCTCTGCACATACCCAACTGAGGCAGCTCGAGGGGGCAGGTGCGGCACCAGACACCATCCTAGACTTTATTTCGCATAATAAAGTACGAGCCGCCGCTCTACAATGTCCATGTCCTCTGGGCTACCGCGTGGAAGCCAGATCCCCGGAAACAACGGCTTCTACAAGCAGATTGGGCCCACAATAAAATAAGCCTTGTTTAGATATCTAGATAGTTTTCAGGAGGGGGATTCATGGTTGAGGTCTTCTTGCGCCTAAAGCTTCTTACCATCATTATATAAAAGTAGTTAGAGTATATAGGCAATACAGTGACTTAGGAATCGAGTTTATGGGATATATCAATGCACATAGTATCACCCAAAGGCTATTGTAAGGTAGTCACTGATATTAAATTACAGGTCCTGCGGTCACATCCAACGATGTATTAACTGCCTCTATAACGGAAGATCGCCAGCATATTTTCAGGCCATGTGGCAACCGAATACAAGTTATCAACTATATTCAAGGACTATCCTCAGTCGAAAAGGGACCATCATAGATAGAAGAGCTCTGCTGACTAATAGCTTACTATATTATACTAATTATGCATTACATCAAGGCTAGATTGATATGCAAGGCGGCCTTATGGGGGTGTGGTATATTACCCTCGAATCGACAAAAGCCAGGATTATTCAGAACGTTAAAAGTTAAGATTTCCATTTTACTGAGTTGTCCTTCGGCCCTCGCTCTTCGCAATCTATTCGTCGGTGTGTTCTATGTCAACAGAGGCTTATGGGGTGGTGATTGTCTTGGCATTTGCCTTCAGTACTGGAATATAACAAGAGAGGCAGCCGATAGGCACGGGATACAATTTTAGCATCAACACTAAGATGGTTTGAACGTTGAATGGGATAAGGAAGTGATGAGATATTTTGGGGTTACCTTCGCCTGGATTTCGGATTCTCTTGTTCATTATAGTTACACTGACTACGAGGAGCGAGAAGCATACAGGTCTCTAACAATGCAAAGTCTGAAGTGACAAATATACTATTTCTCATACATGAAATATGTGCACGGAATGCTAGCAATCGAGCAAATTGAGTATCTCATTTTAAATTTCTTTTTGATATCTATGAAATTAATATATGGTATCATGGTTCTGTACCGACTGCGCAGCAGTGCAACAACACCGATGGACACGCTACCAAGTCTGCGATGAGGGAAATCGGAGCTTTGCAGAAAGTCTATTCTGGAATGATTACAGAAATTTTTGCATGAGCTATGGCGTTTCTAATTATGCAAATGTATCCCGAGAGTTATCTGGTACTTATCATGTAGAATAACATTTCGCATACAAGCGTTTAGCCCATATAATTGTCAAGTTACTACATCGCTGGGTCGCAAGCCTTTAATCGTTAGCACTAGGTCAAAATATGAACTCTTAGTTGTAGTTACTCAATCTAGATATCATGCATTCCAGAATAATGATTTTGCTTCCACAACACGAAACTTTCGATACATAATTAAGTGAACTCAGTATCAACATGCAAATGAAGCATTACATTGTGAAATCGTGTCCTGATTAGGAATTATGGAACTGAAGGAGTGTATAAGAGGTGTCGGCTTTGAAGTCTGTTTCTTATTAGTGGCCGAGGGCTTAACTGACCTTTTACAATCTGCGAGGGAATATACGGTTCCAGGGCCACACAAGCTTAAGTAGAGTACTACGTGATACTAGTTGGGACCAGCCAATATATACTTGAGAGGTAACTAAAATTTACTATGTTTTTAAGCGGATCTCAACATACTGCATTGTTGTGATCGCAATATTAACATTATGTCGTACCGCGAACCCGATCGAATAATGATAGTTATAGGCAACCCGGCATTCAATATTATTGCTGTGGTACCGATACGCTGGAAATTCGCTTATAAGGGGTTTTGTATATTTTATAACGCGGATTTAACCCGCAAAATTTTTGAAAGATTTATCTCAGTTATTGATATTGATATCTCTAGTAACGAAATTACTAGTTCAAATCTCAAACTTGTCGAATGTTACTTAGATACCTAGCCTTAAGCAAGTCGAAAATTCTGATATTGATATCCAGCATCCTTGAAATTTGATTGTTCTTTATAATAATGGTACTTGTAATTTCGCGTCTTGGGCTCTTCTTATCCCCGTTGGTATGTTTTTATAGCTACAATGTCCCTGAACAACATCAACTTGACGAAAGTCTCATGGTGGGACTGTGTTGTGAGCGTTGCAAAGAATTTAACCCCCCAAAAAGGCAACTTCTAAATCAGGAAATCCAACCTTTCCTCGACGATTCAAGATTTCAAAGTCACACAAAGGCAAAGATGTATACAAAATCTCAGGTACCGGTGCTTGATGTCATCCACCTCTTCGATCTAACTCTCTGATTTCATACCTTCCTTTCCCTCCCTTCACCTGTTAACAAGTTTCTAGTCATAACTTCAAAGCATCCTAGCTTGGAATTCGGGACCGGGAAGTTTCCCACGCCTTCCTTGTAGATCTTCAATTGATTCGGGAAGGTGCACACCCCTTCCCATCGCACCATCCCGAAAATCTTAAACTTAAAGGTTCGCGACCGAAGCCCACTTCCTGCCCCCCTTGCGGTTCGGAGAAAATAAATAACGTCACCTGCGGTTTTGAAGAAAAATAATGCGGCTAATACCATTTCCCCCCTTCGTTTCCTGCATTTCGTGAAGCCGAGATGGACCGAAAGAAAACATTTGATTTCCCTCTTCGTTTTTTCTTCGGTAGACCGGGGTATATGGGTCTAGGTGAGTTCCAATTCAACTGCGAATAGCCATGCTCGCAAGGGCAGGCTGTAGAGAATCAGAAGCTGGGGAAGAACTCTCGTCTTAGGTAAACCGGAACAAATCTCCAGGGAGCGGGGCGATGTATGAAATCTCTTTAAGACATGTGATATCGATGTAACAATGGATTAGCGCTAGACCTTGGACCGGGCAAGAACTCGGACTAGGCTCTTGCCGCCATTTTCTCATATTCTTTTTATATTCAACCCTAGCGCCAATTCTCGCGGACCTTAGTCTTCATCATTCTTTCTTCATCTGCATTTTACTAAGGATACTTCGTTATCAAATCAATCTGTTCTTGCTCTATCTCGAAGTATATGAAATATTTTATTACAATACTGTGACGATATTCTAGGAGTTCTTATGTTAACGAATATAATATAACAAACGAATCTATCACGAATTCCACCGACGAGAATGGCTGGAGAACGCCGCTACCTCGGCCTTTACGGTCGCCCCCTCTCCCTCACAATCTCCGCAATATGCACTGTAGGATTCCTCCTCTTCGGTTACGACCAAGGTGTGATGTCCGGTCTAATCACCCACCCAAACTTTAACGACACGTTTCCCGCCACCCGGGATAACAGCACAATGCAAGGTCTCGTTACTGCACTGTATGAAATCGGGTGTCTTATCGGTGCGATATTTATATTGTTCTTTGGAGATGTCATCGGGAGGAAGAAGGGTATTATGGGCGGAGCTACGATCATGATTTTAGGAACGATTATCCAAATCACGAGCTTTGGAAGCCTGACGCAGTTCATTCTGGGAAGAATTGTGACAGGGGTGGGAAATGGAATGAATACTAGTAGTATTCCGACTTATCAGGCTGGTACGAGTTTCGCTTCCTTAGCACGGTTGTCGATATCTAGCATAATAGAAGCTAATTATTTTGCGCAGAGTGTGCTAACACAAAGAATCGAGGACTTTTGATTTGTATCCAAGGCGGTGTTATCGCCTTCGGAACCTTGATCTCATACTGGCTCAATTACGGAGTTACCAAGTACGAAAGCAGCTTCAGCTGGCGATTCCCAATCGCCTTTCAAATCGTGTTTGGGCTAATCATTCTTGTCGGAATGACTGGTCTTCCAGACTCCCCTCGTTGGTATATATATCATGCCCAAAGCCCCCAATCCCGTAGTCTTCAATGCTAATTTAAAAATTTGTATAAAAAAAGGCTTCTTTCTTGTGGCCGTGACGAAGAAGGCACTGCGGTCATCGCCGCAATCTACGGACACACCATCGACGCTCATGAAACCCAACTCCACAAGCGGATCATCCTAGAATCCATTGCCGCCTCAACGACAGCGGGCACTCTCCCTATAGATGGGAAGCCCCACGTCACGCCGTTCTCCGAATTGATCACCAATGGCAAGACTCAGCATTTTCGACGTATGCTCCTGGGCGCCTCGTCGCAGCTTATGCAGCAAGTCGGTGGTTGTAACGCCGTGATTTACTATTTCCCGATTTTATTCCAAACCTCAATCGGACAGTCGCGTCATTCATCATTAGTAATGGGCGGTGTGAACATGATAGTATACTCCATCTTTGCAACCGCATCATGGTTCATAATTGAACGTGTCGGCCGCCGGAAACTCTTCTTGTGGGGTACAATCGGTCAGATGCTTGGTATGATCATCACCTTCGCAGGTCTGATACCAGGTACGCCTAATGCGGCCAAGGGCGCCGCGGCTGGATTATTCGTGTACATCGCCGCCTTTGGCGCGAGTTGGCTACCACTGCCGTGGCTGTACCCGGCCGAGATTAACCCGCTGAGAACCCGTGCCAAAGCGAATGCGGTGTCGACTTGTACGAACTGGGCGTTCAACTTCTTGATCGTGCTGGTTACACCGATCATGGTTGATAGGATCGGGTGGGGAACATATCTGTTCTTTGCCTGTGTGAATGCTTGCTTTTTGCCCATCATGTGAGTTGTTCTCCTTTGCCTTCTCTTTCCTTATTCCGGGGACAATATGCGAGTAGAAGTGCCTAGTATTCTTTTACGTTGCATTTTGACAGAGACCCGCTTTGCTAACTTTATATCTAACGCAGCTACATCTGGTACCCTGAGACCCGCAAGCGTTCCCTTGAGGAAATTGATATCATCTTCGCAAAAGGTTATTGCGAGAATATCTCTTACGTCCGCGCTGCTAAGGAGCTCCCTTTGCTATCCAGCGAAGAAGTAGAAGAGATGGCACTGCGATATGGTGCCGGTATTGATGACGGCCATCGCGCTATCGCTGCCGCATCGAGGACTAATTCGGGATTGAAGGGCGACGTTAGCCCGCCTGAGGAAGTGGAGAAGGCGCAGTTTGATCCTCGGCCTTAAGAGATCGGTCTATGCTATGTACACATACCTATAGTAAAGCAGTAGTTTTAGGTTGGAACATACATGGTATATAAGAATAGAGGTATTTAAGGGCATTTTGATTAATATAACTCTTATACTGCTTGTATATATGATTCGCTGCCGTAGTAGTCGGCATGTTCTAAATATAAACGTTCTTTGTTGGTATTAAATTTCTTACGATGGAATTACTCGTCTAAATCAACGAATAAATACTTATATATATCTATAGCTATATATCGATCTGGTTCAGGGTGCTGTGCTGCTGGCTAAAGTCCGGCGCCATGCACTTAGCATCTCTAGATAAGATGCATTTTAGTAGTAAATCTGATTAGGAACGAGATGACGTTTTGTATTATATACTCTGTAATGTGTTTGATTGATACCCATGCGGGTATAAGGAGGGTAGCTGACCGGCTGAACGCGGGCTGACATCTGATAAACGACGAAGGTATACAAGGCAGGGAGAACGAAAAGGAAAAGCATCCAGCTCACGACGAAATTTCAGAATATGCAAATCCGATAGAACTCCTTAAGCTCACAAAGTTTCGGCCGTTAAAAATATGATAGGAAATATTCGTACAGATATGGCGTGACGTGATAGGATGTATCACCGTTTTGGCGGATACAAAAGTAAAAGACTAGTTCAACTCCTTGCTGTCCAACAAAGCCTCTCTCTCCCGTTCGAGCCTCTCGTCATAGGCCGGTGGGGGCGGCACCGGAGCATCTTCGTCCTCATCATCTTCCTCTATGCGTCTGCCAGGGCTTCTTCCAGTTCTACCAGGAATAGGACTAACGACGACCCTCTCCCCACCGACTTCGCCGTCAACTCCATCAAGCCCCCAGATCTCCTCCCCTTCCTCTTCGTCGTCTTCAACTCCCAGCTTTCTACCAACGACAACCCTCTCCCTAAACGCTCGGAGTCCCAGCATTCTAACCTCCAACTCCATCTCTCTATTCTCGCTCCCCGGCGACCCCCTCCTTGCCTCTCTCCGCTCTAGTATCTGTCGTAAACTGTTTTTTGCAAATGCCTCCGTTTTCTTCAGGTCCGCATACCGACTTAGGAGCTGAGTTTTCTTCACCTCCTGGGGTCGTGCACTCAATGTTGCGCCTTCTCGTCCACTAGAACTTCCAGCACTAGAAAAGAAACTTGCAAATGTGTTTCCGCTGTTCGGGCCGAGAGTATGCGATGAATTTCCAAGAGCTTTCGTCCTCCTCCCCTCAGCCGCCATAATGATTGCCATTCCCTGAGCAACCAAAGTCTTAAACTTGGGCAAGCGTGCCGTGTAAGTATCTAAGCCTCTGCCGCTTTGGGTGTTTCCACCCTGCTGTTGTAAGAGTTCCGTGTGAAAGGTAGTTAGCGAGCTAAGCTCGTTAATCTTTGCTAAATCTGATGGTGTAAGTAGAGGCGGTGTATCGTCTTCCTCTGGTAATGAGGAGAGGTCAGAAACCTGTGTTAGGATAGTATTGGCGGAATCGAGAGTAAGTTGTATGTCAGTTATCGTTGTTTCGAGTGTTTCGAGACGGAAGGAGTCGATATGGTGTATAATGCTTGGTGGGGGTGAGTGACGGGGTGGGGAAGATGTAGGTGTAAATCGCTGCGAAGTGTCTGCGACTGAGGTGGACGGAGTCGAGGTCCCTGGCCTGTAGGTGTGAGCGGGTGGTGGGGCGGAATAGTGCGGTAAACTCGATTCCTCGTCGTCTGAGAAGTCGTGGGTTACGGTAGGTCTGCGCGAATGTTCGCGTTCGGCGATTGAGTGTGTAGAGTGGTATGACGCACTGCGGTTGTGTGCAGAACTTGGTATATGCGGATCGTATGGGTCCACAAAGGGGTCAGACGGTGCACGGGAGTGGTTTGAATGCGTCGGGCGCAATATCCCCAGCTCTTCCTCCGATATGTTGGGATCCCAGGCATCCGAGCCGCGACGGGGTATGGGCGCCCTACGTTTGCGGAATAGGTCGGCGAACGGGCGGCGCTCTCGGATCGTATACGAACCCCATCCTGTCTGGGGTATTATTGTAATCTTGCGGTGCAGTACGAGGTATAGGACGACGAGAGCGAGAAAGAAGACAAGGGTGGAGAATACGGAGATGAGGATGATACTAGTAGTATCCATGGTGAAGCGAGTGGAACTCAAGATTCGATGTTATTGAGATGGTTGCCCTTCGATGCACAGGAAGACTGGTATTCCTGGCTTCTAGTGGGCTCGGAGACCCTCGCTGGTCGGCAAAGCTCTTGTAGGAAGCTATCCGTGTCGAAACGTATCAGAGCATGAGTGTATTTAATATACAAAAGCAAGCAAATGATAAGATTGACGTCCAGTCGTCGTGTTTCGTCTACAGCCGCTCCGATATCGTAATCCAAGCAGTCATCAATTGTAGTTGCTCTGAGCAGGGGCGGGAGGGTCGAGGCGGTGGCGCAGCCGTGTTGTGCAATGTAAGATTTGGGGAAGCTACGAGTGTAGTTCTATAGTCTGTCTGTGCCGAGGGTTGGAATTGGGTGGGACAACTGCCGGTCGTGAGAATAAAAATTAAATTTTTTTTTTTTTTGATATCGCAGTTGTGAGCAGAGCGACAGGTGAAAAAGGTGAGTGGTTCCCGTTCGCTTTTTAAGCGTAGTTTGGGCGTCCGGCTTTTTTTGACGTCTGTCTCTTATTAAAGTTGCAGGTAGCTCAGGTAAGCGTTAGAAACTGTAAGGTCCGTTTCGGTCTCGATTGTTGCAGGAGCAATGCGTCTCTGCGAGTAAAAGTCTGTCCTGGTCTGGAAGACAAAAGTGCTATTGAATTGGGCACGAGCGCAACCGGCGAGCTCTGTCCTGTCGACTTGATATCTCGTGTCTCTTCGGTCGGATCTCTAAGCTTCGGTCGACTCGGAACTTGCTACCTGGGAAGGAGAGGACAAATTCTAGCCAAGCTTTGAAATTTCTGGGTCGAGTGAAGCTGAGGGGAATAGAGGACGTAAGGGCCAAAGGGGAGAATTAAAAAGGATACTGCCAAAGATAGTCTTCACACACGCAAGGGAAGGAGAGGTGGGTAGTTAGAGCATGGTAACCAACAGAGGTGGTTAATATGCGGGAGAAATAGCAGCCTGGGTAGGGCTGACGGAGCTAGTTGCCCAGGCCTTGGGCCTTGTGGGCACATGTCGCTAGCTTTCTGCAGAGAAGCTCTCGACGATCATGAGAGCGCACATGTCTACGTACGCAGGCTCAAGTATCTCGAATAGAGTTGAATACCCGCTTTTGATAGTCGAAACAACTTCAAAGGTTCCAAGGAGATGTCGTGACGGGCTGCGCATGTATCATCAATCTTCATCTGGTGAGCAGGAGAGGATCTCCAGTTGCAAACGGCTGGATTTTTCTCCCTCTTTCTGAAGATTCTTGGAGGGCCTTGTCCGAAATCTCCAGTTCGGTCCAATCACATCGAGGAGGCGAACTAGGCGAGCCCGAGGGTGGGGCCAAGGGCAGGTCCGAAGCACAGAAGGACACAGGTCCTTGCGCGGAAAACATTACTCTTCTCGAAGACTTCTTCCCTGGGCTAGTTAGTAAGGGGAAAAATATTTATTTTTCTCTCTGCCAACAAAGGCCATAGAGGGCAGCTCAGCTTAGTCGAGTTATCTACTGTAGATGTTGGTCGTGTTTCTGGGTCTGCACCTGGTATGCGGTGAGTGACCCCTCCGGATTGTTCTCCTATTTCCCTATCCAAGCATTGCGAGTATCGAAACTGAGTCTGCGGAAATTTTGAGGTCCTGCATGGGTTTTGCTTTCCCCACGCTAATCATGTTAGATTGATGATGCTGTTTTGACAGGGTTTCGGTCAGATATTCGTCAGCTATGTCGACGCCACAGCGGATAGGTGTGGATGTAGGGCTCGACCGGCGACTGCCTGCATGCTATCAATATAGACTGCCGTTGCCGAGTATCCAGAGGTCCAGAGCTGTCGAAGCAAGATTGCTGCTATGACTTTGATCGATTGAGTCTTCAGCTGGAACCAGACAATAAACCTTGTCGGTGTGTCCTGACGGTGCAACCTTTCTGAAACGCAAGCGAGCAGCTCATTGGAGAAGTATCGCCGATGATAGACAACCCTCATCTTTCCATGCCCTGCGAGTTATGATTCCGATTATCCCTTTCGTGAATACAATAATAGTTTTGAGTAATTACTTAGGCATATGTATAAGTATATGCGGGTCGCTGCTTTCTGTGATGATAACCGCTTATGGCTAGGAACGTCCGAACAATGGATCGAAGCAAGCCTCTGACATGGGCAAGAGTCGCGCACCGGAAGCTGTAGGGCTGGCCAAGCGATAGGCTCCCAATGTCCGGTGGAGGATGCCGTTGCATTGAAGACGTAAGACGACCAAAACATCGTTTATTTGCAAGTACTAAACTTCATGGCTAAAATTGAGGAGTACACGCCGGATGAAACACTAACCAGATGTTCCCCTTCAATCTGTCGATGTTTCCACTATCCGGCCATCCTCAGGACATTTTTAGGACGCTTTTTCTTCCTCGTCATTTGTCCCATACTTCTGGTCCATTCTATTATCGGCTGCATGAAAGTGCATATTTCAGCACCAAGTACTCTCGTGTCTGTACAGATCAATCTTGAGGGAGGTCTGTTCGACTGCTTGATAGGGTTGATTGCAAGCTGCAGGGGAGAGACCAGGGTCTGCCGGGGTGACCGTGACCGTGACCGTGGGTTTTCGTTATGCTCGACTAATATACCCGGCGACCATGGCTGAAGCGTGGACAATAGATGTTGCTTGCCTGATTGATTGAGGAAGCAATCTCCGTTCGAGCTGTCTGTCCGTCAAAACCTTCCAAACTGTAGGGATGAATTTTAATAGCGACGGTAGTTAACGTTAACTCTAGTTCTTAGCGTAGATAGAAGGAGTAAGATCAACTATAGGAAATAAAGTCGAAGGGTAAAAAGCGTGGGCAAGCGAGGCCTTCAATGTGATCAGCGTGTTTTGTGTTTCGTGTCTGCCCATCAACAACACAGTAACCTCAACCCAACTTTCCTTTCCGCTCCCACCCTGGCCGGCCACTCGCTCGCCCTCCCTTTCCTCGACACAACCTCATCTCCGCGACCTCATCATCGTCGACACCTTGGTTCGCTCCTTCCTCGCTTGATATTCTCCTCCAATAGACCCCTCTCGAGGCAGTAGCAGGGAGTAGACCTCCCGAGAAACGGACGAGGGGACATGAACCCTCAGGGGTACTGCCTGGCCATGTTCGGCCACCGGAGAGGCAAGATTATTTTTGGAGCTGTGCTCCTCTCCTTTCTCGCCATTCTCTTCTTTTCGCATTCAAGTGTAAGATTCTTCTTCATCGTATCTACCATAGATTGACAGAAGACGGTAGCTGACAACAGCCTCATAGAGCACCGTTTACCTAAAGGACTTGGCACGACCGTGGCTGCACCCGTCCGTCTCCTCTCACGACCTTACACTCTTCAACCAGGAGGACTACGAGCGTCGAATTCACCTACTCATTCCCGTTACCTCTCCGAACGCCAAATTTTGTAAAACGTTCTTCTCGGCGCTTGTCAATGGCTACCCTCCTCCGTTCCTCATCAACTACAATCAAACGTTTTGGCAGGAGGCAATTGCCCGCGCGATGAAGATCAAGGGCTTCCATACTTATCTGAATACTCGTACTCGTGACGACGACATCATAATCATGATCGACGGTTTTGACGTGTGGTTTCAGCTTCCATTGCAGGTCCTGCTTTCCAGATTCTTGAAACTTGGCGTCCCAGTTGTATTTGGTGCCGACAAGAAGTGCTGGCCCAATGACATGAAGTCTGTCGCCTGTACTGCGATCCCACAATCTCCACTTCCCGGCGACGTTTTCGGCGAGGACACGGACCGTCAGACAATCCTTCGGTCACGACGCGAGAAATACGATAACTTTCGCCCTCGCTGGGTCAACTCTGGTACCATCATCGGATACGCCTCACACGTCCGTTCAATCTACGATGAAGCATGGAAGAAGGTTGAAGCGGCTGGACAGGAAGTTGACTCTGACCAGATGATTCTTGCAGAGGTCTATGGTGAACGGGTTGTGAAGGGAGATAACACCATGAGCGTAGACTTCTATTCCACTTTGTTCCAGACAATGACCTACTCCCACAACGATATCGCCTTCATCCGCAATCCATCTGAAGAATGGACCTCTACTACTTTCTCCAAAACTATCTCGACCGAGAAGCTACCATTAGAAGATCTAGGACTATCTAGCAAATCACCGAACCCGAATAGAAGCCCTTGGAAGTGGCGCAATCTCGCCTGGAACAAGGTGTCCAACCGAATCCCAACTCTCCTTCATTTTAACGGACCCAAGACTTTTATTGACCTCTGGTGGCCGCGGATGTGGTACTATGAGGACGGGGCGAAATGGACGCAGAAGATTAAGCAGGAGCCACGAAGGGCAGGTGCATGGGTGAATGGACTTGAGCCCGATAAGTTGGGTTGGTTCACCTATGAGAGTCTTTGCGGAAGAGAAAGACTCTTCAATGAGCCAGAGCCACCCGCTGCTCCCAACCCTAATGAAAATAAGAATCAGCCACCGCAATAAGATGGCAACTTAGACAAACCCCCCCCCTCTCGCAAAACGAAGAAGATAATAGAGGGGCCAGTTAAAGACTTGATGAACGCGATGCATCTTGGGTGTTATTTTGTTATTTTCTTTTTGTTTCTTGGAATGCGCCATTAACATTTCTCTACAACGACTACTACTACTATTATCATGTTTTCTTGGTATCGGGTATGTATGCGACGCTGGGCTTTCTTATCTTATTTTATTTATTTATTTTTGCTTCCGCCTTTCTCTTGCTCCTTTTCCCTCTAGATTTTCTGGTATCGACTTTCCAATGAGTTATCCTTCTTCTCACGTTATTGCATTTGAGGATGGCGGGTCTTGCGGAAGGGAGGCAGGAACGAGCGTCACTAATCCATTTCTTCCTCTACGAATATTTCTTCCAGTGTATATTAGTACCGAATCCGAAAATGATGATTATTTCTGCTCCCCCCTTCCCGTCCTCTCTTCACTTTCCTCCCTTTTTCTATTCCATATCTTGCTCGGGATTGGATATTCCTTTTTCTTCTACAATATCCCAAGTGGGTCTGCTACCGGGGCTGAACAAGGAAGAGCTTGACTCAGCAGGCTGTGGCTGAACGGCGCCAAGCCGAACTGCTACCTCACACACAGAGCCGCAGCTCACCTGTCTGTCCTTCCAGTTCCAGTTCATCATATCCACCTATCCGACGGCGCGACCATGAAACCACCACATCTACCATGATAAGCTCCCAATCATTCCGCGAGCGTCAGCTGCTCACTGAATTGTACCTCATCCCGCCCATAAATCCCCGCTTTACTATAGTATGCGCAAATAGCTAACACGCGTCCCGCACAAGCGCCACGCTCCGCACCGCCCCAATCCCCGGTGTCTACCTGTCCACACACCCTGCCACTCCGACAACCTGGTACGGCGTCATCTTCCTCCGCTCTTCCAAAAATCTCTACTCAGACATCCCAATCCGGTTCACGATCACCTTCCCCAACAAATACCCGGAAGTCCCACCGTTCGTCGTCCTCCACGCCACATCCTCCGGATCAGACGACATTGACAGGAATTGGAACGGGAACGGCGGCGTTGTAATCCACCCGCTCGTTTCCAGGGGCGGGATATCAAACGGTCGAGGGTTCGGCGCGGGGTACGCAGCCGCCCATACGGGAGCCGTGAACCTTCGGGATTGCCATGCACCCTGGTTCGAGCCGAGGAGTAGTGTCACGGTGACCACTACCGCCAAGTTTGGGAGTATTGGGAGGAGCGGGAAGGTTGTGACGACCACTGTGACGAGTCCTATTACTTCTTCTTCCTCTGCTGCATCTGGCGGGCTCGGGAAGGGTGGAAGCGGTAGTGGTGATGGTGGTAGGGAAAAGGGTGTTGCAGGGTATCCTGCGGGGACGTCGCCGATAGAGGTTGTAGCGTGGGTTAGGAGTATATTTACAGATAAATATTTAGATGGGCTACAACGACGGTTCGAGCCAAAGAGTCCGGGTGAGGGAGAAGTAGAGGAGGAGCCAAGCACACCGGGGAATTTGGCGGGTGAAGCAGCGGTCATAGTTGACGATGAGGCATGGAGGCTATGGAAAACCGATAGGGAAGAATTGAGGCGGCGGGTAGAGGAGGTCAGGAAAGCTGGGTATAGCGGTGGTGGGATTTATCAGGAGTGGGAGGGGGGGGCTGGGATGGGTGGGGACGTACCGGTTAGTATCCTATCACCCTGCCTGATTAAAGAGGTAGACTTAACAAATTTATTCGGTAGATTCGGTTTCTGGACCTAGAAAGGGCGGCATTGGATACCATCAAAGAAAATCTTGGGAGGCGGTTCGAAGAGTCCGAAGTCGATTGATATACACCTTCTGGCCGACACTGTGGGATCTTGAATTAAGGGGGTGTTATACCGGCGTTCTAGATGGGTTTACCGTTATAAGACGGAAGGTATAATTAAGGAGCGTATCAAGGCTAATTCATTTTGTCTACCTAACTAACTAAATAACCACTGAAGGAATCGAATCTACTAAATTACATTAAATGTATACATTACATCGTACTACCAAACTCAAACCATGCCTCATGCATGACTATGTACTCGAACTCAGCGTTAAAAAAAAAAAAGAAAAGAAAAGATTCTAAAGTAAGGATCGTGGTTGCGGTAAAAAATAACTTAAAAAAATAATCAAAATAACACTCCCACCTGCAGTTACACTTTAAACATGGATCAAAAAGTTCTGCTCAAGGAAAGTTCCGAGATTGTATCTGAAAAGCTCATGCTCCACAGACGCATCGGCGGCACCCACAAGTCCAGCTCCAGCGCTCGCGGTACCCCTAATCAGGGCGTCTCCGTGTAAACCAACGCACATATCGTTCCCACTAGCTCCTTGACACTTGCTCAAGCTGTCTAACTTGACTTCGGTGTTAACGGCCGGGAATTGCACAGTAACGTCTGCTTCCCCTTGGGCCAATCCGTTGAGAACGTTAACTTCCATTCCGACCCTGGGACCTAACCAAACGGTAGCCTGCGCCTCTTGAACGCCCCATGGAGAGATACCATTTGAGAATCTGGGTGTATAGTATGAGATATCTGGTACAACACTGCCATACAGGACCGGGAGCTTGGTGATAAGGTTGTAGCCGACCGAGAAATTACCCCAATTACCTTGGAACCCGATGTCACGGATCTGGAAGGCAGATTTGACGTGCAGGTCCACAGCAGCGATGAGCTCCGCAGCGGGTCGGATGGTCAGAATCTTGGGGATTTCGACGGACCAAGGGACAACGGAGAAGAGCGGGATTTCTTGGCTTCCCTCCCATTCAAAGTCCCAGCCGATGTCCATATTCAAGCTGAAGGTTGGATCGATCAAGTCGAAGCCGACGACGAGGCCCACGGTTTGCCAGTTCTTGACATCAGCGGAGACGGAGCCGAAGAGTTGAATACCACCAGTAATACCGCAGTCATCGCATCCAACGTTCGCGCTTCGTCCGTCTTCATTGATCTGGAAGAGGTTATTACTGATGAAACTGTAGTCGTAACGTGAGGTTGTGAACTTCTTGATCGGTCTCCCAGCCGAGTCAAGGGCGTTTTTGATATCAGTAGCAGCGTTGACAACGAAATTCGTAAAGTCGTCCCAACCACGGGCTTTGAGATCACGACGGAAGGTGCTGGTGTTAGGATCCGCGTTGATATCGAAGGTGCCATAGTTGGCTTCGAGTGAGGAGATTGCGTATTTAAGCTCAACCTCTGAGACGGCGAGGATCACGCTGGAGGCACCAGATGAAGCGACAGTGGAGACAAGGAAGAAGTTATGGGTTCCCTCTTCACCGCAGTAGTTCCCGCCGGCTGTAACAAGGGTGATGGTCTTACCCGACCAAGTCGACACGGCAAGATCACGATAAGCAACGGTGGTAAACTTAAGAGTAATACTGTTAGTACCGCAGACTGGAAAGCCGTCGAGACCGTCAAGTAAGTCGTCAAGGTTGACAAGTGGAGAGTTATCGAGAGCCTTGTAGCTGACTTGGGCGAGGAAGGCGGTGGCGTTATCCACGGCAAGGTTACCGAAGAAAACATTCCTGACGGTAGCTGGAGGAATGCTATCGCTCACTGGAGCAGTTTTAAGCGGCAATGGGGCCCCGGTTATAGTGGGGAGCGGATTTGCAACGTGAGTGTAGAGGGGTGCAGCAGTGCTAGTTGGTTTGGGAGGGATATAGCTGCCAAAGGACAGACTACTCGCGGCAGAAGTAGCTGGTCCGTTCAAGCAGGTACAAGCGCTGGAGAGTCTTGATGTAGACGTGGTGTACTGGGAACTCAACCAAGTCGGATAAGCCTGGCCAGCTGTAGCTGGGGTAGCAGTGTAAGTGCTACACCAGATCGAGGCCTTGGAGCTTCTTTCGGCGGCGCGAAGATGGCGGAGGACATTGTCTGCAGTGCAAGCAGCAGAGGAGGTGGCGGCAGGGGCAGCAGAGACTGATAACGCGCCCAAGACCGCAATCGCGGCGAGGGAAGAAGTAAACCGCATTTTGAAGATTATCGAGTAGGAAATTTGTCAGCGAATGTAGATATAATGGAGAAAAGGCTAGAAATATTAATAATGTTAATTTCTGAATTCTGGAACTCTTCAGCGAGGAATAATGCTAACGATTGAAGTGAATGGTGATGATGATAGAGAAAAAGATTGTATCAGAGTCGAGGAATACTACCTTATTTAACTTCTTTCGAGCGACTGACTATACATATCCTGTATTGGAATATTATGAACCCAAGAGTTATAGACGTTCCGCTATCGAAAGAAACAGATTGGGCGAGTTAAGCTTTACGATATTAC
Organism: Arthrobotrys iridis; assembly: GCA_036971165.1. Taxonomy (NCBI): domain Eukaryota; kingdom Fungi; phylum Ascomycota; class Orbiliomycetes; order Orbiliales; family Orbiliaceae; genus Arthrobotrys; species Arthrobotrys iridis. The sequence goes on along the minus strand of JAJTTS010000001.1, from coordinate 4,053,530 downwards.
GACATTACGCATACCGCTAACCCCGGTAAACCACAATGTCCAATAATAATTATCCGGCGTCCTCCCAAATTAGGTCTTGACAGGCCACTATGTATTCCGAATCGATTCCGCGGAAAAATCGGAGTGTTGTTTTTGTGGTATGCGCAGCGCCTCACATCCACAGCCCGACCTCTCGACGGGGAGCTAATCCTTTTTAGGAAGCATTCCGCGAAGCGAACGTGGTCCTATACGTCGGCGGCTTTTGTTTCTCGCCAGTTAATGGGTAGCTAATACTCAGGGTCCGTTCATGGGGTACCATACCCACGGATACTACATCGCTTAGATGCTGAGAGAAATTTCTGCCTGATGGTTTTACGTTTTTGCCGGTGTTTTCGCATCGAGGAACTCTCCCTCTAACGTAGAACTCGACTATTCGTCATATCATGATCATGAACAGTTGCAAGGGGGAAATATTTCCAATTAAGGGCTCGCTTCCACCTGAGATGCTTGAAGGTTGTTGGCTCGACAGGGGATTTAAGGGCCCACGCAACCTCACGATAGTCAGAAGAAATTTCTTCTGGCTATAGTCATGTATACTCAGCAATGGAGCTCCGACGGGACTCGGGATTAGATCTTGTGGAAGTTCAGAGGCTGACGCGAATATAGTTTTGCGTGCCGGTAGATTGGATCTGGTAACCTGTGTACCTGTGTTCTCGATCTTATTGCGTATAGCCTATGCACAAGGTTCGTCAGACTGAATCGTGTGTGTTATAATTATCGTGAACCGCCAGGACCCTTTGTGGGGCTACTATAACGTTAACCCTTGTATGCTGTGGCTTTAGGCGCCAAGTCTTTCACCTTGAGAACGGGAGCCGTGTTGATTGTGTTATTTTTTTTGCAGACTGGCTTGTCTCTGAAAAAAGGTGGTGAAATTCGGCTGGTGCATAAGCGGTTGGTCCAATAATTCAAGCCAGGTCCCAAGCGTGTATACGGCTTCAAAACCTCATAGCTTAGAATCATGATGTATCCGTCAGTTTTCACTAGCAGCTGAAACTATGAATAGCCTTCTGCCTTAAACGACCAACCGCGACTTTGTTTTTTACTCGTTTCGGGCCATTTTCAAGCTGTCCTGATCGTATGATCGGTGTCTGAGTTTTAAGGGAGCCGAGGGCTAGACCGCAGCTGAGGACTGGCTGGCCGACTACTCATACGTATCGTACCCATTCAGGTTTCCGTGAAGATTCGCTAGTAAGATTGTGACGTTGAGGGCCTTCGCTACGGTGGGCCGTGTGAGTTAGACGATCATAGAGTGCCTCTTCGGAAATGGGGCGAGAGGGTCCAGGTACCAGATGAGAAGAGGAAATACTTTCAGAAAAGCCATGCATATGCTGCAATCGGATCATTTAAATTAAAACTTCATACGGCCGAACAGCGGAATTCTCAAGGGGATGGCCCGGAATAACTTTTTATCTGCAGCGGCCGAGAACAAGTAATCCGTCTGACAGTGTGAGATGTGATTAGTAGACGCGATTGGATTTTGAATTTAACATATACGTGATATCTTCAGCTCATATATACCATCTAGTCTTCGAGGCTATTAGCTTTGCGCTTAGAATATATCTTTCATTATCCAAGTCTGTCCCAAAATCTCTCTCTCAAAATTTCCAAGACGAATTAACATGTCAAGAGTTTGTATGTATCGGTGGGTGAGGCTGCACTGGCGGATCTGTAGGTATCACGTATCGATATCTTCCTGGCAGTTTCAGATATTCTTGAGCATCTGAGCATCCGAGTATTAATATTATTCCGCTATCAATTTCAATATCTGGAAAATATATAATTGGCGATAGGGATACCAGTATCGGTCCCTGGAGTACACAGAAGAATCGGTACGGCTATTCTTCACACATCAACGCTAGCATCTGCTAAAATTTCCACGCTGGTTCACAAACTACAGACGGTACCAACCGATGCTTCGGGGTTTCGGGTCCTTTCATTAATTCTCAACAATCAAATGTTTGACAAAATGGCTTTTGGTAAGAATTCCGCGGTGCTATTTGGTGGAGTAGGAGGGGGCTTTGGCGGAATTGGAACGTCAAAGTGTTGGATAGCTTTTGCTGCTGCAGCTCATACGCCAATCAACCATCAACCTCCACACTCTCGCCGTCCAATGTCTATATAGCAAGCACATTGCCCTAGTTCCAGGTATGTTTGTGACTTCATAGACACATAGCATGATATCACTGCCTCTGGATGTCCTGTGGCTATATCTTCCTCGAATGGCAAATTCCACCTGCTAGCCACGAGATCGAGGGGATTCCTTTGCTCCAGTTGAGATAGATGATCGGGAATCACTGCTCAATGATCTTAGTTGGCTACCGCCCCGAACATACATTAATTGCAAATCTTACCGTCAGTTGCTAGATCTGCTGCTAACAATAGGTAAATCTACGCCGTGGAGTAGCGATGAGCAGACACGAGAAGCTCACCCCTGACCGACCACTGCCAGCCATGCCGGCTACACTACGGACGCCGATTTCTTCAGTTCCCTCAAAGGAAATAAAGCCTCCTAAGAATCGAGACCGTGAAAGAAACAGATTGAAGAAAAATATTGCTCGGAAGTCAGAGGACCGACTTACCTTATCGTCTTCATCGTCTGGCGGGAAAAATGGAACTCCTAGACGGACTTCTGCCAGGTTTGGCGACCCAGATATCACCCCACGACCTCTCAATATTTCAAAGGCACTTCTTTCGGACCCACCAAGTAGTAGAGACAGTATGGACCTCCTAATCAGGGAAACAATGCAGTCTCGCTGGTCTACTTCTACATCAGACATAGCAAGTGGGGTCTCTAGGAAGGAATCCAAGCGAAAGATTTTCGGGATCAAGATACCCTTCAAGCGAAGAGTTAAGAGCGAACAGATGCCTGCCAAACTCAAGATCAGCTCTGGGTTCTTCGGAGGACGATTCGCAGGAAGTAAGACGAATCTTAGCCCCACCAGTCCCAAGTATAACAACAACATCGAGCGCCAATGGCAGAGCTCGAGAGCGTCCTCTACCATGACTGTTACAGGTCAGGATGGTGCACTTTCAGACGAAGACACACCGACCAGCTATCGCTTCGAGACTAAAGAAAGCGGTAGTGATCTCACACTGAGGTCTCGTATCCCTCAGCGACGTCACACTCTGACAGGAAATCTTCTTGGGATATTGGGTACTCGCCATTCATCGATTTCGGTTCACTCATCCACTCGCTCTGATGGCAAATCCTCCGTCAAAAACTTTCTTTCATTATTTCCCAGGCCACCGAAAAGGGACAGCGTCGATGTTATGCAGATGCTTACCCGAAATGCTACCATGCCACTGATCGTCGAAGGTGCCGAATGTTCTCTAGGTGGACAACCAACTCGAGGGTTCAGCAACCCATTGCATGTCAATTTGAGATCGTCTTTCCTTCAAATCCCCGACCAATGGCGAGGCTCGGGAGTTCCCTTTTCTCCGACTCCCTATGAGCTTCCGAACTTGTCTCAATCGAGTTTTTTATCCGCAGGTCCTGCCCCAGCCGACCCTTTTACAACGCCAACGAAAGAAAGGATACCCGCACGTAATCCTGACTCGGAACCGAAATCTATTCTGTACACCAAAGCCCACAAGAAGCCTGTACTCACTCACTTGGACCTTCAAGTCACTGCTGAGATTGACACTATCAATATTAGTGAGGAAAGAGAGATATGGGTCGTCATCGAGCTCAATGGAAGCCTAGCAAACAACCGAGATGTTGCACAATCTGAAGTCAACAGCTTGGATGTTCTATTCCTTCTCGATTTATCGTATGTCCTCCGTTTTACTTTCGGGGAGTATAAACATCTGCTAATGCTTCTTATAGCCAGAACATGTCAGAGCAAGCAATCGCGATGATGCGGTCGACTGTTGGGTACATCCTTGAAAACATCTCTGGGACTCGTTCCGATAGTTTTGGCATGGCCGCTTTCACTAGCACTTCCGCTTGTGAAGTTCTCATGCCCATGGTTCCGTGCAGCCACCAGGCAAAGCACCGTGCCTTCTCCCTTCTCGACAAAACCAAAACGACATCCGACCCCTTTCTAGTCGAAAATCCCATTTCTAATGTTGTCCGGGCTGCTTGTTCAATGTTTATGCCTGGCTTTTATAGGAAGAACAAAAATTTGATCATCCTTAGTTCGGCAGTTCCCACAAATCAAAGCAAAATGGTAGATGTCAGTGGTTTTGAAGATGTAAAAATTCACGTGATCGGTGTCGGCTGTATTTACTGGCCTATGAGCGAGATCATCTACGCAGATACCCGGGATGGTGGCGGAGGTTTCTGTTTTCCGGCATCAGTTATGGATGTCACAACTCTCGAAGATAATCACTCCACCAAACTGCAGTCGATAGCTCGACGCTTCGTTCGGGCTCTCAGAAACGCCGAAAGCATCGGGATGATGCGAGATATTAACGTCTATATCTCACCATCCGACGACACCACCATCAAAGCTGTTATCGGAAAAACTTCGCTTTTAACCCTTCGAGCCGGCGAACGAGCTACAATCATGGTTCGCATGGTTGTTAAATCCGCCTATCAAAAGCACCATTCAGTTAGCGAAGGCGGAATCGAGGCTCTCGAAGAAGGGCTGTATGCTACCTTAGGTATGCAAAAAATGAAGTTGCTCCAAGTGGATGTCAGTTATAAGCATAGTCTGCTCCCCTTTGGAACTTCACTTACTACCACTGCGACTGCGGAAGCAATAATAATCAGTAGAGATTCACCATGGCATCACACCCCCGTTGGCTCTAGGTACGATGACTGCGGGAGTTACAATTCCTCGAAACTTCTCGGAAATATTTCACCAACCCCTCGTCAAGACTTTGTTCGAAAGGCACTGATCCAAAAGGTCGTGAGCGAGCACAAGAATCCAAAAGATGCGTTGATAGCCATAGAAAATATTGCAAGGACAACGGAGGAAAAGGACTTGGATTATTGCAATGTTGTTAGGGAGTTGAGATACCAGATCAGGGTTTGGAACGGGAGAAGGAGGGGTAGGGTCATGGGGTTTGGAAGCGAAGTTGATGATATCAGCTTTCAGGGCGTTCCGGGATTCAAAATCTCTGCCGGTTTACCGCCAGAGAAAGCAGTCGAGAAGAGCTTGATCCGTCCGTTTAGTTTCGAAGGTAAGACGGGGAGCTTGCTTGAAGAACGCGGGTTTGAGGAAAGAGAAGGAAGGGCTAGAGAAGAAGAGGCGGAGGAAGAGGAAAGATTATCAACCCCAGGTTTGACGAACGATAGCGATAGCGCCGAGGAAGAGTTTGAGGGCGTTGGGTACGCCATTGGTGGTGATGAAGAGAGTATCAGAAAATTTGAAGGCGATAAGGTGGACAGCAGTCCCATGACTGTTATTGCGATGGACATTAAACACCAACAACGACCGGACGACTCGGCCACAAGATTGTGGAAAAGGATTGAAAGAGCTGGAGAGGTCGGGAGCATCGGTGGTAGTAGTATCGGGACTACAGAAACTCGACAGACTAGCGAAACAGCAGAGGCAGAAGAAGATTTCAATCCTGAAGTGCAAGTCATCGATAGTACCAACGAAGGAAAGAAAAAGGGCAGGAAAAAGAGGAAAAAGAAAAAGAGAGGAAGTCAAAAGTCCTCATCCACAGCCACAGGGTCTGAAGCTGCGGAAGGACACCGTGCTCTAAACAAGGCAAGTCCTACAGGAACGCTAAGAGATGTGAGGTAAACGGAGTTTTCGCCGTTTATGAGGTAGAATGGGTCACTTTTTGTTTGTTTTTGATCCCGGAAATGTGCACCTAAATCGAGGGAAAGTGCCGGGGAAATGGTTTTGTTAAGCCGGAGGGGATTCGTTTCTTGTATACTTTGGAATGCAGTTTAATAGCATTAGAAATTCCTCGGTGTTGCTCTACAGCCTATAGTGTTAGAACAGGGCTTTCTTTTTTCTTTTTTGCTTAAAAAGATATGATACAATAAGGAAATCGTATCTAAAATTACGGGATCGAAGGCAGTAAATTTATTTAAAGTCCCCCTTTCTTTTAACAAAACCAGTCGAGGAGATAGCTTCCAATAAAACGGTTCGGTATACATGACTGCATTGAAGAGATACGGAGATGTACGTTTGTGAGTCTTTTTACTTATATTAATTTGCTGCTGCATGTTCTATCGTCGATAGCATGTCCCATATCTATATTGAAAAGGCTTTCGATAAATTTTGAAACCACACATCGAAACGAAATCTTGACTAATTAATCTATACTAGAGGTGGAAGTGCCTAGAAGCGTAGGTGGAGACCTATCTTGAATCGATAAAATTATAACAAGCTAGGTTATAACGGCGCCCCCTGTTCTTATGATCGAGTCCTTGCTACCATCTGCCGGAGTTATCATTCCCATTTGCAACGCCCAATCATCTCGACCAGTTTCCTTTATCAGGTCGTCCGCAAGTTTTCTTCGTCTTTCATATTTAATGCGCTCCCCAACCACTTTAACCACGCAGCCGTGCATGTGAAGCTCTTTGGTAGTGCTATTTGCAAGGGCGAGAAGACCAGCAGAACCGATAAATAGACAAAGCAAAAGAATTTTTCCAAACTGCTCAACGTTGCTCGCTAGAGCGGCAACGAGGTAGACGATAAGCGTTCCTATAGCTGTGAACCAGCCTTCCACCGAAGTTTCGGGCCGGAGCCACTGTCCAGACGTCACCGCCTTGAGATCGTTCACATAACCTTTCATCCGAACCCAGCGATCCTGACTGAGAAGAACCAGAAGGTCACCCCGTGTTTCCCCTTCATCAGCCCCAGCCCATCCCAAAGCACTTCGCCGCCGTATAATGACAAAATTGATGAATCGGGCGGCCATCAAGCTCCCACAAATGACAACGCCCCACCAATCCCTGGATAAAGCTAGAAGAACAAAGACCGCAATCCCCCACGAGACCGCTAAGATATATGATAATGTAGCAACCACACTCATCTCTTGACGCGGCATCACGCTTGAAATGGCATGATTATACCAAGTCGTTTCCTGCGCCAGTTTTCTAACTTCAACGTTGGTAAGTTGGCCAGTTCTTCCGACCCTCTGTAGATAGAAAACAGTGGCAGGATTCTCCACTCGGAAGACGTAGCCGGTCGTCATAGCACCACATGCCGGATATTCGCCCTCGTTCAAGCTCGGGGCCCTTTGTTGGAAATGTATCCCTGGAACAAGAACAAATATATCCAATATTGAAGATGTTCCCATCAAAGCCGTGCGCTCTTGAACGGTGCTTATATCAGCAATTGCAACAAGCCCTGCGGCGTCCAATCCGACGGCTTGAACATGTTTGTCCACTGGCGCCTGTAAGGCGATCTTTGTTCAGTTATAAAGTTAGTCTTAACCATAAGCCTTTGAAAGGTCAAAAATTGGAAATTATTTGATTCCTTACCCTCTCAACTCTCTGCCGTAGATACATCGCGACGCGCTCTCGGTAGTCTAAGCTTGCAGAATGAATGCTCCCGAAGATAAGCCGGATAGGATAAGGGACCGAATAAGACATTCCATCCGAATACGAAGACTACTCTTGATCCGTATTGATGTATTTGTGACAATCATAAAATATTATATTCCTAGGTGAAAAATAGTAAGATATGAGCTCAACAAGGTCAGTAGACTATGCGGTATTGGGTGTGCGGATATCTTTGCAAGCAAGTGTGATACAAGAGCACATCCCAGGATGAAAATCAAGCATCCCATACTTGCATATGCATATGCAATATATTATAAATCTAGGCCTCTCAGTTACATGTTTGTTCACGTGTGCCCGCTTAGTGTCATTTTCTTGTCCGATTGGTGGGGCTACCAAAGGTATTCACCCAGTCTGGCGACAGCCATAAGCTGGGTCGTGATCGCGCTGCTGGTCGGGGTATCCTTTTGCATCTTAGGTCTGTAATTATCATCAGATACAAAAGAGGGGTCACAGACCATTTCTGCGCGGTGCCGTAAACGACGCTCTAAGATTTATGGCTTAGCCGCCGCAAAAATATTATATAAATCATCGATAACAGGAACCAGGAGCTCCACTTTGAACTTACAAGGCCATACATATGATGCCTTGTCAAGCTTAATTCACGTATCGACGAGCGTATCAGTAAGTCATAAATGATTTTGTAGATTTAATTAAAGCACTGATTGGTTTTATTTTATTTCTGGGAAAAGGCCCCTAATCCCATTCTAAGAACCCAATTTCGCCGATTCAAAGGGGTCTTGTCCCGTGCTCTAGCCCCTCATTAGATATAAGTACAGTCGGGTTGCTGGCCGTCTGCATCATATCCTCTGTGGGATAGCTTAATACCGCCACGACATCCATACGCAAGACCTATACGCAAAACAGCTATCGATGATGCATAAGCTCAGAAAATCGAGAGCTTAATTTTTTCTTTTCCTTCTTCAGTCCGAGGTAATAGCATTACCCCGCCAGGCGTATTTTCGTATCTGAGGTTTTCTCCACAATGCCCCCCGAGAACGGTGGTATCCGCGGGATATGCCGCGCCCAAACCAAATTATTTGTGCAACACCCTCTGCAGGCCTGCAGGCCGACAAGGATATTGCATACTGAAGCTCGCCAATCTGAGCTTCTGGCCCCCCCGCACTAACTCCTCATTATTAGAAACGTAGTCTGCTGTTTCCACGGATATAGTTCCGCTTAGTATATTGTTCTGTTCTGCAATATCCATAGAGCTGTAAGATGAGGTTACAAATAGAAAGCGTGATAAAATCGTTACAAATCAGAATTGCTTGGAAATATCCAATGCAGGACGGGAAAAACGAATGCACAAAAATGCGGGCGACGAGGGTCCATCTATCCAGCCGCACCAAAAAGAATCCAGACGGCATAGTCGCGCAAGGCAATGAAGCGTGCACCATCTTCAGGTGCCCCTAAATCTGGACTTTGGTCTTTTTAAACAGATTTCTTCGCGTCGAAAATATTGATATTGGACGGCATTTGATCAGGAGGATTGCATGTATTAGTAGTCCTGGTCACAGAAACGATATTCCCTATCTGCCAGGAAGATTACGCAAAGCAAATAGATGGTCCATCATCCGTAGCTACAACTACTCTTTGCGAGCTGTTTCTATATTGTACTATCTTTGATTCAGACTATTATTCGTTGAAATTCTTAGAATCCACCAGTCTCAAAACTAGCCGCTAACATGGCCGGACTGCAAGAGGAGATCGAGCTGCCAAAGGCGCCCGAGAAGTCCAGAGCTCGCTTACCTTATCTAACGTTCAGAGTACCCGGTAATAGGTTATCCGAAAGCCGCGAGCGCGTGATAGTAAATGAGATGGAGACGCAGGAGCAGGTTTTGAAAACCCTAAAAGAAGGGCAGGATAAGCTCCGGGGGCAATGCGTGAAGGAACTCGCCGCGGTGAATATAACTTATAACCCCGAACTACGCGGAGGTCCAACCCAAAGCTACGGAGGGCTAGACGATATGTATGGGGAATTACAGACGCATCTCAAAGAAGTAGTCCATGCGCTGGAAGTAGCCATCTCTCCGAAGCTGGACGCGGCGGCGACGCGGAAAGAAGGACTCCTCAAGTTAATCAAAAGAGTTAATGATGGAGCGGGCAAGGAGAAATGGGATCTCCAGAGACATAATTTGGGAATAAGAGAACTTAAGGAAGAAGCCGAGAGAATCCAAATGGCAATTGATGGCCTAAGAGGAGACGGGGAAAATACAGCAGAAGGTGATAAAGGAAGCGAAGTGGGAGAGGATGGGGAAGAAGACGAAGGAGAGGAGTACGAAGGGAACGGCGGGACAAAGCGGGAGGAAGAGAGAGAAGGGCAAGAGGATGAAAGGGACAAAGTATACGATAAAGAAGTAAATGAACGCCCCAAAGAAGAGATCGATGAGGGAGTGGAACAGCAGAGCGGAAATGGGAAATACGAAGAACACGAAGGATTGGCCGAGCTGATGAGGGAAAATGAAAAAGAGATAGTGAATCAAGATCTGAAGAAGGATCATGAAAAAGACAAACTCGGAGAAAGGCTAAGTCAAGAAGAAAACTTACATCCGGATTTATCACGAGAAGGGAGCCCTGATGTAAAGAGTCAGAAGAAAGAAGTAGAAGGAGGAATAAATTTATCAGAACGACGAGTACGAATAAACGACAAAGCCGATGCTCCCGGTGAGAGCAAGGAATCGCTTAAGATATTGAGATTTGAAGCAGATCTGGAAAAGATAAAGAAAAAGATATCGGCGATGGAGGAGAGTCGTAAAAAGACACAGGAACAGGTGAACCGACTAGAGGGTGAACGAAAGAAGCTACAAACGGAGCTAAAAAGTCTAGACAAACCAGACTTGAATAAGATTGAAGAAGAGAAGGAGGAGCGGAAGCGGGATAGGGAACGACAAAATGAACTCGACGAACATCACAAACGGAAAGTAAAGCTAGAAAGGCTTCGGAAAAACCTCGGATATCATAGACTCTACCTGGGAGACCGATTCCGAACAGGAGGCGACCACTATTCTAAGATCGAGATGGAAGGGGAACTCCAAGAAGCGGACGATATTCTTGGGAAGATAGAACAGCTCGAAAATATTTTCACAACCGTTTTGGATTCGAAGGAAAAACTCAAGGAAGTCCAGGACTTGATTGAAATTCTGAATCGAGAGAAACATATCGAATGGAAAATACGACAGCCATCTAAAGGACCTCAGGACTCTCTTTCCAAGCTAAAGGGGCATTTATCCAGCAGTCCTCCGCTATACAAGCGTCTTCCAGACAATCATATTAGACTATTGATCCTATGGCATGCGCCTGCCGGACACTACCCTCTCATTTGTTCCCTCAAGACCCGCCCTTTAGAGACCACCGATGCAAATTCTACACGGAGAATACCTTACGCAGCGCTGTCGTATTTCTGGGGACCGGAATCTCCAGAGGCGTGCTTGTACCTTCTCCACGACGAAGACAAGCATGTTGATCCTAACAAAGATAACTGGGGCTCAACTGCAAGGCACGCCAGGAGAATCGCCATTCGAAACAACCTCTTCCGTGCTTTGCTTCGACTTCGAAGGAGTGACAAGCCTGTTGCCTTATGGGTTGATTTTCTTTGTATCAATCAAGAGGACGCCGTGGAAAAGACGGCCCAACTTCGCGAGATGGTCAAGATCTACCGCACGGCGGAGACTGTATGTATTTGGCTAGGAGAAGGCGATGACGAAGGGAGGAGCGATCGGGCTATGGAGTTTATTGGAACCGTCAGAGACTTTGCAATGCTAGATACGTATGTGGAGGACAAAAATCGAGCCGCAGAATGGCAAGGTCTCTCAGAGCTCATGAGAGATCGCTGGTTCTCTCGAAGGTGGGTCGTTCAGGAAATTGCACTAGCAAAGAGAGCAACGGTTCATTGTGGATCGAGATCAGTACGGTGGCTTGATTTCGTCGATGCTGTTTCGATCTTGGTTTCTAATCAATACAGAATCAAGAAGTTATTCGATCCGAAAGTGTGGAGGGAGGGCCCTGAGACCCTCGGAGAGGTCCAATCGTTCGGAGCGAATATCTTGATAGAGGCAACGAGCAGTCTTTTCTTGAGAGCCGAGGATGGCACTATAACCAAGCCGATCAAGAGCCTCGAGTTCCTAGTCACATCTTTAAGGACCTTCGATACTTCCGACCAGCGCGATCTCATTTATAGCTTGATTTTCATCGCCTACGATACCTATCGCAAGCCGGGTGGATATAAACTGAAATTGATCGACTATCAGCAAACCGTGGCCCAAGTATATAAAGATTTCATCTCCTTCTGTATAGATTCAGCAAAGTTGAGTCCGGGATATCCGCTAGATATAATCTGCCGACCTTGGGCGATGCCTGTACGACGGAAAGGATCAGAGGCAGAACCAATTTTACCTTCCTGGATCGCCATGTTGTCAAACTCGGAGTTTGGTGAACCTGAGCAGGTATATAAAGGCCGCAAAAATGGTGAGACTCTCGTTGGGTCTGCTGGTCAACCAAGGTATAAGACTTCAGGAGACAAAAAAGGCATTGCTCGATTCGACCCTGTATTGGAAAGGAACCAGGTAACATCAAATGAGCAAGATGGAAGCTCTCCATTGTGTGATGGACCTGTCGGCTTCGATCCAGCATCAGCTTTCCCTTGGTCCCTAGTCGTAAAAGGGTTTAAATTGGCAGTCATTGAGAAGGTGTCCTTAGCTAAAAATACATCAGGTTTGATTCTTCAAGAATCCCTAGAAATGGGAGGTTGGCGAGGGATTGAGAACAGCAGGGACGATGTTCCCGACAAGATATGGCGGACACTTGTGGCGAATAAAGACCCAAGTGGGCAGATCCCTCCAACATGGTATCAAAGGGCATGTTTACGATGTCTCGAAATCGCCGATAACTTCAATGGTGGAGACCTCAATGTTGGCCAGCTCCTGCAAAGCGGTTCCGGTATGATGCGGACCTATCTGACGCGTGTGCGGAATACTATCTGGAACAGAAGCTTCTTCACCGCAAAGCTCACGAAACAACAGAATAATGGTTTATCCTTACTTCGCACTCAGACATCGGATTTGCCCGAGAACAGTCGACGACAGAGCCGAACAGGCACTTCCAAAAGGCTAAATAGAAACATGTCATATTTTGACATCAAAGATGTATATGGTAACGGGAAAGATGATGGAAAGGCACCTTATTCTATTGAGCTTTTTGGTCTTTGTCCTGGGGATACACAGAGTGGCGACTTTTTGTGCATCATTTACGGCTGCAGTGTGCCTGTCGTACTACGACTAACGGCTCCAGGACCCCTTGACAAGCGATTCAGCATAGTTGGTGAAGCATACGTACACGGAATGATGGACGGTGAGGCAATAGATAGTTATGAAGCTGGATGGGCGTTAGGAACTGAGGAAGAGTTTAACTTGATGTGAGCTGGAATAGAAAGGTGAGCGGAAGCTGATATATCTAACGACTAAGTTGTGTTGCTCCCTCTGTACTAACCTTATAACGCAGATTGGTAAAGCGTAGTTAGGTCACAATGATAATGATAATGATAACAGCTTGATTGAGCCTCTCAAGAAAATATAACATCTCCAGTCACGGAGTAGCTAGTAGTCTTACCTTGTTATTCGTAAGGAACAAACCTGGTTTAGTAAATAGAGTTCTTCTAGTTCATATGGACGAGCCGAGCTGGAAATGTTGGATTTTACGCGTTGCGAGGCTAGCGGCGATAAAATCCCTAGTTCTCTGAAATGAGCGTGAATTCCGATGTTAGGCAGTGTGCGCGTGCAGAATTCTATTAGAGAAGGAGTAGTTGCTGTTCGCTGTTTATGAAATATCTGAATATTCCTACCTAATTCACGAGACCATGCCCGTTTCGATTTCGATTTCAGTTACGCTGACGTTCGGCAGTTGAAGGGCGAAGGAGCCAAGGGATAAGGATAACACGGACTAACACGGACGAACCCGCAAATACCCCTGCGTCTTTGCTTGAATACTCCCGAAGTTTCAAAACTCGGCGGTAACACTTTCAGTCGGTAAACTCGATCTGCTGAGGGTATGAGGGTATCAACCAATATTAGATTATATAATAAGATTGCGGGGCAAAGAGACAACATCATGCACGAAGGGGGCGCTGCAGCGGCTTGCCACCTGTGCATAGAACGGCTCTATCGATGCTATGAATAGGATGCCTAGTCAAAAGGCGACTTTCGCAAAGGCTTGCCTCATCTATCATAGATTCTACCGACATGACAACGATGCATCTACGGTTTCTATTTCCAATTTGTCAGACACCAACAAGACGCCTCCAGCGTCGACCATGAGGCGGCTCATAATTACAGCCGGGATGATCCTTGTTTCGAATTCCCAAGTTTGGCATTCTACCCCTTGTTAGCAGATGTGTGCCTGTCAGGAACAGGATCAACCGCCCCAATGCATAGTTATGGCACATGGGTGTCTGCCTTGAAATAGTTAGACTTGGAGCCCGGAACCAAGTAAATGAAATTGTCTTTTTCGTGATCAACAAATTAATACCCGTATGAATTTTGACTGGTTACATCACCAGTTTGTTTTAAAGACAAGCTTGGCTACCCTCAAGAAGATATCCTTGAACTTGACCAAGCGCTAATCCCGGTTCATCTTATCCTCTGGGGTACCCTGTGATTGGACGATATTGATATTCTTTTTCGATCAGGCCAAAAGGGGATATATACTAATTCCGGCCCCACGAAACCTTTTGTCTCTCTTTGAACCTCTAGTTGTTTATAAGCACTGCTGGGGCCGCTTGACGTTCCGTGAAACTTTCCCGGCTTTTGAGTTTATCGAATTGGATCGAGCTCTAGAATAACCTAGTACCCCGCATTAGACTACGGCTCGAGATGTCTGAGGAATCGCCGTACACACTAGACCCCATAGATAACTTTTGCGCTATCAGTGGTCACTCGAGTAAGTGAGACATTCAAATTACATATCGGACATCTGAATATACATACGAGCTTGCGAGCGATCGAGCCTGGGTCCGACTAACTTTCTATGCACATAGGTCTTGTCATCGATAATAAACTCTACATTACAACCGGCTATGCGCCAGTAATCGATAACGGAACCACACGCATCGCTTCCTCGCCTTGGATTCGGTCGATCGATCTGACTCGTGCTTTCAACCTGAACCGAACTGCCTCGGTAACGACTATTCTTCCCCCGTCCATCGTGCCCGTCAACATACCTGATAACCAAGGCGCATCATTCTGGTGGGATCCTGAAGATTCTTCAGTAATATACACACAAGGTGGCGGCACGATCGAAGCCTCCGGCGGTGTGATTCGCGATCCGACATTAGTATCTTTCGGTCGCCCGGGGAAATCATGGGTTGGAAAGTACAATCCCTCAAATGATTCCTTTGAGAGATGGAGAGAAATCGATACGCCATTTTTGGGACAGTTGGGACAGGTCTCCTCGCTCCGCCGGTTTTTTGATCCGATAAAGCGCAAGGGTTGGATATATGGCGGTAGTTTGATTAGTGTCGAAGGCGGTGGCCAGCGAAATCAAGTATTGACATACGATGCGATCCAACAATCCTGGACCAACCAGACTACTCCGTATGGTCTCTTCGACGATGTCGGTACCGCGATCCCGTATCGGACAGTGGATGGGAAGATACTTGGGATTGTTTTTGGTGGAAACTTGAACGGAACGCCATTATCTATGGAAACAATATTCATTCATGACACCGAGGCGGATACTTGGTACCGCCAAAGTACAAATGGCGCTCTGCCCGTCTCTCGCGGCCACTTTTGCGCTACACCGATAAAGGCACCAGATGGTAGTAGTACACAGATCCTTGTCTACGGCGGCTTCGGAGATGGGCATCCATCTGATGTTTTCGCGCTTTCCCTGCCATCGTTCACGTGGATACGGTTAGAAGAGAGAAGTCCAGACTTTTTACCAGGCCCTGGTATTAGACTCCAGCCGACGTGTGATATCGTGAATGATAGATTCTTGACGATATTTGGTGGAAGAAATTTGGTAGGTGGTGATGCGGCGAACTGCGACAATAAGCAGAATGCGCTGTTTATGTATGATTTGACAAAAAGGGAATGGATCATAGATTATGATCCTGCTGCGCAGGGTTATAGTATACCGCGGCCCGTCTACGAAGCGATCGGTGGGAAGTATGTATTCTCTTCTTTGAGTCAAATTCGGCGTAGGCGTTAACAAAACCGCATGAAACAGCTCATCAGGATATGCAACCATGACAGAACCACCAAGCGGTTTCGCAGACCCCACGATAGCACAACTTTTCGCATTAACTGCTGCAACGACGACGACATCTCTGCCAACGAGTACGGGCACATCCGATCCTTCAGCTGAAGGTAACGCTACAGGGAATAAGAAGTCAACCGCCGGACCTATAGCGGGCGGCGTGGTCGGTGGTCTGGTCATTCTGGGCATCATTGGATTTCTTTTCTGGTATTTCAGAAGAAGGCGTAAGATCCCTGAATTGACGGCCGCACAGCTGCCCCCTCCAGCTCCGTGGCCAAAGCCAGAGATAGTAGAGGCGCCGACAGGTAGGCCTTACGCCGCAGAGGTTGATGGATATTCTGGGAGACCATCTATCATGGAACTTCATGGAGGCGGGATACTCAAACCAAATGGTGGACCTCTAGTTGAAATGCCTGCGTCAGAATTGCCCGCGGATCCAGCGAAACGCTGACGCAAGTATAAGCCTTACTGCCGCCGGTCAATAATACGAGCATTTATCAAGCTCCAGGGAATCCTGTGTACATATATTCATACTGCTCACGATTTGTAATGAATGATATCCCAGACGGAACCACCGCTTAAGCGTTTTATGACTTTTCTATAGTTAATATACAAGTACGAAGGTTAGGATACCTGCCAAACTCCAACGCCTCGGAATGCTAAAGTAATCCTTGCAATGCAATCAAAAACAATGACTAGACCAATTAATCAAAATCAAATGACAGAAGAAGTATATGTTTAGAACCTCCTCAATCTTTCTAGCTCTCCTTCAATCCATCTTCTCCGCTTGACCCACCCTTCGACGCCACCATTCACTACCTCCCAGACCCTTAGCCACCCACCAACCTCTTCATCGTCCCAGACGTCTCCCGCAAACCTAGCATCGTACTTCGCCATTCTCGTTTCGTAGATGCTTCTCAAACCCCAATATCTATCGACGCCAGATCTGCCAGCCTCGTCCCCGCCGCTCCATAGTCTCCACTCAGAGTTCGCAGGATATAGTTCGCCTGGATATACGGGAGTAAGAGCAAAGGGTATTGTGTAAACATCTCGCCAGCCCAGCACACAAGTAATAGCACTAGTTGCGGGATCGACAAGGATGTTACTGAGATCTAGCGAGTTGTGAAACAGTGTGAGCTGAGAGTATGCTTCTGGTACCGACGGAAGCAATCCGAGTAGCCCAGCCAGTCGTCGTTTCACCGTTCGGATCTCTTTATATCTCGCATTATTCCCTCCGGCGGCTAGCGATAAAGAACTCGTTTCCACTGACTGGAAAACTTGAAGGCACAGGTCCGCCAGTTCTGTTATCGGGGCTGACGCTTCCGGATCCTGATTCGAGTCGTCATCTGCGCCTAGGAATGGACCCAGTGTGAAGGTTTGCTTCGGTTTTTTGGCTTCTGCTTTGAAGTATATATTCCCGATGCGGTCAACATTTAGTGAGTTTGCGGCATCTGTCGATCTCATGATTTGACTCTGTACTCTTGCTAAGCCGTCCAATAATGCGGCCGAGCGTCTGCGATCCTTTAAAGCCGTGGGAATTCCGCCATCCAAAGATGCGACACTACGGCCTCTGAGCGTTCTGATGACCATAAACGGCACTCTAGCGGCATTGGAAGGATCGAGATTGTGATAGGCGACCTCAGGTGTTGGTATCGAAGGGCAATGTCGGCGGATGAAAGATATCGTAGCAATCTCCGAGAGCATTTTTGTGGGCTCGGAAGGGTTTGACGGGGTATATGGTATCAGGATTTGGTATGGTAGAGTGGGATTGTGAATTGAGAAGAGCTTATAATGGTTCAAAGTATCTAAACGCTGTTAGTCAGGCTAGAAAAAAAAATATATCACGATGTAACATACCATGGAGAACCAATCGCTCTGTTCCGCGAACCGGTACGCCCATTCCCTTCAGAACTTCAAATAGGCCGGATACATTGAATCTGACAGGCATGACGGGAGCCATCTGGTGCTGGGAGTACTCCCTGTCAATCTCTTCCCATGATTGCGTCCCACTACCCTTTAAGCCATTGACTTCACTTCGTCCGTCTTCCACTCCATCTGATGTGGATGGAAGAGGTACCTCTTCGGCTGGGGGCTCGAACTCAATCGAAGTATAGAATTGCTCCTTCTGCAATTGCTCGCTCGTTGGGTCGGAGTCCCGTCTATTGGGCGGTGTGCGAGCACGTTCGCTTGCCGCAGCTATGGATATCGGGGGCAAATCTGCAATTCGGATCTTTGGTGTAACTCGGCCTTCGGATTCTTCATCTGATGACATCTCGTCATTGTTCTCCGGCATGACATTCTTCTGCCATCGGTATACATCGCCCCCAGCTGTACCACCGTTCTTTTGCAGATTTCCATTGCTAGCGGCCCCGTTGTGGTGATTATTCACAAGATACCGTCCGCCAACTTCCTCTCGATTGAAGTCGTGTAAGAATTCGCCATTGGCGCCTCGTTCGCTCTCATAGTCATCATCATCGTCATATCCATCAGCATCTTGGTTTTCTAAGGAGAGGATCTCAGAGTCCTTGAAATCATCAGAGTCGTCTCGTAATTCTGTTGCTGGCGCACCTCGAGAACTCCTCGAAGGAACGCGCGTGGAAGCTAGCGGGATGTGGGAGGCGCCATTTGCAGAGAATGTGGGTGCATGGGTTTTAACAGGCGACTCAGAGCGTGTCGCTGCATTTCGAGAGGTAGCGCGCCGGTTAATGAAGTTTTGAAGAGAAGTCATGATCATTTAGTCGTGGAGGTCGTTAATTGTCCCATCGTGTTTATGTCGTCGCCAACAGGAAGCCATAAGAAACAGGGAAGACGTGTTGTTGTCGTGCAGCCAGAATCATGTGAGCGAGACTCCGTTTGTGGCTGTGTTGAGCGATGCTCCTCCAAATCAGGAAATGTTTGATCTTCGAGTGAAGACCAAAGTTCCATACAAACATTTCAGCAGCGGTGCAGGCGAGGAGGGACGATATATATTTCTGTGGAAAGAACTCGCTGGGTAAAATCTCTTCGATTCACTCGCTCTAAACTCCAAAGACACCCATTTCGACGTTGCGGGCACGGATGTACTAGACTTTATCCCGTCAACCTTTTCGAATATATCAAACCGGGTGTTCGAATAACTAGTTGGTTCATCTTCAAATTTGCGGATTCAAGGTTGCCATTCAGTAAAACGGGCTATCGAACTCTTAATTGTCACAATCCCGGGAGTCTCAAATAAAACCCAAGAATATCTTATTTTCGACACTGGCCGGCGCTTTGAAATACTTCGTTTCGGTGCAAATATACGCAGACACTATTCATGGAGTATACCATAGGCTGTAAACACAGTGCTCGTGTAGAATATCTAGACTGTCTAGCACGCTTTATAGTGAGCCCTTTCAATCTAAATATTTTTACAATTTTTTTAGATGTCTGACCTAAACAAATATAATCGTGAAAGCCAAGCTTCGTACCTCGAGCTAAAGACGTACCGTATCGTGAACGCGAAGCCATCTTTGATTTCAGCTCGACTTCGTAACTATATCCTTGGGTCATAAAGCCCGAAGAGACCCGATCCGGCCACTGCCTGATGGCAAACCGAGTGTTGCATCTTAAGCATCTACAACACATCTACTCCGCGAGGGATTAAGTCGAGCAAATTTCCGAGATCGTTCCAACAAAAATATGACTGGTTGGCGCAACGGTAGCGCGTTCGACTCCAGACAGTTTCCAAAGCTGATGGTAATCGAAAGGCTAGGCGTTCAAATCGCCTACTGGTCATCTCCAACCTTCCTTTTTGCGATTCTCTCGCCTCTCTCCTTTAGAATGAGATTCCTTTTTGCCGGGAAAAACTTATTTTTGCCTGTAACTTCTGGTCTGGGGACTGTTGCAGGCCATCACGGCTCTAACGAGAACCAGTTTGGGTTAGGGACGTTGTGTAACCAGCGCTCCCGATTCGGTCTCTTTCCCGTTCGAACCTAGCGTCCGGGAAAATTGTTCTTTTGGGACCCTGTAGCTTGTAAAGCTTTGAAAGAGTGCCCTTGGTCCCTTGAAATATATCAAAAGTTCTTCATTCGAAGAGTACTTTTTCTATGCTGTATTATAGTCCCGGAAATCGGTAATATGTATTCTGGGTTTCTTGATATTCTTTCGAAATATATATCAGCTCAAAACGAAACTCAAAAACCGGACTAAGAGAATTCTCTTTTCATCCGTTCAATTACGAGACTGCGTTCAATTCAACCTACAAAGAGTAATTCTTACAGACGCAATTGAACTCAAATATTTCCCCTCGTGCGCCATGGCCCTACCATGCCGAAGGACATCATTTCCCTACATTCGTATGAGTGCAGCCAGCGCCACAAAAGTAGCCAGCGGTCAAAGATATCGATTGTTACAATACATCGATATCATGTGGGTGTCGTTAGCTACATGGCTTATAGTAGCCCCATTTGGACTATCAAATGCGTATTTTATCAGTGTGTTTCTTAAGCCCGTCGAAATTGATGCGGCGGAGAGTTCCTCAGACGATAGCATCGAAAATATCTTCAAAGACATAGAACGGCCAGCGGCGAGTATTTTGGAAGGAACAAAGCGGCTACTCCCTGCGCTTGAGGCTGGCACCGGCAGAGACAATGAGTCTCCACTCGAAGGTTTATCGATAGCCGGTCGTATCTCAATTCCAGCCAGCGATCTCCATCACCCGGTAACAGGGTATCATGGCCGAACCTCATTGCGAGTCTCCGATGCACTTAGCGAAGCAGCGGATATTTCTCTTACTAGGACTGCGAGTGGTCAAAGCCAAGCTTCAACTCCACAACGTGCTGAAGATGGTCTCATAGTAGCAACCAACAACGTGCCTGCTCATTCCGTAGGTCGTTGTTTCGACTTTGCCGCCCCGGAAGGCGAATTCATCTTGCATTCGATAAGATTATCCGATTTCGCGGACGACGACGAAATTCCAATAGGCTTCTCAATATTCTCTGCGTCGGGCTGTCGCCAGAGCCGGGGGTTTATCGGATATCAAGAATTAAAGCAGACATCGATTCAAGGGGAACACGATATCCCTCTCGCGCATTTGCAACAGCCCATCTCTAGAGAATTTAGCATTCTTCCCGTTTATGCGACAGCTGATGGTGAATCCGCCCATTATATTTCCGACAAAGATATTAGCCGAGACATTGGACCCCGTCCAGACGCACCAAATCCTCTGAACCAGCCGAAAGAGGTACATCTCAGTGGCAGTTTGCTTACAAATTCTGTAGCGGATTACCTGGGGGAATTCGATGTTCCCTGGGCGTTGCTAGCGGACACCAGACCGGCAACCGAGCAACAAGTGGAGGAAGAGGAAAAACGTGAAGCGACACCTCCACCCACGTTGAGAAGGAATAGGCCTCAGCCAGCCTACATAAATCCAAGGCTGCCGATTTTCCCGGATCAGACTCTTACCGGCTCACCAGAGCGCTGGGTGTTCCGGCCTGCCGATAGTGACGATGAACCAGATTCTGCGCGAAGAATTTTAAGAAGCGGATATCGCGGCGGGCCGCGTCTTGCCCATCATCCCTCGCCGGTTACTGCTGATAACCTGAATCAAAACCAACGGGACATCGACGCAAGTAGCCATCTCGCGCTAGATATAGGAGACTACGATCTCAGTGAAAATGGCGAAGACGGCGACGACCTCAACCTGGGCCTAACACAGCTGGGCGACGAAGTTTTTATTACCGGCTATCCAAATTCCTGGTTATGGAATATTAACACATCTCCGGAAACTGCCGGTCTTGATTCTTTGCAGCTGGCGAACCGTGATAAAAAGAATCCGTTTCCTGATACTTTTGATAAAGATATTTAGCTGGCTATGTTAGAGGGAGACTTGATATGCTATAGCTAGTTACCCAAATAAGAGATTTTAGTTACCTAATATATTGGATTTGGAATTTCTGAGGCGAGAACTGCTTACTTGAGAGAACACTTCCCGCCATTATATCTTCAGCCGCAGCTGCGCGCATGAGCACGTGTGGTGGCTTTGACCATCAACGTAGATGCGTTGTTACCAAAAATTCAACATGAGATGGATGTGAGTTTGCGCAGCTGCAGATGTAACTAGACCTACAGTGACACGACGCCGATTGTGAAATCTGATATTTCAGCTAAGGTTTACAAGTATACATATAGGTTCTCTCTCTATTATTGAACGAACTACGCCTGGGCTTACTCTGATACCAAGACCGACGATCGAAGAAAGGTTCTAAAGATATCTTAAGATTAGTTCAAACTTCTAAGGAGTTGCAGAGCAAGTTGATGTAGGTAGCTAATAAGAGGCTAGCAATATGCAAGGATTTATCCATGACACTGCCACTTTTCGGCGAAACGGATCCAGGCCTATGAGGACTTGTTTCTCGCCCAGCACATACACGTGGGAATAGTTTTCCCAAGCCGGGTGGTGAACGACCAACACGAGAAATTTCCTAATTAGGAATAGTAACGAGTCGGCTATTGACAGGTGCCGACATACCGACCCACATTGCTGATGCTTTGTCGTAAGCAGTGACCCGGCGCCCCTCGAGCCCTCTATAAATATTATGGTCATCCGCTTTGATGTTTCTCCTGGTAACTAGTTAAAGGAAACAATTTACATCTAGATATCTATTGAATCTTAAGCCAAATAAAACCTCGACAAAACCAGTCTCTTTCTCCTTAAATCCGGCCGGCCCCTCTTTCAAAAGTCAATATACAAACCCGTCACATTCGCACTGAGCGATCATTATCGGCCTTGCTTCAACTACTCCTTCAATATGCTTAGCTCTATTTCAAATACCTTATACGACGCCGTTGTCAAGATCGCTGTCAATCAACATCATAATGATCTCAAGAAAGCGAATAGTAACATCCCTGCCGCGTCGAAAACGACAGAGAAGAAGCATGAAGACGACGCGGACACACTAGTCTCAGGGGGCAGAACTTCTAGCTCTACTGAATCTATATCTCAAGAAAAGTCGCACCATTAGATTCGGAAGCGAATGATTCAGAAAGCTTTATATCGCCGGAGTCACATACGGGAAATTGTATGCAATTGGGGCTAAGAGCGATTTCATTCAAGAGCCAGAGTTCGATATCGGAGTCTACTCAACTATGCAGCTGCGGGCATGAAAACTATTGTTAGCGGCGTCTCGACTGATGTGCGCTACAGGATCTGGACGAACAGACATCTGATTACAGAGGCATCCAGCATTTACCTTAAAGATTTCTAAAATAATACTATATTGTCGTTTAAGCTAGGCGTACTTTCAAGAACCTTTGGAGGAATCTTGTCTCTTCAATAACATTTACATATAGTTACGGAAGATAATAAGATATCAGTTGGAAATTTTATCCTATAGCCATAGGCTTTACAAATACCTTAAGGATGCTAGATGGTCACATTCGTTAGTCAATCTCACAACTTTTTTCTCTTAAAAAAATTTGACGCAACTTCAAGGGAAATAATCTGCATAGTTCTATATATTATATTGATGGATATCACGTTATGAAAAATGAATTGATCAAAAGCTAGAGCCATATGTTGCAGTATTACGGAATCTGTGTTGCCACGATCGGTCACATGTTGAAGTTCCTATCTCCTGAAGGATCTAGGTCTAGTATTGATATCTGACACAATGCGGCGTTGCCCGATCCTGGGTTAGATGCATCTCGCTCCTGCATTAGTTTTCAGCAATCCAATTATATTACGCAGGGATACCGAGGTCTGTAAATGAGGCTTGACGCCCAAAACATGGATGCAAGGCTCGCGACCTCAGCTGATCGGTTAGAAAAATAAATTACGCCTAGCTAGGTGCGCCACAATAAGTGACCCCGCCCGAGGCTGCTGATCCTACGACTCTTTAAGTACAGCGTCGTTCGTCCGGAAGATAAAGATAATAGCTCATCTCTGGATGTATGTAACTTAGGTAAGGCGACTTCGCACATTTATATTGATAGCGTTTATATATATATATATAATTATATACCTATTCATAAGCGGAAGGATGGACTGATTCGAGTACATGGAGCGTACGCCATGACCCCGCATCCTAGGCTCTAGGATTAAGTTTCGCAATCGTTACCTGCCTTGAAAGCTTCTAGGGTCGTTATAGCGGGCGATCATATTAATCGGAATAGTAGTAGTGTCTCATCGTTCCTGGGACCAGAAGAATGTCCGAACCAAGTCCTAGGGAGGAGGATGCAAAGATGGCTCAATTGCGAAAACAGGCCTACACGGTCGGCTGGCTCACGGCACTATCGATTGAACTGGCAGCTGCAGTAGCGATGCTCGACTCAAGACACGGAACTCCTTTGGGCTTTCATCATGACCCTCAATCTCGAAATCACTACGTATTCGGCTCCATCAATGGTCATAATATTGTTATATCGTCTTTGCCAGATGGCGTTTATGGCACGTCTTCCGCAACGAGGGTAGCGGAAGACTTTCACAGGGATTTCCCGGACCTACAGTATCGGCTCACTGTGGGTATAGCAGGCGGCGCACCATCAATGAAAAACGATGTAAGATTGGGAGATGTTGTGGTTAGCAGACCGACGGGGACCTCACCAGGGGTCATACAATACGATCTTGGGAAAGCTCTCAAAGATGGCTTATTTGTACCAACAGGGACTTTACCAAAGCCACCGGAAAACTTACTTCGAGCACTTCCGCTTGTTCGGCAATGGCCGGAGAAAATGCTTAGCGCTGCAGTTTTCCAAGTGCTCGCATCTTTGTTCCAACAAGATCCGAGATTTCGGCCTCCAAGCGATCGTGATAATTTATTTGAACCGGATTATCATCACCAAGGAATTGAATCAAGTCCATGTAACGGATCTTGCGATCCATCATTTCACGTAGAACGCAGACCCCGCGATCCTTGGATTAGGACTAGGAACGAGTTAGGGATACCATTGGAATACCTTACCTGGGGGCATAATGATAATGACCTTCATATTAATACGCCGCCTCCAGAAATTCATTTCGGAATTATAGCTTCCGGAAATACACTGATGCGAGACGGTGTTGCACGAGCGAAACTTCAAAGCCAGACAGGAGCACTATGTTTTGAATTCGTATCGGGTATCATGGACGCTTGGCCTTGCTTGGTAATTCGAGGTATATGCGATTATTCTGACACTCATAACAACAATGCGTGGCAGCCCTATGCGGCCGGAACAGCTGCCGCGTTTGCAAAATTTCTCTTAATGACAATTTCCCATCCCAGGGCAACAAGACAAACCCCAAATTTGATAGGTCGTGCTCCTCTAAATCCACCCGGATATGCTTCCTTGCAGGGAAAAATATCGCGGCAAGACCATTATGTATCTAGCCCGAATCTCTCCCAGATGGAGTCCGCAAATGACTACCGGGGCTCGGAGCCCCTCATTAACGAGGTCACCACTTCGACCGGTGGTACTATTCGGAGATATGGGCCTAGGAACTCTGCTGAAGGTGCTGAGTTTAACGGCGAGCAAAAGTTTTTCGGGAAGAATATAAGCTTTACCTCTGGAAAGGGCAATGTCTTTAACGGTTCGCAGATATTCGAGGCGTCTGGTGATATCCAGTTCTAGTACTGCTAGACACAGCAATATTCTTAAGTGTCTAGAATTCCGGTTGGTCGTTTATGGTCAGTTCCTTTTACATACATTTACAGTCGTTCGTGTTATATATGCATTTTATGACTGTTCTTGTACATACATGACCCATATATCACGAGACTAACATGACCCCAAACTCTCAGAGACGGTTAAACCTACACCCTTTTCGTATACTGATGCGTGTTGCCTGCAACTAATTTTTAACTCGCACTGAAAACGAGCCTAATATAAACCTTCTTGACAGCTCCCTAAGCATAGTGGCTACGTTGAATCATCATAATTGCTCCCGAGTAAGGGCAAGCCACCGCTACCAAAATATACCAAAGATTCACAGCTCCAGCCTACATCCGGTTCAGGATTTAGTCTGTCCTCATGCCCGCCCTCTGAAGCTCGAAAGCTAAAAATAGTCCATGGATCTGAATCGCTGCCAATGATGTATCGGCGAAGGGAGTATGAGTATGGGCTGGCTGTAGTTGTAACTGACTGGCTCGCAAGGATGCTCTTCTCGACGCTTTCCGTTCCTATAATCGACTGATTGATGGTTAGTGAAACGATAGGTATCACTTATGGGGCTCCGACTATCAAAGATATCGGAGAGAAGCTATGAGATACAACCAAGCGATGCTTTTAGGCTTCTACGCACTGTTATAGAGGGAAAGATCTCGTTTTGGTCGTGGATGACGCAATTTTGGCTCGGTGCGTCGGAAAAGCCGAAGACAGGCTCTTTGCTTTGATCGATATCGGGTGCTTCGTCGAGAGGATTAGACTGCCCATCAGGGGGTTGGGTGGAAATTATAAGGTTCGATGCAAAGAGGGACGAAGACACCACTTCATCACCGAGATAGGTTTCGATGATGTCGGCGGTAGCGTCAAGATCTTCGCCAGGGAGAACGAAGGCGATGCTTGGTGGTCCGACTCCCATTTCGAATCTGAATTCTAATTTTATGGGGAAATAAAGAGGTTATGGGCAGCTACTGATGATATATCAAATGATAAAATAAAACTCAAATGTTTTGGTCGTGAGATAGGCTAGTCTTGTAATATTGATAGACTGGGCTTTTGGGGATTATTCTGCGAAATTTATAAAAATTACAAGCTCGAGTCTGGTAGAGTAGGCGGGTCTGGTAGGATAGATGTCGGTGGGTAAAGGAATTACATCATTCAAGACCGTTTATCAGGGAAAAGTGATTATTGGAATACCATTTGCAATAAAGAAAAGTAATGTAAGGTCAAAAACCTCGAACTTTGGGATTGCTAGAATTTTCCTGCATGCAGCGTGCCTTAACTCACGATTAGGTTGGGGCGTGACGCATCGATGCCCCTCCCGTTTTTTGAAATTTCGATGCGTACAAGAGTTCCTTTGTGAGATCCGATTGGATATCGGCATTCATTCATGCGGTTTCTGTATCTCGATTCCGTGAGGTGGTAAAGCTCGGATACATTCATCGACACCGATACCCATATGAGCCATTCTCTGGGCTTGACTCAAATATTTCAAATATGCTGTGTGATGGTTTGGGCCGCTTCGAACTAGATCCTGAGACGAGTGTAGAACAAGCAAGCCCTGACAGACAATGAAAACTCGAAGAATTATTCTATATTGATACCCTTTATCCAACCTGTTGGTTTAGCCGCGTGAATTGATTAAGCGGTGGGGAAACGTTTAAACTTTAGTCTGAATTCCAATTTTTATGACGTTCATGCATCAGGAGCGACCTGTGTGAGAGATGTGGAACGTCCGCATTCTTGATTCGAGGCTAGAATTGTGGGAGCGAATTAGCCAGCGCAGGCTGCGGAATATTTCTGCGGAAGCGAATATTATTACGGTTGGAAGTCAACGTTATGTCTTGAAGAGTATCTGGAAGATAATGCACAAGCCCGGACATCCTCGTATCGCCCTATATCCTACATAGTAACTTCCCAGGACACTGCAGCCAAGCATAACATAAAGTTAATGTTCCCCGATCTCGATCGCTTTAAACAGCTCACACACGGATCAAATGCAAGTAAACCGATCTAGAGCAGGGCGAACCGCCCGGATACACAGAATTTAACCTTGCGAAATCCCGTGTTCAACGTTGTGTCAATTTTGATCCTGCAGCCTGTGAGATTTTGATCGTTGGAACACTGATCGCTGGAATCAACATCTCTTGATTATCAGACCATACTTGCATAATGCAGGAGACTGTTCCCTGTGGACCTTTAGCTGCATATGCACACACAGGTGCAGGTGAGACAACCCCCAACACGTTGGACTACTCTCTAGACACAAGGCTGAGTAAATTGTTTCGCTTGATGCTCAACTCAAAAACGAACCGAGTTCGATGTACGATGAAGATCTATGGCGAAACGGGCGTTATCGTAATTTGGAGGCTTGCTGCACTGCTGCTCTAACGTCGATCTTCAGTGTTACTAGTACATTAGCCGTCTTAAGCTGCAACATCACAGCTCACACGCTGCAGCGGCGCGCTCCAGACCCTGTGGGCCCTGTATCTAGCTGCTCAAGATCTTAGATTCTCGAGGAATCCGGTGTGATGACCGTATTAAAGAGTGTAATCCTTCATGTTTGTATGGAGGATGACGTTTGAAGAAATTCTAAGCCAGATGACAAGAGGCTTTCACTCTTGACTATGTATCTATCCTCCGCGGTGGCGAGGGAAATGGGAGGCTATCTCGAACTCAGAACGTCTGAACATGTTTAATTGTAACGAAACTTGGCTTCTCAAGTTCACGAAGGTCACTTTCCCATCTGGGAAGTGTTCTTGTGGAGTAGCAAGTCCGTCCATAACCATGAGTCAAATATGGACGCTAAATATCAGGATTCATTGTCCCGATATATCCCTGGAATTCTCATTAAGTCTTCTGCTCCAAGGAAAATATCGATATCTATGACGGCTGGCGCATGGTGTATATAATGATTAATCCTATATTAGATAATATGATATTCAATAGTGCTATTCTATATAGGGTCTATTTCGAATCCCGGGACCGCTCAATCCACAATCTGCGTACCTATGTTTCAAACCACAAAACTAGTGTAAAAGATATGACATTGGGGCAGGTACATTCAAAGCTTCAAGTAAGGCTGAATTTAAGGTTGAATTAGATAGACAATGCTCGTATGCAAGATTCTACGCTTGTTTGTGTTTCCTGGGATTGGATGCGGCAAAGTTGCATTTTGGTACAAACACTATAATCCGGGGGACTGGGTCGGAGTATGTTACTGCAGTAAATATCCCTGAGCATTGCGATTATATGGTTCCTCTATTAAGAAGGAAATATATCAATCTGCTCTAACGTTGGCTGTTGCATAAATAAGCTTTCTGATAACGATAAACAAGGAAATAGCCCGGATCTGCACGATGAAGTCATAATTAGAGTGATAACGTGCGCTTTGATACTTTCGTAGATTTATTACCCCGCAGATTGAATATTGGGTAAAGTAATGTGTCTTGGTTGCTTTGTTGTATTCCAACACAGGTGGCTTCGAAAATGTGTTGAGCCGAGTATATCCTACAATTACGCCGGTTTAGGTTTTGGGGGAATCTCATACTTTACGGGACACTACAAATTCCGTCACCGGAGTTGTCGTATCTCTAAAGCACGGACATGATTGTTAATCATTTTGGGGCGCTGGGCTGCGATAGCTGAAGCTGGAGCGATGGTTATATAGAATGGAAAAGGCTCTGACTGGCCTCGCATGTCTGACTCCTGGCTGGCCTCGCATGCCTGACTGGCCTCGCATTCCTGACTGGCCTCGCATGCTCTAACTGACTTTTGCAAAGTACTTCATGTGCATGCATAAATTTCCCGTGTTCCTGTCTAATCTGCGATGCGAGAAGATGAGGGGTAAGTAGAGGCAATGGAATATCCAATTTGTAACATTCAGTTTCAATTTCATATCTCTGCTGATGTTGGGTATAGTTTTGGCACGGTACACTCGAAGCCGAATTAGTTATGCAAGCGAAGTCTGTTTGCGGAGACAGACCGCTTCCAATGCTTCATCTGGCTTTGTCTTGCTGACATGAATGGTGTGTCTAGTGGTCTTGTTTAGGATTAGTGGATATCTAGGATGATGGAGGTCGGGTTTCCGAAGAAGACAGGTTTTCGGTATCATAAACCAAGTTTTCTAGAGCATGACCTTGGGCGTTGAAAACAGGCAGAACTGCATTTTCGAGCCTTCAAGTGATATGGAATTCTATTGCATATTGCCAGTCTAAGATTCAGGTTTTGATCGCCTCTAACGCCATGTATGATAGCCATGAAATATTCGGGAACATTATCTCATGACTTTTCCTCTCTGCTAAGATCGTACAACCACCCACCTTCTGCAAGTCTTCGTCATTATCAGCCAATTCAGTGCCAGCAATGCCATCTAATAGACCCATCTGTAGCTAGCGTATCTTCCAGCCGTCTCGCTCTTCCTGATAATTTTGACAACCATGCCTCTTTTCAAGCCGAAGTACTTGGCTACTGGATCTGCCTGCTGAATTCTTGGCAGTTGTGTCTCCTTCAGCCTGTATCTCTCCAGTAATTTCCTCTTATCCTCTCTACTCATCAACACGTGCTGTGGAACCAATTCATGCCGTGTGATGTTGACCAACAGGTCTTGTTCCAAAAAGCATTCGATGACACTTGGCGCGACTGTCGGAATTATCTTAGCCGCGGAAGATGTCAAAGGAGCCATTGTGATGAAAACACCGGTGTGGAAGTTATGTTCGACGATGGTATGGGCGAAGACACGCATTTGCTTGATACCGATAGAAGGTTCCGGGGAGAATTCGACCCAGATTGTGCCACAGGAGTTAGGGATGAGCTGACCGGTTTGGGTGTCCGTGTTTCGGTCAATCATTGACTGAGAGGGCTTAGCAGAGAAGGTCATCTTCTTGCGTCTATAAGATATTGTATCAGCATTATGCCCTCCTGAAGTGTAGCCCGGAGAAAAGCTTACTGAGGTCTTCCATCCGAGTCACAGTATTTGACCTTGAAGTCGTCAAGGCTGATATTCAGCTCCTCCTCTGTGAGATCATATCCCTGCGCCCGTAGAGCTTAGCATTCGGTCCCACCCAAAACAGATGCTTGTAGATCTAACCCTGTCGGAAACCATCTCATGCGCCGTCCTCCAGGCGCGATACAGGCGCGAAACTTCTCGTGCATCTGAGTCCGACATTGCTGTTGAAATTCCGGTAATTCGATCAAGTACTGCTAGCAAGAAGGTTTAGACGACAGTGAAAGGACCGGCAGCGACAAGTGTGAAGCAGAATTCGACGTTGGTGAAGCTGTCGAAGGTTGTGGCAATGATGGTGATGAGGTTGTTTCGAGATTAGAAACATGCGGCTCTTTGGAGAACATTTTGCGATCCTGCAACGCGACACAAACGGGTGTCAGCTCACGTGATAGTTAATTTGTCCGACTGAAAGTGCAACACATCAGCACCAACGAATGACCACCAAAAATGCCCGCGGCAAAATTCCCACAGGAAAAAAAAAAGTAAAGGTCGTCCCTGCAGCAGAAGCTACAACGTGTCGTCTCCTTTCTCTTTACTCGCCACCGTCTCTTTGATATCGCCGCTCTTCCAACTTTGCTCTGGTAGTTCAGTAGTTCTCTCTTTACCATACCGGAGGCATCACATTATACCAGTTGTCACGATGGCAGATACTGTAGTTGAAAGAAAAGTCAAACCAGAGAAGCCTGATGAGGCCAAGTATCAGACGGACCTCGCGCAGCTCCAGAAGGAGCACGAGGCTATGATGAAGAAACTGGTATGTAAATTCAAGCCGTCTTAGATTATGACACCAAGTTTTGTGAGGAGTATATAGATCATGGCAATTGGATGAGAGTCAACATGGAATCACAATTGGATTTTGTGTCACTGCTCATGCCTACCTTCGGGTGCTACATGTCGCTTATTCTGATGAAGTTCACCTATCCTACATGGCCGCTGACATTTTGGATGTGTATTGGATTTAGAACGAGGTCAAAGCTAAGCTGGACCTCAGCAAACCAGCGGGCGCCAATGGCCCTCAGAATCCTGCCCAGCAACGACAATCTGCCCTTAGAAAGGAGCTTAGCGACATCCGCTCGACGCAGTCCAGCAAAAAGTCTTCGAGACAGAATCTTCTAGACCGCCAGAAAACTCTCAATGATTCCATCAATAACAAAATTGCCGCTCAGAGAGCTGCACGCGCTAAGATCAACTTCAAGTCGCCCGAGGAAATCGACGACGAGATCAAAAAGCTGGAGAGACAGGTGGACAGCGGAAATCTCAAGTTGGTTGACGAACGCCGGACATTGGATCAGATCTCGAATTTGAGGAAACTCAAGAAGAACTTTGCTGGATTTGACGAAGATCAGGCTGCCATTGACAAGTTGAAGGCTGAGTTGACTGATATTCGATCGCAACTCGATGACCCAGAGGCTAGGGCCCTCTCGGATCGGTTTTCCGAAATCACCAAGGAACTCGACTCGATCAAGGCTGATCAGGACAGCGTCTTCGAGAACCTCAATTCCCTTCGCGACGAGCGTACAAAGTTGCAGAAGGAACAACAGGACAAATTCGGAGAGATCAAAGCTCTCAAGGATGCTTACTACAGCGCCAAGAATGCCTATCGGGATTACGAACAAGAGGCCTGGAAGATCCGGAAGGAAAAGCAGAAGGCTGAGCGCGAGGCTTATGAAAAAAAGAAGAAGATGGACGTCGCCAATCAGTTGCTCGAGGATGCTAGCTTCAAGGCCTTCACAAGTGAAATTCATACTTGTGAGAACTTGATTGCTTTCTTCGACCCCGAGAGCACAACAAAGAAGGCGGATGGACCTGTCAGCCAGTTCAAAGCCTCTGTCGGTAGGACCATTACTGAGGAGCCCAAAGGGATGAAGGTGTTGAAGAAGGAAGAGGAAGACTATTTTATCGGTGGGAGCAGCAAGAAGAAGGGAGCTAAGAGGAGCAAGGCTGCCGGCGCAGAGGCGCCTGCTGCTGCTAAATTCTCCCTCTCGATTGGTATCCTCGAAGAGTTGGGCAAAGTCGATATCCCGCCACCGACAGGAGCGGAAGATGTCCCAAGCGTTGTTGAGCAGCTTAAGGCTAAATTACAACATTACAAGGATAACCAGGACAGGGTCACCCAAGAGGTAAGAAAGCCGTTAGCCGAAACCCCTTGTGGACATAATATGCTGACGAATATCTACAGAACATTGTTAAAGCCAAGGCAAGAATCGAAGAACTAGAGAAGCTGGATCGCCTTGAGGACGCTGTTGGTGATCTCTCCGTGATAGATGATAAAGCAGAGTAGATTAGCCGGACTACCGCCTTAAATATAAATCGGCCAGATCTTCTGACCTTGATAACTCCCGTTGCATTCCCTACCCATTCCCTTCCCCTAGCTGATCCGCGCATGGCCAACCTGTGTATATGCATTTTTATATATATAAAAGTTTTTTAACTTTCCCTTTTGTGAGGTAAGATAAAAAGGGTTAAGACATGACCAGCGGGACTTTTCTTTTTCTTTGTATAGCTTATAAAGCCTTTTCTTCCGTTTTACTTGCAAGGGCCGCTTATGCCGCTCATGATGTCTTCCACTGCTACGGTCTTTTCCAGAATTCCTCTTTTCCAGTACTCACAGTCTTGTGACACTTTTTAATTGTATTTTAGACATATTACAGTATCGTTTACTATCCAGATAGGTGAAGACAGCAAAGAAGTCTAGTTAGTGGCTCGAATGTGAGAGTCCGATTGAGAAAATTTAACCTCCACCGCTAGCATCGAATCCAGATGCTGTTCAACCACTCGGCCACTAGGACATATATGGCGATACATCCATAGGGATAAGCACCGTATACATGCAATTTTACTAGCGTCGTGTCCAATTTTATGTGAGCCTCGAATTCAGGCACGGATAGAAACCAAGTGAGGATATGTGGTAACCTTACATCAACGCCCATCGATTTGCTATGGAGACAAAAATCAGGGGCGAGGTTTGGGAGAACCCCAATTGGCTAAGTCAGATGCATTACTGCTACAAAATTATTTTGTTGTGGGCAATGATTACGAGATTTTGTCACGTACATAGTGGATTGATTGCTTTTCTGTCTTTTTCTTTGGTTTTCTTTGGCTAGCCTTCTTCCCACCTGTTGAAAAATTGAACTCCAATATTAATAGTTGGAAATGGACCATTCTATCGGCAGCCGAAGAGCCAAATGTACTCGTCAAAGAAATATTCTCATCGAAGATCACTGAAACCTCCTGTAATCGAGGGGTTGGCTGTGTGATCGTCTTTAGAATCGAAGTTACTAGTTTGTGGGTTCTTGAGTATGGCTTCCGGCGACTTGCATAAGTGCCATGGCATGTAGGAGAGCCGGGACGGCTGTTGACCGAGGACTTGGCTTCATTGCCCGAGTTCTGTTTTTTTAATATCGTAGCCTTTGCAGGCAAGAGATATCCGGGAGCTTTCGAGATATACAATTTTTAACACTCTATTTATAATTGTAACAGGAAACCTGCCTTACCCCGGTGCTGGATTGTCAGCCGTTCACAATCTAGATCTCTCTTTAGATGGGGAATATTTTAAAGATGGATCAACACAACTGTGTTGTCTCTGTTGGATATTCGACATGTCTTGGCGTTCCCTTATCGCAAACCAGNAAAAAAAAAAAAAAAAAATCTCTGTGAACAAAAAATTCAGTCGGGTCCCTCCAACCTGCTCCATCCCATCCCACATCAACTCTAACAACCTCATCCTCTCCGGTCCCAATTGACCTCTTCTTCCGACGACAGCTGCCTCCCGTCGTCAATTTTATCTTCAGGTATCTTCATTGGTACCTTTATACCAAGAGCTTCCGCTCTTTTTGGTTTCAATTCATAAAACCTCGCGAGTCGAGCTTCGGATCTCATCCCACTTTTTGGTCAAGAAGCACCCCGCCACGATGCTTTCCACAATCCGCGCCGTCCTCCCAAGACGGATAATTCCACGAAATTCTTCTCTAAGATACATCACTAGGGCAATTGGAGCCATCAGACAGGCACAGAAACCAACTGCAGCATTCGCCGTTCAGAATTCCACTCCTTCGTACCGAACATTCGCTACTACTAGTTTACTACGCCAGGAAGCCGCGGTCGAGCACGATGTCGGCTCGCAGGGTGCTCCAGCTGCTACAGGTCCGCCTAACACCTTCGCCGGACTGACAAATATTGGCATCGATGAGAGAATAGTCGATGTTATCGTCAACAAGTTAAAATACGAACAGATGACGGACGTCCAGGCTAAAACTATCCCAGTCTCCGTCACTGGTGCTGATCTGTATGTTGTTCAAACATTCCACCTCCAAATCAAAACAAGGCTTTGCTAACGACTATGTTTCTAAGTATTGCTCGCGCGAAAACCGGGACCGGCAAAACCCTTGCTTTCCTCATCCCATCTATCAGTAGCCTCCTCAAGAAAGGCGTTAAAAAGCCGCAGGTGCCGCGAAACGCTTCAGGAAACAAGTCATTCGCCGATGTTCGAATCCTCGTCATCTCACCCACTCGTGAATTAGCCGAGCAAATCGCCAAAGATGCTATCACTCTTACCCGTGGCACCGGTCTCCATGTCTCATGCATGGTCGGTGGTACTGGCAAATCTTACTCGATTAGAGATTACCACCAAGGCGGGGCCAACATCTTGATCGCCACCCCTGGCCGCCTTGTAGACGTCTTGTCAGACCCAAATTCCGGTGTCAGCGCAGAAAACATTGAAACCTTGATCTTTGACGAAGCCGATTCGCTGATGTCCATGGGGTTCGAGAGAGAAGTCCAACAAATCAGAAGCTTCCTTCCCAAGGATAAACAGACTCTCATGTTCTCCGCCACCATGCCTGACAAGGTCCGCCAGATGATTGCTCAGAACATGCGGCCCGGGTTCCAGTTCGTCAACACCATTGACCCCAACGAGGCAGAAACGCACACCAAGGTCCCGCAGCACCTAGTCATGTGTGACGGACTCGAAAACTTGCATCCAACACTCTTCGAACTACTTCACCGTGAGAATACCAAGGCTAGAAAGTCTGGGCAACCTTTCAAGGCTTTAGTTTTCTTCAGTACTGCTCGTGGAGCCGAATTGGCAGCGATGATGTTCCGTCGTGTCAGGCTACCTGGAAGCGACGGCCACCCGCTGTTCCCACTCGATCTGATCCAAATTCACTCCCGCCTCACCCAACCCCGTCGTACTGAAGCTGCTAACGCTTTCAGAAGAGGAGAAAACGCCGTCTTGTTTTCTTCCGATGTCACAGCTCGTGGTATGGACTTCCCTAATGTCACCCATGTCATTCAAGTCGGTGCTCCCTCCAGCCGTGAACAGTACATCCATCGTATCGGCCGTACTGCTCGAGGCAAGAACATCGAGTCCGGCCGAAGTGTTGGATACCTTCTTCTCAGCGACATAGACGCACCGATCGCCCTCAGGGAGCTCCGAGGTATCAAGCTCCTCGAAGATGAGAATGACGATATTCTGTCTAAAGCAGCAAAACTCGGGGATATTGATACATTACACCCCAAAGTGTCGGAATTTGCTAGATCAATTGTCGAGGCCTGTAGTCGATTGGACCCATCGCTCATGAAGCAGGCCTGGTCCGCAATGATTGGGTCCTACACGACTAGGGGTGCCGATGCCATGCAGATTGTGAGGGGGCTGCATAATGTCGCCAAGTATAACTTTGGACGTGAGCAACCCATGGCTGTCAGCAGGGAGTGGGCGATAAAAATGGGAGTTCCCTTTGACTCGGCATTGAGGAAGGGTTATATTTCTACCTTGGACGCACAGGACTCCCGAGGCAAACACGCGGGTGTGACATACTCTTCTAGGACTGGTCAGATGGACTCGGATGTTTTAGACAGTTTTGAACGTCGAGAAAGTTTTAGTGACCGCGGTGGCTTTCGTGACCGCGGTGGCAACCGTGGCGGACGTGGCTCTAGCGGCGGCCGTGGAGGTTATAGCGGCCGATCTGAGGGTGGCTTCGGAAACAGACAAGGTGGCGGTGGATACGGGAACAGGAGAGAAGGCGGAGACTTTGGCGGTCGGAGAGAAGGAGGAAACTTTGGGGGCAGGAGAGAAGGGGGCGATTTCGGTGGAAGGAGAGAGGGCGGCGATTTTGGTGGCAGGAGGGAGGGCGGCGATTTTGGTGGCAGGAGAGAGGGCGGCCGTGGAGGCTATAGGGAGAGGTCGGATGGTGGCTTCCGGCCAAGGGGCGACAGGCAACCTCGTGAAGCCTATTAACACCGTCGCCGATATCTCATAAACAATTCCCCTCGCACAATTCGGCGATGATGGAACAAATGTTCGGCCCTATACTCTATTCCCGGGATGATAATTTCTCTCTCTCACGGATAACGCTACCAATCGAAAAACAAGAACATGCATACATGGGGCTTCTTTCTTACTTTGGGGGTTTCGGGTCCATTCTCCACGATCTATGGTTCTTTTTCTAATATCGAGTCTAATTGGGGTTTCTATTTTGGCTATCTTTCTTTATGTAGCATACCTTTTTTCACCTTCTTATGTATTATATAGATTTTGTTCGGGAGAGTGATGTTCATATATTGACGATTCCACTTTACAAAAAGCACCGAAGCATCGCCGCTGAATACCTTCCTGTAAATACACATACAAATGACTGGATAGATTGGAATACAAAAGCCTATTATTTCTTTTTAAGTTCGAAAATAGAAAAGGAAAAGGAAAATCTGGTTTGGCGTGTACAGGCAGGAGGACTATTATTCGAGCTAGATCCATAGTGCGATTTCACAGCGCTTCTGCGTTGGTATAAAAGTTTTTTCCAACAGCAAAAATTGTTGACATAGATATTTCAACTTGATAGACTCCAAGATGACGTCCAGATAGCAGGTATTATTATATGGGCCAAAGTACAGGCGAAAGAAATTTGTTTTTTAGAAAATGCCCTCGAATACTCTCCTCCCGTTCCTCTACCCTCATTCTTCCCGCCGACTCTTGCTCCGCCTTCTCCGCCAAAAGTCAACCTTAACAGCCTCCGCCGCCCGTTCCCTCCTCGAATCCGAACTGCCCACGCTCACAAACCCACCACCAGCACCGACTCACCTATCAACCGACCATCGAACCCCACCTTTCCTTGACACGTTATCGCTAACTCTAACCTCCGGATCCGGCGGAAACGGTTGCGTCTCCTTTCTCCGTGAAAAGTTCGTTTCTCATGGGCCACCGAACGGCGGGGACGGCGGGGATGGTGGAGATGTATACATCACTGTCGACGAACAAATTAGCAGCTTACACAAATTATCGCGGTTGAAGGTTGTCAAAGCCGGGCGGGGGAGTAACGGTCTCGGCGCGGCTAGGAATGGTGCTAGAGGGGAAGATGTAGTCCTCAAAGTCCCGCGCGGGACTATCGTCAGAGTCTTGGAAAGAGGAATTGATGGGAAATTCATGGCGGGCGAGGTTGATGAAGATTACGACGGTGAAGGCGACGACGGGTATTATGAAGGAGAAATGGATCCGTACAACCAAGGGACTGAACAACCTGAAGACGAATTTATCGTCAAGAACGCCCACGACGGAAGAACGGATCAAGACCCTGCGGAGATACTCGCGAAGAAAATGCGAAGGAAGAAAAGAATCCCACGGAGGTTCGCCAAGAGTAATGTCAACGATCCAAATAGTGAATATATCCACTACCCGTTAAGTTTGGCCATCAACTTGAATTCGCCTCATTGGCCGCCGAAGAAACCAATAAGGAAGGATATGGCGCAGCCCGATGTTTTCAAAGTCGATTTTTCGGAGCAGGATGAGGCTCAAGATGGAAGTGGCATGGGAGGGAGGAAGCGGGCGATGGAGCCTATTCTTTTGTTGAAAGGCGGTGCAGGGGGTTACGGGAATCCAAACTTTATCACGAAGGATTTGAGACGACCAATGTGGGCTACTAAGGGATCGAGGGGGGCGACGATGAAGATCCAATTGGAACTAAAGCTACTGGCTGATGTGGGACTTGTCGGAAGGCCGAATGTGGGGAAAAGTAGTTTGTTAAGGTGTATTACGGGAAGCAGAGCCAGAGTTGGAAACTGGGCTTTCACGACCCTTAAGCCGAATATGGGGACGGTGGTGTTGGATAAAGGTTTAGGAACTGGGGATACTTTGCTCGGTGAGGATGGCGGCGAGGCGGGCAGGGAGAGGCTTACGGTGGCAGATATTCCGGGATTGGTGAAAGATGCGGGAGAAAATAAGGGACTGGGATGGGACTTTTTGAGACATGTGGAGAGGGCTAGAGGTTTGGTGTTTGTGGTCGATTTGGGGTTTGATCCCGTGCGGCAGGTCGAAGGGCTGTGGAAAGATGTAATGGAGTATGAGAAAATGAGGGAGGTTCAGAGACTCGAAGCCGCAGAGGAGGAGAGGAGACTGAGGGAGGAAGAGCGCAGGAGAAGAGAAGACGAGGAAGAAATGGGAGTGGTGATAAAGCTTAGCGAAGAAGTCGAAGATGACGTCAAACCGGAACAGGGGATTAGTGATAAGCCGTGGATGGTCGTCGGGAACAAAGCGGATCTGGAAGGTGCGGAGAAGAGGTTCACAAAACTGAGGGAGTATCTTGACAAGTTGCAGGCGGATGGGAAGGTGAAACAACCGATTGGTTGTATTGCAGTCAGCGCACTCAAGGCCGGCAGCTGGACTGACGCTGAATACGAGCAAGAGTCTGACGTTTGGAAGGGAGTCATCCAGTGGTTTAGAAGTCTGGTGAACTAAAAATTGATATCTTCATCAAAGATATTTTGTATATTACATCGTCTTGTACACTTGTGTGCAGTTGTATCATATTACAAGAACATAACCCGACTCATCTAATACTTACTATCACTAATCCCACCGATACCAGTCGGTGAATCATCAATACCACCCATCTGATTGACCCCATCCCTTTCGATGCCATAAGGCATATCCTTGGGCGGTGAGTTTCCGCGGCGACTCCGAAGGAAGAGAAGTACTCCAAGAATGATGGCAATGACACCGACTGCCGCTTCGACACCAATTCCAATCTTTGCTCCATTAGAAATACTTCCACTGCCACTGCCAATTGCGGCCGGAGCGTCACTGTTGATGGTTGTATTTCCAGGGCTGCTGGTTGCCACACCCTCTTCAAAACTCGTTCCTCCAAGCCCAAAACCTTTGCTACCAAGCTTTCTTCCACAACATCGTTATTAAACGTCGGCGTCACCCTCAGAAATTGATCCAGCTCCTGAGGTCTCCAAGCCACCGAAAGGCCATCATGTTCTACCACAATCGCTGGCGCCATCCTTGTCGTCTCCGCGATAACAAGAACTTTAGTCCTTCCCCCTGCCGGCGTAACAACCTGCACAGGTATAGTGGTGGTCACATACCGTCTACACAGTACCAAATCCAATGTCACAGACTCCTGGAAATACCTCTCATCCAAACTATCTTCAATCGCGTACCCATCAAGGCAGCAACAGGTATGCATGGTATTTGAAATGAAACTACTAGTAGCGGTGGTAAAGCCATCAGGGCAGATTCCGGGCTAAAGGCGGACTGGCGAGTTCGCCTTAGGACCGACGAGATTGAGGGGGGCTCGCAGAACGAGTTTGTGGAGAGAGATGAAGAGGAGACAAGAAAAGTGAAGGCCCAGGCCTGCCGGACAGCGGAAAGAGAGTCACCGGAGAAGACGACATCTTCGGTGGAGCAGCTTGGACGCGGAGTAAAGACTGTGGTCAGCGGGATATTATCAGTTGTAGAGGTTATCGTGGCTCCGTATCGGTAGGTTTTCTACATCAACGTTGTAGATATTGGGAGAATATGCCAGGCGGCCAGCTCGAGACTACCAACCAGGGTCGAGAAGCTTAAGATATCAATATGTGTTGAGGCCTTGAAATGCAACAAATATGCCCGCAAGATGTGAAGCTCTACTCTACAGCTAATGCGACTCTGTATATCTCTTCTACTGTAACGGATATATTTCTCAATGGGAACCAAGAGAGAGCACCAATAAATCATATCACCATATCGGATAAATAAAAATTCGCGAGAATGGCAATCTATATTAAAGGGGTTCAAACCCGCGTGCGAGCCGCCATACCAAGCGATCGTCGCCTTGGCATGGATACCGGGTCCCACTCCTGCGAACCAACGATTGGATGGAGGCTGGCGATTAATTATTACTTCCTGGCTATTATATAGGTATAGTTATAACCTTTTCGATCTTTGTAATTCAAAAGGCCTCGACCGAATTTGTCTAATATGAAAAATAGAGATATAGTGCTTAGCGTTCCGCATCCGCCCGCGCGTCGCGTCACAACCATTCCACATCTAGATATATTTGTCTATTTCCGATTTCCTACATTGAGCTGCTGGAGCACTCGGCTGCCAGAACCAAATATACATCCGCGGATAGCGCTATAACTATACCAGATCTCTTACTATATGTCACCTGGAAGCCCCACTACACAGATGCATAAACCCTTATTTTAGAACAAGAACAAAGAAGAGAACTAACTAGAGAACAGACCTTTAGTCAGCAGCTCGCCTATATAACTACCTTCGTTCATCGTGACCTAACCGCGCACCCGAATCCACGTGGTCATCTTGTAACACAGTATACATCCGTACACTGGCTTCTTAGTTATGAAGATATAAAATAGTTTATATATATGTTAATACACACACTATCAATTATGTAGTTGTATTTCGTAGTACGCTAAATATGACAGAGCTTTTGACCCGAGGCCTAAACCAGATTTAAGGAATTGTAAATTGGAGAAATGAAAACATTTGAAGAATTCGAAGAATTTAATCATCAAACAAAGCCTTGTAGAGCATCCAGACCTACAAGCCCGCAATTTGATCCATAACCCGTAAAGGTTGTGAATCTGTCACTGGGTCCGAAATATAATCTCTGCTGGCCAGCTGTCAGACAGGTGTAGAACGCCAACGGGACTTTAGTGTTACCGCTCATCGGTGAGTCGTTGAGCGACTGACTCGGTACAAATAACCATTTAGTAGCATCGTACGACCATAAAACTGGCACATCGTTCCCAGTCGGATCATTTCTTGTGTTTTGTCTTCCAACAATCTGCCAGCTGTCAATATTTGTCGAATTAGGAAGACGAGCTGCTGCCGGGAAACTTGGATTTCTGGTGCCAGCGAACCACAGGCCCCAGTCGGGAGCAGCACCACCCGTCATACCCAGGAAATAACCTCGAGAGAAAGGATCGTAGTAGGGTGTATACGCCCATATTTGATTCCCAAACACATCACTGCCAATTGTCACGTCCCGGTTTCCATTGAGATAGTGCCCATACCAAGTACCGCTTGTATCCGCTAAATTATCCTTGTGAACAAATCTGTAGAAACCTATACCTTTACCAGTCTGTGTTGTGACCGGAGGTCCGTCTACGGTGGCGAAAGGTGTCGTTTGGGTCGAAAGGATCGTTATCATACTCTGTGTGGGTACCGAAGAAACTCGAACACTAAGCTGAGTTGAAGAAACAACGAACAGTGCTGTAGGCGATGTGGCTACCCTCGAGCAAGCGGATAAAATGGACGGAGTTGGATAAGTCGTCAATCGGTCTGGGGGTTCTCTCGCTTCGATTTTTGGGCCACGAATAATCTTACGCCGTATGTTTTTGTGGAGATCACCACCTGCGATGGCGGCCGTGTTGACCGCGTATCCGTAACGTGTTATGTCTTCGTCATTATGAGAATGACCATGGAACATCTGTTGCTGTCTTTTCTTCTGTGGCACCGGTGACGCAAAATCGTAAAAGGTTGCGGTTGTGTAGGACGGTACGTGAGTAGTTTCGGTGTAAATGAGCGACCCCTGTGTAAATCGAGCGTAGGTTGTTCTGCTAGTACTTGTAGATGTCGCGATATGGGTGGTTGTCCTGGAGAAATATGATAACAATTGAGTACAGTATTCTTGCAGACTGTATTCGGTGATAATGTCATATGCATCAGTTGTAGACCCGGGAGACGCTGTAATATCGCTGCTTCCACCGCCGGTACTAGTCGCGGCAGGTCCATTATTTGTGGTTGGGTTCCCTGTACCAGTGTTCGTTGGGCCTCCAGAATCGGTACCGGTGTTTGTACCAGTGCCGCCACCTGTACGAGTGCGAGTGCCCGTACTTATACCCGCCCCCGTTCCCGTACCTGTATCACCGCCAGTTTGCGTGCTGCCACCTGCGACTGTGCTGGTATCTGTATTTGTAATGGTTGGGG
The DNA here is from genome assembly GCA_036971165.1 of Arthrobotrys iridis. Lineage (NCBI taxonomy): Eukaryota > Fungi > Ascomycota > Orbiliomycetes > Orbiliales > Orbiliaceae > Arthrobotrys > Arthrobotrys iridis. Next base: position 4,010,963 of record JAJTTS010000001.1, on the reverse strand, counting down.
AAATGATTTCAGATGTGGTATCAGTAGGTGCTGTGACAAACGGAGGAACAGAGGTGAAGAAACTGCTTGGATAGCTTTCAGCTTGCTCAGCTACAAAGTCGAGCGGCCGTAAAGAGCTTCCATCGGGGATTGTGACGTTTCGCGGCAGCATGTATATATCGTAAGATTGATCACTTTGACGTCTGCGTCTGGCTCTTCCTCTTCTGGAACTCGGCAGGGCTATATAAAATTTCCAATCTACCGTGTTTTTAACCAAACCTGGTTGGTTTGTGCCAGTGTTCCAGTAAAATGTGGTCGGGTAGTCATTGTCAAGCACATTGGCGGTGGCATCATGCTGCACTTTTCTTATGATGTTGAGGATGGACTGATCTTCGTCCGGAAGAAGGTCTCTGATTGTCTCGTTGTACCGCAAAAAGACGAGCTCATCCAGGAACTTTGAGTTCTGCAAAAGGCCCGGTCCACTTTCGTCTAGAACGAGCGATACGAACCGCTGATTCGCAACTCCAGCCATGACAACGGCACCCGTAGTGTCATCAAATTTGAAAAAACTATCCGCAAGGTCTCCTCGACCACTTAGGACGAAGGGCACTCCGGATTGGCCGGAGAAAGTACTGGTCGCTACCCCACTTGTCGTAGTGCCGGTCTGCGTCGGGGGCAAGGTTGTTGTGGGAGAACCGGACATAGAGCCCCAACTGAGCGCATCACACATAGGCAGGCCTTGCCATGTTGCGCAATCTCCAAGGATAGATGTTACAGTTCGAGTGTTTTCAACTGTAGCGAACAAGGTAGTAGTACTCAGAGGTGGTTCTTGGGCAAGACTCCCCGAGGAGGCGATAACTAGAGCTAGTAGTCCTGTCGACGTTATAGTCCTAAGGCATTCAGCCACACTAAGTGCGGGCATATTGACAAATGATATGAGGTTATACGATAAACCTCCTTGCAAGTATGACGGCGAGCGTAAACTTTCAAAAAACAATTGTAAGGGGAGCTGAGGAATAATGTGAATGGCTTATAGGTAGACTGATAGCCTTCATTCTACGGGCTATGACACCAAATATACGCTCGTCTTGGAAACCTTTTTGGTGGAGCGGGCTTTGTCCTTCCTTTTTTTTCCAGTCCTAGTATACATCGACAGCGGATCCCTCTGTACACGTGGGGCTGAGACTGAGGGGTTGAGATCGACCTGGACTGCGCTGGGCGATTAAGTCTATCTCGCCGTATGTAGATGTATCGACATCAGAAGATACATTATCACGTAAGCGTGCAGGCGGAGCCGCAATTATCCCCTTTGCCATCGGCAGGACGGTAATTCCAACTGTTGGAAACGAATTTCGGTGCGGATATCTCTCCCAAAATGTACGCTATCAGCATTAAGATTATTTTGCGTTGCACGTTGCAGAAAGGCCTCTGTGATCGATCACCCAAAACGGCAAAATGACGAGAAAGGAAGAATAAATTTAAAGTTATCACCGCAGGGGGCACTGACGGGAGCAAGGTTGTCGTGCTCGGGTCTAGCTGGTTTGAATTTACATTAAAGAATGAACTTTGAGGTCCATAGACTTGGCCTACTCATATCCGCGGCATCAGGTTATAAATATGATGAATATCTATAAATATTGAATCGCGACCTCAAATAGCACCAAACTGGACGATATCGTCAATCAGATAATACAGTTTCGTAAATAATGTTATAAAATAGCATGGATGAGTAGAAGTGCCGTTCTAGTGTAGGTAAATGTCTAGATATTTCTGGTGTGCGCCTCGAGCTTCAAAGAACAAGATAGGCATAAGCTTAAGCCTCGCACATGTACACTAAACAAGGTCATTTTGATGGCTGGGCTTGCGTGTTGCTGGTCAATATTGGTTGTTAAATAAATAAATAAATTATTACAAGAGCCTTCGGCGGTTTTGATAGTAGAATCCATGTGCCCGTCGATAACAATTTTACAAAGTTTATTAATCCTACTCATGAATAGCTCCTCATAGGCTTAAAATTGCCCTTCTTAACAATTTAGAGAAGGTCAAGCAGTGATCTCATCTGTCGCCCTCCGCGCCTCGAAAACTGAACTCGATTAGTCAATCATGAATTTCCAATTTGCTTACTTCATAATAGTTTTCAGCCTGTGGCTTGTTATTTGTGTTCGTTTTAGTCAAGAGAAAAAAGAGTTGTGCAGTCATTGGGCCAGGATTAGGTCTGCCGCTCAATTATTTTGGAGGCGTATCGACGCATTCACAGTTCTTTCCGACCATGTTATTTTGAGGACTTAAAAAAAAAAGAGAGAGAGAGAGAGAACGGAACATATAAGCAGCCCGCAAAAGGAAGGTTCTTTTGTTTTTTTCTGGACTACTGCTTGCAGTTTCACTTCAAGCTTTTAACAAAGATCAATGTGTGATCGAATACCCAAACAGTATTCAGCCTGAACGCGGCGGGTTCAAGTTTTGCAGCCGACTTATATGGTAGGTCAGGGAATGCATTTGCGGTGCGACGCCTCTGGATGTGCAGGTAACTTGCATACTATCAGATTTTGTTCAGGGAACCACAACGTTATGGAATATATTTCTCTTGAATCCAAAAAAAAGGGATGAGTTCTCGAATTATCCCATTGGCTGATAGCTTGCCAGTGATCTTTGATTTCCATTGCATTGTAGTATATCGGTGGTATCGAAATACAGCTCCGAGTCTAAAAGGTGTTGGCTTCGATCGGTCCGGATTCGGTACCCATTCCCGATCATATGCGAGGCGGCCTGTCATTCGATCTTCGATTCTTCAACTTCCACGTCCACGACCGCATTCAGTATGCCGTGCAGCGCGCCTTATATTCCGAACCAGATCTATGTTCACATCCCAAAGGGAACCTGCGAAGCAGTAAGGACCCTCATGCTTCGCGGATTTTCCAATTTCATGGCCGAAATAATTGCCCAAAATCCGCTCCCTAGCAACCCAACCGGCGAACTGTTCTGGGCTGAATGCACGGCTGTATTATGGGAACGGGAGATGGCCTACCGCGATTGGAGGATCTCGAACGATGCTGTGAACAGAACCTTATATCGCGATGTTAGCTAACGGATATCGGGTTTTGGGTCCTGATATTGCCTGCTACCGCGGCAGTATTTGACCTGCTTGCAAAATTCAACGTCGAGGGGATCCGCTGTTACTTTTTAAACGCCATGTTTCTCCCTTTCTCTCAACTTCAAAACGTCTTTTCTCGTCTTATAAATGTTGCCCTCAGCTTAATTACATAGGCCAGCTTCACCAATTCAAGCGTCATGGTTTGCGCTGCTCATCTACTACCTTACCGAATCTTTCCGTCTCCACCGTCTCACACGTCTGAACAAGTGAGATTTCTCATGCTTCGTGGGCTTGAATACCACAAAGCCGCCGACCTCGTTGACGTTTTCGGCGCTGTCGACCTAGAACGACTTGCACAAGAAGTCAACTCCGTAGAACGCAACTACAAGCTCTACTGGTACTACTTGGATCTTCAAGCCGCAGTCGGCAAGTGGAGAAGGCCACCTCCTCCCAAGAAGAGGGCGTGTATCGTCTCCTAATTGGTAGCCGGGTGTGTCTCTCATCTTTCGACACTGGTTTACGTGACGCGCACGTGATGTCATTACCACCCCACTTCGCTCTAGACTATCATTTACAGCAGATTAAGACTCTTCCTTCTTCTGAGGACTGAGCCCCATACCTATCAAGTCATTTCGCAATACGAACCCCCGCAATACAAATCCCGCAAGATAGGTGGGAAGAAACTCTCAGATTTCTGCTTGTGACGATGAAAACCGGTGGTTACCAGCAAACGACATGAGATGCTCTCAGAGCCTGCAGCTACTGCGCAACTGTGGAGAGCGGGGGTCAGACGCGGGAACGCAGAACCATGCGGAGGAAGGGTATTCCTGCCTTATTTCGACTAGAATCGACTTTTCTTGAGGCTCTCATTGGCTAGAAAAGCCGATTTTCTAGCTTGACAATTATAACCGAGATCCAGCCGCTGCGTCGCACTGTCATTGGAGGATGACAGGCTGTTCCGCAGTGACTTGACCGGTGACCGTATCCTGCATTCTCAAAATTTTCGAGATTGAACAATGCAAATACTTCCAGTCAGGCCCTGCCCCAAATCTATAAATACAGCGTCTCTTCCTTTTATAATTCACCTGTATATATCCCATCGCTCAGTCGATATCGAGAATTTCACAGCGTTGCCATCATATCGTGGTCACGAATTTCGAACTCTTCTTGTGATATATAATTTTAATCTTGCCAATACCACTATCGAACCTTTATTGAAGTAAATATTTTGGAGGTTCGGCTTCGCGCTTCGGATATCATGATGGAATATACTATTGTTGAATCCCAGCCAACGAAGGCCACCCGACCATACCACAAATTAAAAGACTTTGAGCCTTATAAAGATTTTGTGCTGCAGAGACACAATGCAGGTGTGCGGCAGAAAGCGATCCGCAAAGCCCTTAAAAGCGAAATGGGCGTCAACATCGAGTACGTTGTCGAACACCCAGCTTGCAAGAATCGAAGCGCCAAAATCTAACAGTTCTACTACAGACCACATATCCTAAAAAGAATTCTCGACAAATGGGGCGCATCGAGCAAAAGCCTAACAAAAAAGCGAAAGCTATACATCCGTGAGGTTGTTTCTGAACGCCGCCGGCATAATAAAATTGATCCCAGAGTGGAGCTTACACGATCCAAGAGAGTATTGAACGATGAGGAGATCAAAAGTATAATGGATATTGAGTCTGCGTATTTTGTAGGTATGTTAAAACTTCACCGGTTTGTATTGGATCGGGAGAGTTTACTCAGTACCCCACGTATGGTGTCTATTCAAAGGTGTCAAAGCCAGCCCTGGCGATATTACTGTCTCTCCACCATCTCCAAACACGGACAGCAAAAAGGAGAGGATAGGCGAAGTTAGTATAATACCCCCTCATGGAGATAATTTCCTCCAGAATGGGGTTATTCTCCAAGGGGACGACCTCGGGAATTTTCCTAGCAAAATCACCACTCGCAACCATTCGCCCTCTGCCGAAGCTATACATACAGATAGCAAAGAGCCTTGCAAATATACATCCAATGAAGTCGGAAACACAGTCGAAGAGTTACAAGTCGTCCTAGCTGATACGATCGAAGCCTTAGGACTTCAAGCAGATCAACAGATCGAAGTGTATGCCGGAGAGGAATTTGAGACCGATACCGATATTTACCAAATCGAATCACAGGATGAGCCGTGGAGCGATAGTTCTGATGCTGAGACGGATGGCTGGGGTATACCCTGGCTCGATCGCCTCGCTCGCGACCATGAGGGAGAATCTAGAAAATTTTTTGGAGCACATATATTGGGGATTATGCCGGTTGAGCTACGTAAGTATATCTACCAGGATCTTAAAATTGGGGTTTCACTAGAAGATACTAGCGAGCTGCAATCAGCGGATTATGAGAAACCGGACGTGGTTTCTTTGCCTTACAGCTTCTGGAAGACTTTATATATGGATACATTCCATCCCAGGTGCCCCAAAATAGATTGTGAATCCGATGGAACACTCGGTCAAGCAATCATTTCTCATGTCAGGAGAATTTTCACACGGCTCGAACGTTCTACCTCGTTTCGGAAAGAAAATATTTTCTTCGATAACAGTCTTCGGGGGTCTGTGGTTCATTTACCGCGATTTATACGAGAACACGGGGTTCGAAGTTACTTCACTGCACAATGTCTCCGAGACACATTTGAACTCATAGCTTGTGACTACTTCCATCTGGTCGAAGAATATATGCCTTTTTTGGTGGAAATCTCGATAAAAATTTTTGACATGATTGGAATGGCTTCCTATCAACTAGTTACATGGCCGTCTCAATATCTGAGGGTCAAAAACTGTTTAGAGAGGGACAAGCTTTTACAGAGATTGCGGATTCAGTACCCAAGCTCTCACCCTGCTTTGATACAAATTGACATTCACAAAATTTCAGAAATGATCCTAAATGGCGGCTTTTCTAAAGAGAATCGGGCCCAAGATCTCCATGCCTTACTGGTAAAGACTATCCGTAACCTTGGACGTTACAAAACTTCCCAAGACCCCCAGTATTACGCGAGGTCGATACAAATGTTTACTTCCCTTATGATTCCTCTCGAATATATTCCAGCTTCTTACGCCCAAAAATTTGTACCTGTCCTGGATTACTGCATTTCGGGCTTTGCGGCCTTGGAAGGAGCACACCACTGGTCTACAAGGGAAAAAATGGGTATCCGATGTATAGAACGAGCTTATTCTTGCGCTTTTGCGGTTTGTACTTTTTGTTTAGGCATCGCTTATAGCCGAGCCGAAAAGTTTGCTTCGTCGTTAGAGATGCTCATCCGGGCTTACGGACTGTTTTCAGATGGTACTCCTGATATTCTTGTCCTAGGGGCTTTCATGTTGGAGAGAGTTTGCGAGGTAGCGGACGCTCGCGGCCCCGTCTTATACCTCACTCTTCAGCCCGTATGCACAGATTTCCAAAGGCTGTGCCTAAAGGCAGGGAGAGACTACCGTCGGATCCTCTGTTTAAAGAGAGTTTGGAATAAGTTTGAAGCTGCACGGACTTCAGGTCTTGTAGCAGCGTATTCGAAAATCTTGGCGATGCAATCGCACAATAGGTCCTCGACGCCAGATCTGCAGGAATTTCTCTACCAACAAGGCTTAGAGACTTGGATATATAGCCAAAATTTCAAGGAGATCCCAGACAATATGGACTCCGGGGCCAGAGTTATGGAGTTTAACGACGCTATACCTGTGGCAGATGCCAAGAAGCCTGTGAGGGAAATATAGGCTGGGAAAAAACTCGATATATCGATATGACAGTACGGCAATATCTTTAAAGAGAGCTGGCAAATTTGATCAATGCAGATGGCAATATTAATATTGTGCGCTCACAGCTTTAGTTCATCTAAACTTTAGTAAGAAGTACGCATCGTATAACAGATCAAAAAAACAGCTAGGACATAAGATTATTAACCGAACTCTCCAAAAATCCGTCTACAAAATGGTTAGAAACTGGTCCTATATTTAAAAATTCAATATTACCCAATTGTTTCGAGTTGTGCGTTGTATCATACTAATTTCGATGTGTATACCGAGAAAATTCCTCGTACTACGAAAGTGGGGAGGGCAGTATAAGATACTAGAACTCTCCGGAGTCTCGAAATTAATTTGCTCATCACGATATCGACGGCCCGCCGATGCTGGACTGCTGGTCGTGTTGTAATTCGAAGCCGGATCGGTTGGTGGTACCGAGCGTGTAGTCTAACTTCGGAGTTGTGGGGAAAGCATGAGTGAATTATTTCGCCCTTCAGACTCGTCCCCATCAGATATGGTATAGATCAAATGATAAAAAGCGGGGTCACCTCACAAGGGCAATCCGTTGTCTGAACTTCAAACCTCAACAACAACCAAAGCCCATCACGCACCGTATTTTTTTCTTAGCGCCAGAGGCACGAGCCTTCGAAGTTTGAGGCCGCGTTTATCACCAGAACCGCAAAACTCCCGACCAACCATGAACCAATCATCTGGAAACGCTGCCGAGGAAAGTGACGCGCCGCCGTATACTCAGGAGGAGAAAAAATGGCTTGCCAAACATTACGGTGGCGAATTTCACTTTCTTGCTTCGTATATGCTCAGCATACATAAGGAAGAAGATCGGGAGGAAGGAAGGAGAATAATGAGGGCTCTTAAGGAGGCCGATGACGAATAACGTGATTGATGGGTAAGTGGATTTGATAGCCAGTCTTTCGAAATTGAATCACGTGCCAATTTAATCTATATAGATGGCTATTACAATAGAATTCGACAAAATTACCTACATAGCGAGGTCATTTGCAATATTTGAGTTTGCCAGTGAAAGATATCAGTCTAGAGGGACCGATACCCTCTATCTGCTACAAATCCTGGAGGAAGATCAAACACGATGGAAATTAGAAAGAGACATGAGTTTATAAGATAGCGCCAATGATAACAGAAAGCCTTGTGATAGTAAGAGTATTCAAATGTAGATATCGAGGCACTGCTGTAGTACTGTTTGGGGATAACTGCCGTCAGATCAATCGCCTCACACAACGGAACAACCTTGTATAATTGTGTTGGCAACCAAAATACCACGCTCCTCCACCCAACCGAATAAACCGTCAGACGAGTCGAATTTTGCCGTTCGGTGTCAACGAAACTTAGCAATCTTCCAAAAGGATCTCCACTCGAACCTGCCTCCCATCTCCACCTTCACGATGGTGTGTGATATCAACATCCCCACGATCACGTACCACACTTTCAAGCCTCCAACATCCTCCCAACGTCAACGTCGCGCCCACCGCGTGCGCATTCTTATGCTCCGAGGCGTGGAGGAGTCCGTGGCGATACGACTTGGCAAGAAACGGGGGTCTGCGTGGCAGCCGCTTACGAGTGAATCGGTGGAGTGTAGGGAGGCAGAATATCTGCGGGGGTTATTGGAGCGGGAGTGGATGCTTTAATCCGAAGGGGAGGCATGAGCGGGCTCTTTTCTTGAATATAGTGTTCTATACATCCTGGACGTTTGACATACGGAGAACTAGGCATACTAAATCCAAAGGCTCCCCCTTCAGAAATATCACGACTGCCCACCATCACCTCAAAAGCCTCTATAAAAATGCCTTGCGCAGGCCCAATACTGATTAACCGGCATGGTTATGGCGAGGTGTTCAACAGTCTTGCCATCAAAATCGCCCCGATCACATTTTATGTTGACAAACTCGGCGATATCGATTATAACGAGGTGGACCGGGAGTGGATAAGGACAACGCGGGAGTTTGAGTGGATGTATAATTTCAATCAGTCAAGAACACTGGTTGTTAGGGATGCCGCCAGTGGAGCTCCAGGTACTGGGACCGATGGTTAAATTCTCAGAAAGTAGCGATCCCATGCTTCTTTCAGTCCAGCTCTGTAGGACTCGGGGCTGTTGAGGTAGCCTCTTCTGCAATGTATCGTCCGCATTGGTCAAGGCAAGCGTCGGTTTGCAGTTGTCTAGCTTTTCTTTTTGTATAATAGACCATAATAGTGCATTTAATGGCTGCATACCTCCACTATCACTCAAGCATCATCCACAACTAGAAGCGCGATAATCAAATATTTTTTGAAAATGAAATGAAGTTGCAGGACCATAAAGTCTTTATACAGGCTCAAATGCATCAAATCATCATTCATAAAAGGGGCATCAGGCCGATCAAATGTCCTGTCCACCTGAAAGCCTTTCCTGCCCAATCATCCAGCATCGCCGTCCTCCGACCTTTCCTTTCTCCTCTGCCCATCTTCCGAAAGTCATTTCCTCCTCAACTATCTCTCCATCTTCCTTCTTCACTCTATGTTTACTTACAACCATATCCTTCTTAGGCCTCAAAAAAACAGCGACAGAGTATCTCTCCGCGCCACCTTTCGGCAGGACGACAGCATGGACGGTGGGTAATACCGTCCCTTCTCCAATCGCTTCTTTCCCATCATTAATCACGCTCTTGCCTTCCATGGCTGTAAAGTGTGTCATCAAGTCCCCCGCAATGACCATCACGGTATTCTCAATCGGCGGTGCTGAAAATATTTTCCCATTCCTATCCCATACGTATAATCCGGATGGCTCGGTTGCTGTCATCAAGGTCAATACTCCGTGGTCGGTATGTGCTTCCATCCGTGGGAGTGAATAGCCATCCTCCTTGTGTTGGGATTTACTACTCGAGGCGCTGTGACTACTCGAGCTACAACTTGCAACCGGCAGCTCCGTCTTGGAAATACTCGGCCGTTCTAATATGGCCGGAGAGTACCGTAAATACCGCATTGTACTAAATCCAATATCACTGATCACCTCCTCCGGCACTACCGTCCTCATATTACCGTCCTCCGTAAAGGTATTATTGAATTCTCCACAAATCTTCTGTAACAATTCGATTGACTTTTCAAAATACTCTCTCGTCAAACACCGGAACTCTTCATCATCCAAAGTTAAGAGGGTTCCGCCATTATCCGGCGTGTAGTCCCACCATTCTCTCCCACTCGCTTTGGCATGGTTGTATCCCCTCACTGTTGATTTCCTCGGGTGTACTAGGGTCTGTTTTACGGAATCTGGGGATGTAAGAATCTTTTTGGCTTGTGATAGCGGCGGAGGCGGTAGATGATGACCAACGAGGTAGAATGCTGGGAATTGGGTCAGGATCTGTGGGACGAGATTTAGTTCCTCGTAGTGTAGTATAGGCAGGAGATCGGAGTCTGTGAGATCAGAAGAGTTCGTCCTCGATGAGCGATTCGAGTCGGTCCTTTTTGGTGATGATTGGATGTTGTAGTTAGGAGCAGCGACGTCGTCATCATCCGTCGCACGAAACTTGCCTTTCTCTTCACGAGTAGGACCTTTCCGTTTGGGAGGATTCTTGGGTTTTTTAGATGCGAATAGGGTCTTGAGGTGGGCAGTCAGCCAGGTCATTACGGCTGCTTGTATCAGGAAGTATCTTGGGATGTAAATTTAAGATAAAGAAGATTTGGAGAGGAGGTTAGGGAGCCGGCGATGGCTGTAATGAAAGAGATATTTTGTTTCAGGGTTGGAAATGCGGTGTCCGGGATTATCGGATGATGTGTTGTGTGCTGTGTTATTTGAGAATTCGGGCCGACGGTGCACCCGAACTTCGCAAAATATATTTCGATTCTTAAGGATGTATATGCGTGAGAGGTTATACCTGCTATTAATCTTCATCCGAAGCCCTCAAGTAAGTTTATATACGGACGAATCCTTTTCAGCCGTCCCCATATCCTTCCCCTCGATATGTTTCCGGTTTTCTTTTAATATCCAAGGCTCCGTGGGCAGGGGCTACCTAATCAAGGCTTGCCAGCAGGGTGACAGGATCCCTGCGCCTCAATGACACCATGGACAAGTGATTTGGAAAAGTGAAACCAGAAGAAGGAAAAAGATGGGGAAATAAGGCTGAGCAAACTCGGTTCTTTCAGGAATCGACGACCAATCGGTGAGGTTCGGCTATAAGGGGAGTGGATCCATGTAGACAAGACTTAACGGCTTCGCCTTCAATGCGCTAATGGCGGGCGCGCATGCATAGCGTATATATCTAGCTGTTATTTTATAGAAGACCCACTCCCAGTATCTAACACGTCGATTCTGAACAAAAATTTAATTCCAACAAGGTGATGAATACAACAGTCACATGGCCACAGAAATCAAACAGAACAGCGCAAACCTGAAACCAGAGGCAGATAGAGCTTGGGTTCATGTGAGTTTTATTGAACCTGGTGGTCTGAGCGGTCTTATGCGTATGGAGCGACATGGAGCGCATCGATTACTACTCGGAACAAGACTCATTTCCTTCTGCTGTATTCTGGGAGTATCATTATACCTTTGGAGCAACGACTATCAGAAACCCCTGGCTCCCTCATTATCGGTAAGGGCTGCGCTGGGTATAGTTATGTCAATAGTAAATTTACGCCCTTAAGTCTCAATCAGGCTCGCTTACAAACTGCCGGGTAACAACCAACTCCAACGCCCCTTGAAATCCATTTAAGTCATATCAGTTGCAATACTAAGCTAGAATTATTACTCTGACTATTTGGTGCTATGTGTATATATCTTTTGGTAGTTAAACGCGGAGGATTTGTTTATCACGCAACATCTCATCTTAAATACGTTGTATTAACAGATTTGCATATATGATGTGGCATTATAATGCGTATACAGGTATATATATATACTGATTTTCGAAATCCTGAATTCTATATGGAACTTCATATATAAATTAATTTATAATAGAGTTGTGCGGGAAACATTGGTTTCACGAGACAAGGAAACATGCACAACCATAACGCTTCTCGAAACACGGATCCAACATCCCCGTATCCTAATCCGAACAAGTCGTGGTGGCCGGCGTTTGCTCTCGCGAGATCGAGATAAATATAGGCAAGCTTATAGGCTTAGTTCTTTATATAAGCATGAGGAACGGAGCTTGACGGTAAACATAAGTTGCAATTAGATCAAAGACAGCTCATCTGCTACCCCGCATCAATTACAATCGCATGGTGCCTGGATATCGATCAGAGGCTATATATATATATATATCTATCCCATATCTTACAGGTTATAATTATTTGCCGCTTGCCATACCACTACCACCATGCAGCCTAGCAACATCCTTTTCATAGCTTCCCTAAGCCTCCGAACTGTCTTGATATCTGCCCTACCGCTAGAACCGGATATGTCTGGAGACCCGAATTCTCTAAAAAAACTGTGCCCTTCAAAAATGTGTTCAACCACACCCTCTACAGCATTCAAATTTCACCAGTAAGCTTACTATATTCTCGAGACCTCGCTCAAACGAGAGAAGTGTTTTAGTATTGAACATTGAAACTATGGGAAATATTTTTTAAATCTTTGAATTTTAACTCAACACATGACCTTGCTCTCTAGTTTATACACAGGAAATAGGAGGTGATCGAAGATTCTGTCTGACCGACCCAGGTCAAAAGAACTCGGGTGGAAATGTAAATCCCGCCACCATGGAGCCCTGTGAGCCCTACGGTAGCTCTAAGTATGAGGCGCAGAAGTGGGATACAGCAGGGTCGGCATATGTAACCTATATTCCACAGGCTAGCGATAATACGTGGAATCTGGATCGGTTTGCGTATCGAGGGTACATTCAGAATAGGAAAACAAGGCGGTGTCTTGCATCATTTGCATATCGGAAACAGGACCGCCCCGGTGGCTACGAAAAAAGAGGTTACGAAGTCTATGGATTTAACTATATGGTCGAATGTGATGAGAAAGATCGGGCTGAAGACGATAAACTTCAGTTCCGAAACGACTTTTCAAATGTGAACGGCGAATTGTGAGTTCTCTAACTGATCAAATCATCTATACCCCCTCTTTGATCAATACCTCTACCAAATATGAAGTTTCATTGACAGTTTTAACTTTTAAATATAGTATACAAATTATGTTCCCTAAGAAACCGGAAGGCATCGGAGAATCCGAGTATAGCAATACTGGAGAGGTCTTCAATGACCGCCCTATATGCCCTGGGCAGCTGTCTGTCCTCATGCCCTTTAAATTTTTCGACAGCCTGGACCCAGGAGTTCAATCTCAGCGGGGTTGCATTAACCCTAGCTCAGATATAATTGCGAGCAGTCCAGATGACAGGCCAAAGCTGTTTGCGCAGTTTGACGACAATCCTGTGGCATCACTTGAGAGGAGTGTTCGCTCAGCTTATTATCCTATCCACCCTGCCCTTTGTGGCAAAGATCGACAGCGGGACCTCGAAGAGTTTAAACGCCAACTGGAAGCATATCAAGCCGAACAGATGCTCTTCAAGCAATTCTGTGATCTGGAGTGCGAGAAACTCGCTAATACTCTCATCAAAGTCGGAGTGGACAGGCTAAGGTCTTGTATTGAGTCTGATATCAAGTTTTCAAGCTGGACCGCAACTTCTACCATTCCCGTTCCTACATATCTCTCGTTTACTAGCCGTTCATTAATGAATGGCCCTTGGGATCCCCCACAAGCAACGCCCTACGTTTTACGTGACGGTTGTCGGCTGCCGTTGACTCACCTGCAGCCAATGCCAACACCTTAAAGGAGATAGCCCCCTCCTCCCTTCATTTTTATGTATTTAACGGACAAGGTTTCGACTTCTGTGAAATTCTCAGTAGCTAGGTCACCCTGGAAAGGCCTTGCATCGGGTGGATTCATCATATACAGGCCCCTAAGATATGAAATATAGATTCCCATGTACAGGTGTTCTATATATATCATTAACAGTACTGCAAAAATAGTAGGCAAGAAAATTGTTCGATGTACATTTTCTTCTAGTTCTCATATAGGTATATGTACTCGATATATTCGGTTAAGGATTTCGTTCTTGAAGTAATCCTTATCAGCTCAGATCGGCTGTATGTCACTACTACATGCGCAATTCCACGACCCAACTATCCTGTGAAAACTCAAAGTATATCCCCAAGCTTCAGCGCTGCTAAGACTCTTCTTTGCTCTTGCGCTGACCTTTAATTGTGCAAGGTCTAAGAACCCGCCCCTATTCGTCTAATTTTTTTAAACTTTGTTTGGGACCCTGGTACTGTGTGTTGAAATCAGGATATATGAAATGAAAGATCTCTAAACACAAGCCCAGTACGCAGGTTTCAATATACCATCCAGATGAGCTTTACTGGGAACGGGGAAAGCGGACGAAGTAGCATATGTCTGCTCCCTTTTTTTTTGTCACAATATGAACTCGGGGCCAACATATGACTGAAGCCTCAACCCAAATCAATTTCATGAATTCATTTAGTGTAAGACGCGTTTCTCGTCACACTCAACTAGCTAGAACCAGTCTAGTCTCGAATCTGAATGCGAATTGCGAACTGCGAACTTCTCATTCGCACTCAAGACATCGCCGATTTTTTATAAGTGACGTGGAGTGGAACGCCAAGTATCAACCGCCAGCGCGTCACCCTTACCAAATAGCATTTGTGGCGGATCCCGACCCGGCCCGCTAGATAACGCTAAATAAAAACGAGCAGGCGGCAGGAACCGTATCGCGGTGGGGCTTTTCGCGCGTTCTAAAAGAGGATGTGGTTTTTCTTAGAAGGATCCAGCTTTGTAACTGAATGCCATATGCAAAAGGTCTATCAGGATCGTGAACGCGATCATGAGGTTTCATGATTGGGGCGAAAGCAACTATATATAGCCATATTGATTGGGAACTGGCGAATCAGACATTTGTGATTAGACTAATGGGATCGGGAACCGGGTTATAGATCCTTTCGAGCGGGATTAGCTAGGGAAGCATACTAGATCCGCGGTCGAGTCATCGGCCCAATCCCGGATCCCCGACTTTTAACCCCTACGTCTTCAGCTAGACGGCTGCCCTACGCTGTATAAAAGGGGCACCAAGTCTAGGTGGAGCGAAGTTCTTTACCTCCTTCTCCACTCCGTATCATAACATTTTTTTAACACAATATATCACTCCTTTGTCTATTCACAAGCATCTGTTTTATAATAGCAATTCAAGGCCATATAAAAGCCAAATGTCGAGCTCGAATACCACTGCGGTATGTGAACTGATATCCTTATAATATATTGCCACTCTTGTGCACATGCATAATCATTCATCTATACCCGTTGCTAACCTGCTCACTCTCACAGCCGAGGACTCTCCAAAATCCTATCATCTACGGGGGCGCTGGAATTTCCCTCGACGATATCAAAAAACGCGCTCGTTCAGGGTCAGCCTCCAGTTCTGTTGATGGCTCTAGGGGATCCGAAACAGAAGAAAGCGTGGGTTATGCGCCACCACTTCCTGAGAGAGAGCCCTTCGAAAAGCGGATGGAAATCAAGGATGGATTCGAACGCCCGTCAGAGCCCGTTACCAAAGAACCCGATGCCCAGGATGCCATCAACCAAAAAACACCCAATGATAAAACGAACTCTGCTCCTGGGACATCCTGATATGCTCCCCATTCCTCTCTCTAAAAATTTCTCTGATTTTCATTCACTCTGGTGTCAAAATATTAATATATTGATGGGTCAAATTATGCAAATTTTGTTACTATCTTACGCTAGCAAGCTCCCCAAAAAGCGTGGAGGCACCGTCGTGTATCCCTACCATAAAACCGAAGTTTTCAATGTCCGGCGCGATTTTTGTATATTAGCTCTCAAAATTTGCAGCTGTAACAAGGCAGCTTCTACCAAAATAATCATTATTGATGACCATCGTAAGGATCTGAACTGGGACGGCATTGTTACCTCGTGATTGAGTAAAATTACTCAGAGTTGATATCGAGGCCCGTGTGGTGGCAAGTAATCAAACCAAGATAGAGCGATACACAGGGCGGAAATCCAGCATTGACGGCTTGGTAATTGTTCTCCTTAAGCCTAAGCCGATGAGAGCCGGGATTTGCAACGCTCGGAACCAGACACTCGTGATCTCTTTCTGCGGGTATGTCTCAGCGCGTGTCTGCGGACTTGACTGAGTGTTCTAGAACCAGCAAATATTTTATGTGGATATCCTTGGATCCAAGATTTCACGGACGCTGCAAGGGGCATTTTTTTAAACCAACATTGCCTCATTATCTCACAAGCTTACGAAATCTATACAGTTCACTGATAGGATCTGCAGGTTAAAAGAAAATTGGCTGGGTTATTTCAGACTAACAGGTTTTTATGTGAGGGGACAGTGCCCGGACTGAAGCAGGAGGTGATTCTTTCATTGGGAGTTTAACTTCTAATGTTTTCCTTTTTGCAATATCAACTAGTGCATTATAATTTCTCGGCCGGGGTAGATGGACTGATATCATAATAGCTATATGAAGGAAAGTTTCGCAGACTCGGTTAACCTGATATACGGAATTTTTGAACCAATAAAGATGCGTATAGGCTTCAAGGACCCAAGCACGAGCCTCCCTGCATGAGGGTCGGTTGTCTCAAAAAGGGTTGGATCTCAATTTTCCGTTGCCGGGGTCGCGATCAGTCTACAATTTCTGTTGCATGTCGTCTCGGGAAAGAAGCATGTAATGGCCAAGCTCTAATTCGCGAGGGTTCTTTGATCTAATTGGCTTCTGCTAGTTGCACATGTAATATAAGAACCCAATAGGCAAACAAATCGGAAGTAAGATGTCTCAGGCTACTAGGTATTCTCTAATCTTTTAATTACGCAGTATAATTTAGTCAATACTGAAGATAACGAGTCGATCGCCTTGAAGATTTTAACAGCGTAGCTGCATGCATCTGTAAGAAGCTAGTTTCCATCAATTGCAAAATTTTACGAAGGCATGTCTTCAATATTTCGTCCAAAGATCGGATTTTTTTTCGTATTTGCTGTTTGCAATTTAGATGCTTGCTAGCATTTACCCTGGACGTCGATGGCAGCATCCACGCCCGGGCCCCGCAAACGCATGCAAGGGAGAGCAAGGGATGTCAGTCATGTATACTGAAGAAGAAAATATAATATCTCCCCGTACCTTCCTTTTTGGGGGTCGCGACAGGGTATGGAAATCCTTCGTGTTGAAATGCTGAAATGTCAACATAACTTTTATATCGACAACATAGTCAGTCTTGTGAAAATCTGCACAACTAGCAACAATACGCGTACTACGATTGCGACAAAATGTAATACCCTACAAGCACTCATATAGAAGACAAGCTCGTGCTCATCAGCACTGGCATTGAAACTTTCGTAGCGTAAAACAATTCGAGGCCTCACCCTCCAAGGCATCGAAGCCAGGGCTACTTACGTCCATCAAGACACGGATCTCGTTGCAAGCACAAGACCCTTTTCATCGTGGTCCGGGAATCCAAGATTTCGATCACGATAGCTTACTAATGTAATCATGAAGAACTAAGAGCCAATCAGGTCAGACATGTCAAAATAGAGCCGAACTCCGAGCCTCTAGTCTGCCCCCACGACCTCGACGTCAGGAGAATTAAGCAATAATTGCTTGTTTCCACTTCATAGTTACATGGATCCAAGCGTGAGCTTCAACCGGGCCGCCCCCTGCGAGTTATTAGATCAACTACAGCATTTGTCAGTCAGTATACTAATTCTAGTTTATCTTAGCAGCCTGCTTTGCGGCGTCTGTCCGGACTCGAATCTTGTTCGGGAAGAATACCTATGTAACCGTGACGATCGGCATTTTTTTGAGTATATTAATCGAGAGGTTGGTTGAAATTCGAGTTATAACATGGAATATCCCGTCATTAGGACGCCTCGTTACGCTTACTAACGAGTGGGGAAAGCCCTCCAATTACCAGGTCGTCCGGTCGTAAGGAAAATTCGTCAAGGAAGCAAAAGTAAAGGAGGGAGAAAGGGAGAGAAGATTGGTATTTCAAAAATTCCCCGGACGCCATTGGCCTGAAAACTACTAACACACATGACGTTGGTGTCATGCTGAAACGCCACACTTGCGGCAAGGGACCTTTGTGTCCTATTTCCAATGTAGTTTGTGATTGGTCACTTTCATGAGCCCTCTCTGGAAGCCTGTCTGAACTCTTGTTCCCGCCGCAGATTTTTTTTTTTCTAACTTTTTCTTTTTCTGCCAGCGCAGTGCCCTGCAGTTGGTGTACGAAGTGCAATTAACGATATTTGTGTTGCATAGTTATGTACTTTGTTTTGCTGGGTGGGGGTCTCGGCTCGACATATCTGACATGATATTGGCCAAGTTTAGGAATAAGAAAAAAAGCGGCATAAAATATCGAGATCCAAGGTACCAGGTAGGCGAGTTAAATCTTTTCTTTTTCACTCGGAGATAGTAGCGTGCCCAGACCCGGGGATCGCGGCTTCGGCAAGTTTAATTTACGAAAATAGGATCCTGGAACACCAGGACAGGTTTCAATTAAGAGTTGTCAAGATGTGTATTGATATCGGCATACCTCTATTGCCCCCGGGTTCCCGTAAAACGCATGGCAAGTGAAGCCAGTGAAGTTTGTGGAGTCAAGAACTTCGATTTAAGGTGTTTGGAAATTTGGGTAGGTTAAGGTTTAACGACGAAGCTATCAGAATACACGTCCAGATACATATCAAGCCAGAAGATAATGAAACGATTCATATGAACATGTCTTTAGATATTCTAGGTTTGAATATGACCCGGTCATAAATAATGATAGCGGAGTTGACAGAATAATGAGAGACAAAGTATTTTTGCTATGAACCTCAAAGGGAAAGTGAATCCAACGAGCTCGAGCTATCAAAACTGATCCTCTGAGCATAGTCCCCCCTCATAGATCCGAAACATATCTTCACCATTCTTAGAATCCCGGATTCCTTGTGCGCCAATAGATGTTGAAGAATCTATTGTGCTAATATATTTGATAATGAACAAAGTTAGTGGACCCACAGAGTAAAGGTCTTCGTTTGAATGAGGGCTCACTTGAACTCACTGAGCCGACCTAGGATTGACACCCCCGCACATTTTCGCCATCTGCATCGGCATCACTTCTAATTTTGGGGCCGTTTGAATGGAGCAAAGGCCTTTGGAGGCATTTGCAGACTTTAATACTAGACGGATCGCTTGGGCATGAGCATATAGGCGGATCGTCACAATGTCGAGACGTTTGGTTTTCATCAGCGGATGGTGACGGCTGAAGAAAGTTGTTCTCGTCCTGTTTTTTCTCATATTAGAGGGTAAAATTCTGTATTTCGTACTTAAGCCTATATGGCGTGTGTGGTAAGATTGGGGTATACTTTGATATTCTTTGAGTCGATTGAAGATCCAGGGTCAACAGGTTGGCCCGCTGTATCAAGTAGATAACTATTCATATTCGGAATATATTTAAAGGAATAGAACCCGATGATGGAAAGATGTATTAGGATGCAATTTGGTCTTGTGTAGATGCGATTTATGCCTCTGGATTCAACCAAATATGATTTTATAAGGATATATATTTGCTGTAGATTTTGACGACTGCTCGATGGAATAACGATTGTAAATGTGGAGGCTGCGGGTCTTCTTATAGATGTTATTACGAGCGGAACTGAAAGATGGAGGGCTCCATCAAATCCTGGATTCGAAAACAAATGGGCAACGGTCATTTTGATTGGTATTCCAGGAGGCTCTTTCAAGCCGCGTCGTGCGGATCAAATTGCAGTGCGGGGATTTTTTCCCCATGGCTATCTCGCTCCAGTTTTGAGCTCTTCCCGCGGTATCCCTCATGCACTTGCAGTGCTGCGGCGTGATATCCAAATTTGCAAAGGGAACTGTGAAGACATTGCAGAAGCTGATTCCCAAGGCATCCTTGCTTTGAGTCGGAACACGGAATAGAGCATCCCGCTAGTGCGATTCTCCCATTCGATTCAAAGTTCGAGGTGGGAAGTCGTATTGCTTTTCGGACGCGCTGTAAGAATGGCTAGAACAAGCTCGAAATTCAAAGAAGCTCTGATAAACAAATAAGGTAGGGGGCCATCAACTTTTCGACATTCCATCGACGTAGCACGGCCTGCAGAAGTGGGCCGACAGGCCTGCAGGATTGGCCAATTAATCCTGAGTGGCCTTTGGTGGACGCACCTGACCCAATAGGGTAAAAAACAGATGGAGAAAACATGGACTCTGTTCGTGACATGCCTGCAGGTCTGGCACGGAAACATGTTCTAGGCTTTGTAACTTCATGAGATATCGAGTTGCATTTGAAATTGAAGAGGCTTGGATCTATCTCATGGGATCCCGGGAAACTTATCACGAGTGGGAATTGCTTCGCTCTCATTGATCCATCGAATTCTTCTTACCTCAAAAGAAAAGGAAAATGAGAATTTTCACACCGCAAATAAGTCAGTGAGGCGATGTAACGGCGTTGGATCTTTTTAATTTTCGTTGTAAAACATTAACGATTATCGTCATAAATTATCAGATATGAACTCCTGATCATATTACGGACTTAACAAACAATTCTATCATAGTCTATCACGAGAAAATGGTGCCTGATTGTTTCATCGTAGCCGTGTAATATATGGAGAATCATGCTGCATGATGAGACTATGGAGAATCATCATCAGCTGCTCCTACATCATTTTTTTGGGGTGTGCCCCACCCACGGCATCGGTGCCGAGCATCTCTTAAATGATATCAATATACATCTGGGTGACTTGGATCAATCCCAGACCCGTCGCGAAAGAACCGGCTAATCTTCTCCTCATTCCGACAATTCGGTGATCAGCCGTCTCCAATATTAAATATTCCTGGGATATATATACATGATATCCCCAACCGTGCACGTGCGCACGGCCGTACATTATTTCTTATCAGACCATGGTAGTGGTCTCGTTCACAGACTAAAAAACAAGTAGCATGGTACCATGGCATGAAAAGGCCGCACAGAAATGTGTTGTAGAAACGGTCTACCATATTCGAAACTGGCTGTGCAATCTCGTTCCTAAACTGAGATGCTCACGAGATGATATAATACACGGAAACTATTGCTTAGTTCGCTGGACCGTTTGTTTTGTATAGGAAATCTATTTTTCGTTCTAACTGGCTCGCTCCTCTCTGGCCGTTAACTCAATATTACTTAGCTTCGTCCGAGAAATCTTAATTTCTAACTAGACTTCGACCGTATCGTTAGTTGGGTTGCGAGGAATACACGAAATAAAAGCCGAAAGAGTTTCTATTCACGGGTTGGTAGCCTTTTGTGGAGAATCATTGCCTCCATGAAGGAACCGCTGTTTTTCAGTTGTATATAAAGGCATAAAAAAAATTATAAAACTACAGTACTGAGCAACTTGAGCAACTGTTATAGATATTTACGCTGGTCATTCTGGCGGTCCTCCGTTGTGCAAAGGTCTCCAAAATACCACAAGATGGAGTCGTTGACTTTGACGTGCGCATGCCCATTCCGGCAACTTCCCAACTGGTTGTTCGTCAAAAACCGTGCCCGTGGTCTGGTACAAGTCTCCCGCCAGCCACATGCGGACTGAAGGGGTCTCCTGTCGAACCGCCGACCGGTCGCGACCATTGGTCAATCAGCCGATGCCTGACTGGAGCCCGACCTTTGGATCTCTTGACCGGGAAATAACCAGACGATGCAGCGTAATCATATCATAGGTTGAGCCTTCCAGTCTGGTTCTCGGGTCCTCAATGCCTTCGTCGCGATCCCCGCCCCGAAAGCCAAATCTCAAAACCCCGGCTCAAGCAAATTGCGTCAACGAGCTAGCCAACGGGCCGTCCCTTCATTTCACTCGCTGCAAGATGCAACAAGGGCCTGGAGGAAATGGCTCACTTGAGGACGTACCATATGGGGCAATTCCAACACGCCGATGACAAGGGCAAGGAGCCATAGACCCTGTGAGCGCTCAGGTGCAGCTGTGTCCGGGACCAGCAGCATACGCGTGAGGTTTTGACAGGGTCATTGCCGGATTAGAGCCTCCCCTATCCAAACATTGCAAGTGTAGCCTCACCGCCCCAGCTGATTCACCGTCGTGTATCGTGAGACCAAGGAGCACCGAAGTCGAACGTGGACAATGTTGGACAACACATTCCCATATTTATAGCCAAGCTCCAGTAGCGTTGTGAAGACAGCGAGCTAAGAGATCGAGGGAGAGTATCGGTGAAGTGGAAGGTAGATATGATCGGTGAGCTACATTTACTTCTAGTAGATATGCGATCGAGCCGTTATAGGCGGTCGTTCGAGCTTGTTTATCTTGTGCCGGGCGACCGATTCTCGAATCGGATCAGTTGCGGCACTAGACCGTGTCGACGGCATAACTGAGCCTCGAGGTCAAAGGTCTTACGAAAACTGACGAATATATATACGAGTATGGAATGAGATGACCTGGAAGCGTTAATTGCAATATTAAGCGTAAAAAATCGCAGGTTGAGGGAGACTTGACGTGATAAACCAGTACCTTACTTGCAAAGTACCTTACTTGCAAAGTTGCCGGTGTGATGTGAATTGCATGAGCTTCGATATGAAAAGGCCTCGATCAAATTTGATTACAGCGTATTTGAGGTCCAAGTATAGATGAATCTCGAAGTGCTATATATATTAAACGCCTCGATGAATGGCTACAGATGGATAACGCGTATGTTTTGTCGGGAAAGACTCCGGTGGACAGGTTCGAGTTCTGAACCAGCTGTCGGGGGGCGATTTGGAATATCATAACGGAAGGGAACGTTTGCTCTCGGCCAAAGAAACCGGTATCCGCAGAATTCCTGACTGATAAAGAATATAACTATGAAGAATCTAGTCAATAGAATAATTAATGTGTTTCGAAAATGTATCGCTGGACTGGGTTACATTTATAAAACGATGACAGAGTTATGAAAAAAAAAGAGGAAGCTCGAAGAGGGAGAGCTTCCGAACTTAGGGAGAAACCTGGGTCCGGAAGGGCCTGCTGAAAATATAAACTGGGTAAAGACCACGAGGTCGTTGGTGTTACCACCTGGAACGGGTCAAATAACGCTAACGAACAGGTTACCTCTGGCAAGAGGTGCGAGCCAACTTAGTTAAGGGCAAGGCATACGGTCACAATTATTCTAATTTGCAATAAAAATTCAAACTACTTCCTCGAAGGTTAAGAGAAGGAAAGAACAACCGGTTAGTTGGGTTGGTCCACCACATCCGTCTTCGAATGCTCGAGCGCGCTCCGGATCCGGCGACAATATAAATTCCACCAGCACAGTGACACGATCGCAAAACGAGGCGTGAGAGAGATGAGGATGGTATCGGTGGCTCTCAGGTAGTAAATTTAAAATAATATTAGGAGTCCATCTCGATTCCTCCGATTATCTTGCAACTTCGAAAACTTCATATAGAAAGTTTTCCGGTTAAAAAATTTCCCCATATTGCGGATTTATCTGACATTGGCCAACAGCACAAAGCGGAAATCATCACGGTCAATTGCAAAAAAAAATTAAGCCTAGCACCGACGTTGTTCTCGTTTCAAAATAACAAATTTCATGTGGCTTAATCTGGGTCCGAGGCGTATGGTCCTTAGATAACCCGTCATCTCAAGTGCACGGAAGTTTTCCATGATCTCTTAACCTTCTAAATATCGAAAAGGGGATTCTATAGGTTTCCAAAGCTAAGGTACTGCGTAATGCATGCTTTTAGCGCTTTTGTTGCCTTTTCTCGTTGTTTTAGCTTAGGCAGCCCTCGCGGTCCGATGTTAGATTATTATCCGGTGCAAGATACTCGCAGCAATTGCAGCTGAAAACAGACCGTGCACATGGGAGAACTTCTTAGCCATCACTGCATTTTTTAAGGTCGTTATTCAAGTCTGCTTTCTTTCCAAATTCCCCGCATATACAGTCGAACGGCCTGCTTCAGTGAGCGCGCACCAGGCGCATTTCGCTAAACCCTGCCAGACGTCGAATCCTTCATACTTAAAGCCGCCGATGAATACGAGGGCTTGCAGCAAGAACCCAGCCGTAAGGTCCGCGAAGGGGCAGAGGAAAATGAAAACGCAAATTAAGTAATATGTACATGTCCAGCACTTGGGCTGACATGTTTTGGAAGCAAGTACAAGTAGACGTGTCAAGGCAAACACCAACCTCTAGAATTTTTTCGTCAGGGCCTATTCACAACTATAATTCAATATTTCGATGAACTGGGGCATATATATGTCTTCGGGAAAATTTTAGATAGAATGAAAAGGAGTTTATAGATCTATTTTAACTTCCCGCCACAATATAGCATTAACGTTCTTACTTCCAACGTTTTGTATTGTGATTTAAAGTATGAACTTGATGTGGGCTTCATTTCCTTAGAAATTTCTAGGACTATTCTATGCGATATTTCTGTTTATGCTGGTGAAATTGGCTTCTTCCCTTCCGCGAAGACTATTGCGTCTAGTTCGAGGGCGGTAAACAACCCTTTCGCTTGATCAAGGGCCAGGCTTCGTCAGCCTTCCCTTCACCCCCTCCCTTTTCCTCTGATCACTCTTTCGTGTACCCTCAACTGGTGGACCTCTTCCAACTCTCTTGCCTGACATCTGGCGTCCAAATACACACAATTTCACTTACAGGTTTCTCTTTGTTTCTTTGGCATCGTGCATCCACCTAGCAAACGGATTCATTTTCATATTCGTTTATTTCAAACACTAATCCAAAGTTCAAATCCTTTTCCCTACACATCTCTCTCCGGAGCCTGGAATACTAGCGATCCAGCTGTGGCATACGTATTCCAGATCCATACATCAGCACCGATTAGACGCATCAGATAGTCTTTCTCTCTCAATACTTCCTCTCCAACTCTGGAAAACTCTCAAGCAATGGGGTCAGCACGTTAAAACCATGTTATTTGTACATTGGGCTGCCAAGGCTTTAGAAAAACGAGCGGGAACGATCATTAAATTATCGAGATCACGGCAGATTCCCTCTGGCGGCGGTTGGAATGTCTACGACCACGGGAACAGTCACCCAGCGATCGATGCGTAGTCAAACACGCCAAAAAGTATCTCTGTCCGCGATGGTCTGGTTTATTAGAAACGAAATAGTTCAGTATTATCCTTCTCAAACCGATGCTCGTTGATAAATTCTAGCATGAGATGCCTCTTCTTGGATCCGATCTCCTATATGACCGTTCTCTGAGATTTCCCTCACCCTACTCTCTTTTACATCTTCGCGGTTTACCGGTTCTAAATCTTCTATATCACCGGTCGAAATTCTGCATCGAAAGATTTTCATCTTCGAGCCCGGACTGGAATGGATTCAATTCTTTTCCGTCCATAGTTTCTCACGTGCAGGTCTAAAGACGCGGTCGGGAATCTCTACACGCTATCTCCTGGTTCGAGTTCATCGAAGAAGGAAACTTCAACGAGGATTTCGTATTTCTTTTTGTTTTAGACACCAGTGCCTTCGAAACATCCGCCGGCGAGCGTCACGAACAGCCAAATAACTACATGACCGAGGAGAAATATCCGCTAGTGATTATCTTCGATACCCGCGCTTGGTCGTCAAGATAAACTTTCACGTTCCAGCCAGGCTAAATCTCCTTTCAGATGTTGTAAAGCGCTTAACCTGCGATTTTCCCCTTTTCCGCGGACATAAAATAGCCTTCCGCTTCCGATAATAATATCACGACTATACTACCTTTCATGTCACAGGGGCCAGTGGGACCATTTGAGCACCAAAGAGGCTAGCTAGTTGGTTTGGTGGGGCTAAAATTGAGTGCCACCGGATATCTTGGGTTTTGATGGGACGGTTTCCAATCTCGAAATCTTCGGTGAGCTTAATCAACCTTCCTCGTCAGATATTTTTGTGGGACGGCTCAAGGTATTCACCAAGACGCGGTCCGCGTTTGAAGATTTGTTGAATAGACTCTTACTAACTTTGATTATTTTTCAGCGGTTGATCATAGGCCTCCCAGGTCCACTACTTCTACGTTCCGATACAAATCGTACACGGCCCGCTTTTACCAAGTCACACTAATATTACCGTTGACAATAGTTACTTTGAGCTTCGTATCTATAACCAAAAAGACCATATATAATACTCAAGTTCGAAGGAGCAAGAAAAAATATTTATCAATCGGGTGCTGGCTTCAGCTTCACACACCCGGGTCATGTCTATTTCTTAGGGCCAGTTTCAAAGTTTCTTCTTTCTAGATCATTGCTATAAGTCCAGCTGCAGAGATTCGGACAATGTTTCCCGTGACCCAGTTGTTGGTATACCAGATGCAGATTAATATTATTTTTAATAAGCAAAAATTTAGCTAAACTAATGCCACTCAGAAAGATTAGAAAAGATGCGGCAGAAATATTCTATCGTTCCGCAGGTCTATCCCGTGCCCTACCTCCGTCATGCCGTCTACTTATATACTCTATTTCGATGCGGACATCTCACCCTCTTGGGCCACCACTCTATCCACCCGTTCCTCCTCTTGCCGTTTTCGATCGAAGAAATGTAGCAGCAACTTCAGAGCCATGCTGCTTACGATACTCATACCCAGAATTCCTACCATGACCAAGTTACTTTTCCGAAATTGCTTAGGACCCGCTTTTGCATCGGATGCCCAGCCGGTATAGAGGGCGTACGTCTGTTCAACTAACGTCAATACAACGGTTCTTTTCCGGGATCATGGGGAGAATGGAAAAAGCAGACTTACCGTTGTAACGGATCCCAGATTTCCCAAACCGGAAACCAACGCCGTGGCCGCCGCAACTCCGACTTCTCCGTGCCTTCGCGCGAATATTTCACTTTCATCCATTGAGAGTTAGCGTATCATCCAGAACCTGAATGAGAAAGAGGCCGCATACTTGGTCCAAGTCATCACGTTCGGGGTCGTGGGCCCCAGTCCAAAGCCCACGACCAACAACCCACCGTATCTCGTCCACGGCCTCGTCGCAAACGTCGTCATCAACAATCCCGTGATTTGCAAACAACAACCGAACGAAAAGATGAAGGCTCTCTTGCTATTGAACCGATCCGAAAGCGGCATGGCGATCAGGATAGCGATCAAATCACACACCCAGATCGGTGCGAACAGCAGACTGATCTGTACAGGTGTCAGAGCCGGATTCGTAGATTTGATAATCAGCGTGCCGTAGTTCTGAACACCGATACCGACGCCGACGACGCCAAAGTACATGAGCGTCAGGGGCCAGAGACGCCAATCGACCATTACGCTTCCGAGATCTTTGACGGTCCATGCTGGGGCGTGGTAAACTTTCTTCATTTCCTCGTAATGGATCAATTGGTCTCGTTCGTTGCTGAACGCTGGCACTTGGCGGGGGAGGTATTTGTAGTACCACCGGAGCTTTCGACTTTCCCCGGGTGGGTAAGGACGGTCCGGGAGCCACCATAGGAGGAGAATAGAATCGATGACGGTTATGATACCGTAGATCATGAACATCCATTCGAACCCGGTAAGACCGCCGTAACCGTTCATCTTCTGGAAGCCGGCGGAGACGAGGGAGACAACAGCGGCTGAGACCTGAGCAGCGGTGAAGTAGTATCCTATTCTCTTCCCTGTGAGAGACGGCGGGTAGAAGAGGGTCAGGTAGTACGCCATGCCAGGCCACATGCCGGCAATGACGATACCGAGAAGAACACGAATCAAGCTTTTTACAAATAATTAGAATCAGTTTCAAAGACGCAGTATAGCAGGCGGATAAACTTACTAAAAGTTCCACGCGGCGTTCAAAGCAGCATGGCATGCGCCCACGACACCAACGCAGAAAACTATCCGACTTAGCCAGACATGGGGCGATAGCTTTGACATGATGAGGTTTGACGGGAAATCAAAGATGACATAGCAGACGTAGAAAAGTGCTAGACCGGTACTGATTTGGTGCCCGTTGAGTCCGAGCTTTTGCCCAAGTGAGTCGCCCGTGGAGAAGTTCATTGTTAATGCTAAGCCGACGTTTGAACGGATGGCCGCGCACAGGAAGTATAGGATCCATAGCGCTGATTGCCATAGCTCGTTAGCATATTAGCATAGAATAAAATTCGTACGATAGCCGAAATTACCAGGAATGATCCTCCTATCGAGCTTTCTATAATATACCAGCTTGTCAGTATACAATGTTCGAAGGTACCATGCCGCGACATCCAAGGTTGTTGCGTTGTGTGGTATTTTGAAAATTGTATCAATCGGGAAATCACCAACCTATAGACATGGGCAATTTCAGCGGCCGATGCATTACTTGCCCCAATTTCTGCGTCGCCGCCGATATCCTTAAATATCGAGTCCCGGATGTTGACAGGCTCGTCGAAAGCTTTCGGGTCGTCTGAGGGATTCCCCATTTTTGCCTTGTTGAAAACTCTTTTCAATGGCAATTCAATTGAAGAATTGGAGTGGCAAGACAAAAGCTTAAGAGGAAAAGATTTCAGATGGAGGGAAGATATCGATGGAATTTATAAAATCCCCCTAGTGCACATAGTTTGGACGATGGAACATGTGGTAGCGAGATTTTTCCAAGACAAAAAACGAGCTTAAAACTCGTGTACCACAATGGTGGGGAAGATTTTTTTTTTTTTTTTTTTTTTCAAAGGGTAAGCTATGTTGTCGAATAATAGTCTAGTGGGGGCGGCGGCGGCGGCAATGCAGTGTTCGTGTGTGCGAGATAACTTTAAAATTCGTGCACTTTGTCTACGATAGGTTGGTAGCCGGAGACGGGTGATAGTACAGCAATTTACGGGTGTGACAGCGATTTCGGTTGGAGGTGTATGCATCTACGTATGTACTTAAGTATGCAGGTATGTCAAACTAAAAGTCTTGAAATGCATATGATTGACTCCAATAACCGGAAATTGGACGCATGGCGGAAACTTTTGTTGAATCAACAATATAGTACATATGTGACCATGGTTTGTTCTTTCCATAATGTTTGGGGCCTACCCCATGCTGCAGGTACTAGCTGGTACCAGTGAATCGGTTGTCTTTTGACCTCCCCTTAGCTAAGTCTTACTCTCTTGGGGAGGTTCCTTGGAGCTCATCTTGATTTCTATTTCATTGTTGATTGGGCGCGCGCGCACCTGGCGCACAAGTTGACTAAGTAGTTACCCCGACAGGAAAAAAATATATCCGTGGCTGGCCGCGTGGACCGCCATGGTATTTCGAGTCGATCAAAACCGGATCTATCAATTGAGAGGGCGGGGAAGTGGGTAACCAGCTCAATTGGATCGATGGACCCTTGAAGATTATAGTTTTCCAGCTTGATCATATATGTATGCATGATGCGGAAGATGCTGTCAGTGCATTTCGCAGGTCAATACTTTTTTTCCCTCTTCCTTCACTTTCTCAAAATGTTGGACAGCGGCACATACCGAGCTAACGAATGTAGTTCTTATCATTGTTATTATTATATTTTTTCTTCTTAGTTTAAGATTGTGCGAGGGGGAGTTAGACTAAGCTCGGAAGGTGATGGAGTTCCTCAAATCTCGGCATCGGTTAATCAGCTTGGGGGAAAGTGAGGGGTCGAGCTGTTTTCGGAATGGATTTTAGCCGTACGGAACTCGGGACCTCTCTCTGAACTTTGCCGACCTCGCATGAGTGCCGATGGAGCCGGATTTTGGTGGGGGAATATCTGGTGTGCACGGGATCGGGCTACCGATTTTTAGAGGTAGTTATCAGGTTTCGATGAGCTCCGTGCGAGTGCTGCTGGATGGCTATAGTTGGCTTGTAGTATACACGATGATAGAAGATGATGCAACCAATTGGGTAAGATGAATGACAGCTAAGGGAAGTCCCCAAAAAAACAACCAGTAGAACGCCAATTTTATGTGCAATGAGGGGTAGCTGGAGCCGTGGCAGGTATAAGCAGTTGTCACCTGCACACCGTATACGCCATGGATGTTCTTCTCGGGGTTTGACATCCCCAACAGCTCACCCGCCTAGTATCGATCCTGATAACGGCTCCGAACGGTGATTCTTTCCAGTCTTTCGGGCCGAGCTCCCATCGATAGGATAGCCCGTCCGATCGGGATCCCGTTCCATCTCGTAGTCATGCCAATTATAATGGTGCCGAAGTTGCCATCACCGCTCCTACCCCTCCGGCGTTAAACTCGGCTTTCGACGTTATGACCACATCAACGGGATACTTCCATTCCATGGCCTTCCCCCAGACTATAGGTTACCGTAAAACCCGTAGATTAGCATTACAAAAGTTTCGACACAGTTGACAAGATTTTAGTGAGAGGCTGAAGGGGGAGGAGAACTCATTACCCCAAAAGGCGCACCGTCTTCCCAGCCACTTCCCCGCAAAGGGCACGATAACCATGGTCAACAGCATCTCCAGCTGTTTAATCGACTCCTGCCACTCGAGTTCTGCGTCTGAATCATCGCGTTCCGTGGATTCGGAAGCGATCGAGGCAACGTCATGGTCTGGATCGGTAGAAGCGCCGAGGTACGAGCTTGTTTGAGATTGGGACAGGTCGGCCGACATCTTGAACCAGCTGTAACGTCGAGGAGGATAAGGGATGCTTTCGTAGGTAGTATTCCGAGACTTAGTTTAGCTATCTGAATCGCATGTTCGTGTCTTTCGAAGTCTTCCGGGACGCTGAAGTTGAGGCTCTTCGTGAAGATCGTGGTGTAGACAATAACGGTGCTGCGCAACGTAACTTTGTTCATGCTAAGCTGCCCCAGTTTTTTCTTGGCATTTGTCGCCAAAAAAAACAAAAACCGCCCAACTTAAAAAAAAAAAAAATTTCCACTAGGAAAATTCGAGTATCTGGAGAAACCAGCAACCCTCCCACCGCTTCTTGCCATATATTCCACAATCCTCCAAGATAGACACCAAACATGGCGAAGAAATCTAAACGGTCGCATAGTGCGACTTCAAAACCTTCCGCTCCCCGACCTGTCGACCCCGCCGATGCGAAATTGGGCAAGAAATTAACCACATACGAGGACGTCGCGGACTCTGAAGATGAGTTCTACCTGAACCAGGATCGCATCGCATTCGAAGAGGATCCTGCTGCCAAGCGGAGACGGTTGAACCGCGATGCTGCGTTTGATAGCGACGAAGAGGAGATGGACATTGAAGGCCTACCTTCTGAAGAGGACTCTGACGAAGAAGAAGACGACGAGCAGGGAGCAATTGGAGGAACAAACGGTGTCGCCCTATCAGACGACGAGGAAGCCAGCGAAGAAGAAGAAGATCAGGATGAATACGCCGATTGGGGTCAGTCCAGAAAGAACTTCTACGGCGCCAATGAATTTGAAAACGAGGAGGATGCGGAGATGGAAGAAGCCGAGGCTCGTCGACTACAACGGAAACAGCTGCAATCCATGTCTGCTAAGGATTTTGGAGTCGACGAAGAGGAGTGGAATGGAAATACGTCTGCTGCTGCTGCCCCCACTTCAACAGATGCAACTACCAAACCTAAGCGGAGTGCACCAGCCATAGACGATCTTGACCTCGAAAACGTCGGTAAACCGAGAAAAATAACAATACCAGCTTCCGAAGAAGACCAAGTCGAGCTATTGAATCTCTTACATCCCGAATTTGAACCGTTAAGGCAAGAATATCTACGCTTATCACCGATATACGAGGATGTCATGGCCAAAGGCAAAGAGGCAAAGAACAAGGCGTCACTGGCAAGGAGGAAGTGGATTGTTTTGTCGGCATATCTGGGGGTGCTGAGTATGTACTTCGCATTGTTGAATCAGCCGAGGGAGAGGGGAACGGTTGTAGAGCTGAGGGACCACGAGATCATGGAAGTGCTTTTGAGATGGAGGTTGGAGTGGCTAAAGATAGAAGGGGAGGAGGAAGTGGAGACACCAGAACCAGAGACTGTAGGGAAATCTATAGGAGACATGAGCCTGGATGACGAAGAAGAGGAAGAAGTAGATATTGAGGACGGTATGAATGTGGGCAAAGGAAAGAAGGAAGCGCCCGTCGTTCAAGTACCTGTCAAGGCAAAACCGAAGAAAGGAGTCAACAGCACCAAAGACCGAGCCAAAAAGCCAAAATCATCCTCGTCGGTATCCTCAAAGGAGGCCAGACGTCTTGCCAAATCAGACGCCAACCTAGCCGACCTCGACTCCCTCCTCCCTTCCTCTTCTTCCACCGCCGTACGCCAGAAGCCCAAGAACCCCAAAGCGGCTATTCAGTTCCGTGCTTCGGACGACTTTGGAGACCAGGACGTGCTGTACTCGTCTGACGCTGATGAAAAGGCCAAGCGCAAGAAGTCGTTACGTTTCTACACTTCACAGATCCACCAGAAATCCAACAAGCGTGCGCTTGCTGGTCGTGACGCCGGTGGAGACGCCGACCTGCCGCGAAAAGAAAGGAATAAGGAACGCCAAGAACGCCTCAATGCGGATGCTAAGAAACGTGGGTTGAAAGGAGATCTTGGGGACGAGCTGGGTGGTGACAGCGATTACGACGATAACGACCTTACCAGTGCGCGGGCCTTAAAATCGCAGATTGAGAACGATGGGGTCGCTGTTGATGAGGATGCATTGGATTACTATAACACCGTTGCGTCGAAATCGTTGATGGACAAAATGAAGAAAAAACTACAAAAAGAAGCAGCGCAGACGAAAGATCGGGTCGTGGAAAGCGTTACCATCGACCCAGTGACAGGGAAACGTGCGATTGGGTACACTATCGAGAAGAACAAGGGTCTAACCCCGCACAGGAAGAAGGAAGTGAGAAACCCGAGAGTGAAGAAGAGGAAGAAGTTCGAGGCGGCGAAGAAGAAGCTGAGCAGCAAGAAGGCCGTTTACAAGGCGCCTACGGGGGCGTACAGCGGCGAAGCGACTGGTATCAGGACGAAAGTTATCAAGTCAGTCAAGTTTTCTTGATCTCGACCTCGATTGATGCCTTGCAATTTCATTTGAGGTTCGTTACGGTACATTTTCGCACTGGTATAGCGCGGACGAGGACGCACATGTACCCTTGTATATATTAATGTTTGCGGTGGGATATCGATTGTGCACGACGGGGTACTTACTGTATGATAGAGTATGCCTAGTTAATGCTATGAGGCTAATTTATTGGATGCTAAATTTACCTGAGTGTTTTACTATGCATTGTAACCTGCGACTTTGGTCGTCCCGAAGGAATCTGCTCTGACGTCGCTGAATGGCTACTTCCGTCCAGCCACTGAGGCTGCTCCACATAAATACTCCCTCAAAGTAACTTCTTGAACGACAGGCACATCCCAGCAAACAACCACCCCCAGCCAGTCCTTACCGATCTTTAAACCATCTCCCTCCCACGTTAACGTTCACGATGGCGACCACAGCCATCACGGCGACGACGACATCCACAACGGACGACGAAATCCTCCCTTCGTCATTTTCGCCTCGCAATGCACAAGCCGGCCCCGCAGACGCCTCAGCCGACCTGGCGTTGTCGAATCTATCCCCAAAGTTGACATCATGGTTCGCTCAAC
Source organism: Arthrobotrys iridis (assembly GCA_036971165.1). Lineage (NCBI taxonomy): Eukaryota > Fungi > Ascomycota > Orbiliomycetes > Orbiliales > Orbiliaceae > Arthrobotrys > Arthrobotrys iridis. The sequence goes on along the minus strand of JAJTTS010000001.1, from coordinate 3,977,648 downwards.
GCAACCTCACCCCTACCCACAAGCGCATAGCCCATGCATTCTACACAACCCTGTCGTCCCACTCGCAGGACAAAAATTCATCGAAACACAAATCCCTTTCGAATTTGGAGCGTATACGACTTTCTCGTTTCGATAACCCATCGTCTGCCAGCCATCCGATTGAGGATCTGCTCGGTGCCTCGTACGTTGACGATTACATGGTTGGCACGGGTGAATCCTTGACGAATCTACAATGCACTAAGATGCTGGAGGCGGAAAATGAAGTCATCATCGTCACCGGATTTTTGAATCCAACGTGTGCCTCCGTTAGGGCGTTGAACCGAACGATCGAGATCTTGGCAACACGGCAGACGTTGAAGAATGTCAGGAGGGGCACGGATAGCGTGCTGAAGATCCACATTTGTTTTTCGTCTAGCGGGTTTCTGCAAAAGATGCTGCATACGAGGAATCCGAAGGGAAGAGTGTGGAAGGAGAAGGAGTGGAAGAAATTGGGACTCGGGGATCCGAAATATTTGAAGGGGAGGGTGGATCTGACGGTCAAAAGCATCTTTGTGCGGCCGGTGGGGCTGTTGCATGGGAAATATATGATCGTGGATCGCAGGATATTGGTGGTCCCCAGCTGCAATCTAAGCTGGGAAGAGTGGTTGGAGGGCGCAACGACCTATCTGAAGTATCCTGAGGGCGATCCGGATTGCGTGGTCAAGAAGTATGTGGAGTATTGGGAGAGTGTTTGGAGACACGGGGAAGAGAAGGGTCCCGAAAGATTCGAATGGGTGGTAGAGAGGTTCCCAGCGGTGATGCTCAACGAAGGAGGAGGCTCGATAGTGCTGGACAGGCCCAGGGGTACAAGTGTGGAAAGGACCTCGTGGCAGGGCGAAGTCCCTACAGTTTTTCTGCCACATCCGGAGAGCGGCAGCTTTCCACCGATATGGCCTTTCGGGGAGATTGAGGTTGTGTGGAAGATCCTGAGAGGATTGATGGGCATCATCTTCGAAAAGGGCGGGAAGGACGACGATTACCTCGGGAATCCACAGAATGCGTTTTGGATGGCGGCTATCGAAGGAGCGGAAAAGTCGGTCTACGTGCATACCCCGACTGTTACGGCGAAGCCATTGATAGATGCTCTTGTCCGGGCAGTCAAGAGGGGTGTTACGGTGGAAATCGTGACATCGATGGGGATGATGAAGTTGGAGCAGCTAGTCACGGCGGGGACTACAACTGAAAAGTGCCTGAAGAAGATGGTGTTGGAGCTCGAGAAGTGGAAGGTAACGCTGGACGAGGAAGGTGGGATTACCAAAGGAGGGCTGTGGATTTACCAGTACAATCCGACGAAGAGGCCGCAGCTGCCGCCTTTCGTGAAACAACCGGGGGACAATCACAAGTTAACATGGTACGACAAAAGTCACGTCAAATGCTTGATCGTAGACGAAGAGGTTGCGGTTTTGGGATCCGGGAACTTTGATCGAGCAAGCTGGGCGACGAGTCAGGAAGTTAATGTTGGTCTGTTTTTAAACAATGCCAAGGCTAGGACGTTGAGGCAAGCGTTAGTAGATGCATTAGCCGGAAGATTGGAGGTATTTAGAGGAAGCGGCTGGATCAGAGGAGGCGAGGGGGAGTACGAGTACAACTACGGGGTGGATAGTATTCCGCGGAGGAAGAGGGACGGCTCATAGGTATAGAATTCCGCTTCCGTATACTTTGATATCCGCTACAGCGTCTTTTGTGGGTTTAATAAAAGCGAGCGTGCCATGGCTGGCGTTTCTCTAGTGTTATTTTGTCCCGGCCAACATCACCGCTGTCTTAATTCTCGTCAGCGAGTATAGTTTTAATTTTCGCGTCAGATTTTATTTCATTTCATATATTAGTATTTGGTATCGCATGGGAGGCTATCAGAAACCTGTCTTCAATTTTTAAAACTGCAGTTTGTGCCAGATCACCAATTATAATTACTTCATTCCTGTAAACTTATATATAAGGATAAGTAATCATTGCGCGGAGATACTACATGTCGACCGATATATGTAAGATCGTGAGCTCTCAGATATGGATATATCCATGGCATGGAGAGACTGAGATCTCAATGCATCAAAGCTGGAGATCAAGCGCCGGCATTCGCAATATTCAAAGTTAGGTGTTATACCAACATTTTCCAGCTGCGTATCAAGGAATTATATACCCATTAATATTACGAGACTACACTCGTTGCGGGGTCATCCTGCATCCTGCATCCGAATCTGAATCTGAGATCAACCCAAGTCAAGTGAAGCAATTAAGTAACAGCCTTGTTGGCTAAGCCACAAGTGGCTAGTACAGCCCTATGTATGCATCGAACTCTCGGGACATTTACAGCGAGATGAGAACTCGGATCGAATGAGAGAGATGCAAAAGTGGGATATCTTGGGGGCTAGAGCTCTTGGAAGTTTCAGCCCTTCGATGGGGCGGTCTTATGCCCATGTTCGTCTGTGCGTCCCCCTCCCTCATCCATCGTTTAAAAATGATTCGATTCGAATTCCTGGGCTGCATATGTTAGCTAGCTATTAGCGCCTGGGTTGGTATCGAATCGGGTACCCGTCTCACCATAATCTCGTATGTATCAGATCATATCAACATCAGCTCGAGTTCTTACTTCCTAGGCGCATGTTATTTGCATTTGCATTTGCCCTTCAGGAAGAAATTTACAGCTAAGGCTGAAACCCCACCTCTCGGTTGTATTGTCGATGTATTTCGTGTCTCCTCAGCCCGTGCACTGTATGTATGTATGCTTGGTACGTAGACGTGTCGTATAATTGTAACTACATAAGCAGGCAAGTAAGTAATTTGCAGGTAAAGTATATATACGGTATGTATGTATGTATATAAAGCAAGCTGCCCCTCGCGAGGTTAGGTCGGATGTTCCTGCTCGAAGCGGTCCTTTTTTTTATTTTTTTTCATATCGCCGGCCAAGAGAGATTCAAATTCAATCAACAGCCCCGCCCCGCCCTGCCCCCCCCGCTCAGAAGGACATTGTCGACCGCCTGCGGTATTGCTTAGCGCTGCACTCCAGAAAGCCGAACTAGCCAACGAGGCCGTTCCAGCGACTCCCCTTTTTAGCTAAACAGCTACGAAAGACTACTTGCTCTCTTCTCTCCGCTTCTCTTTCTCTCTTTCGTACTTTTTCAACCACCGCTACATCCTATTTTATCTCTAATTTAGATCTCTGCCTTTGGACCTTTTTCAGCTGTTCATCGTATTGGGGGAAAAAGGTAGTTGAATTACTCGGCAACACATCAGACAACCAATCCCTTCTCTCTCTCTCGCAAATTTCCGACAGAAACCACGCCCGGTTCCTTGATAAGCTTCCCGCAAACGCCGCTGCAGCTGTACCACGGCATCCTTTCAATCAGCCGCGATGGACCCTCTTCAGAACCGAAAGCTGTTCAGAGTCTTCAATCAAGACTTCATCGTCGATGAACGGTACACCGTGACCAAGGAGCTCGGACAGGGTGCTTATGGTATCGTCTGGTAGGTTTTGGTTTTTAAACTTCCCCCCCGCTGTTCAATTCTTTTTGTTACCCCGCCATGTGCGATCCTGTGGGAGGGGTGAACTCAACTCGGACTCGAACCCGAACTCGAACTCGAACTCGGAGAAACTGGCATACGCGAGCGGTGCACCATAGCTCCTCTAGGCTTTCTATCGATCTTCGCCTTTTCTTTTTTTTTTTTGTAGATAATCTTTTTTCTTCTTGCAAAGCTGGGGATTGGATGGAAGGCTGACAGATGGTCGAAATGAAAACAGTGCCGCCATAAACCAGGCTACTGGTGAGGGAATTGCCGTCAAGAAGGTCACAAATGTCTTCTCAAAGAAGATCCTGGCAAAGCGGGCGTTGAGAGAGATCAAGCTCCTGCAGCATTTCAGAGGGCACAGGAACGTGAGTCGTGCCATTCCCACCTTCCCCCCCCCCCCTGTGGAGTCAAGGGAAGGCAGAGACGTTTGCTGACTTTTGAATGCGTGAAAGATTACATGTTTGTATGATATGGATATTCCGAAGCCGGATAACTTCAACGAGGTTTACCTTTATGAAGGTATGTTTTGGTATCTTTCGATGCTGGGATTGGGTGGGAAGACTAAAGCCAACGGAGTGTAGAATTGATGGAGTGCGATCTTGCGGCTATCATCCGCAGGTAAAGTTATCCCCCGTGCTGCCGAATGTTTCAAAATGGTTCAAACAAGACTGATGATGCGTGCGGGACGATACAGTGGTCAACCATTGACCGACGCCCACTTCCAATCTTTCATTTACCAAATCCTCTGCGGTCTCAAGTACATCCATTCGGCCAACGTGCTCCACAGAGATCTCAAGCCCGGAAACTTGCTCGTGAACGCCGACTGTGAGCTCAAGATCTGTGATTTCGGTCTCGCTAGAGGGTTCTCCGTCGATCCCGAAGAGAACGCGGGATACATGACCGAGTACGTGGCTACGAGATGGTACCGTGCGCCGGAAATCATGCTGAGCTTCCAGAGCTATACTAAAGCTAGTATGTGCAACACCCCTCTAACTCTCAGAGTTGTTACATAGATGAGTGGAGCGAGTTGTTACATAAAATGACGGACTAGAACGAATACTGATTCGGGGGGGGTGATTTACAGTTGACGTCTGGTCGGTTGGGTGCATTCTTGCCGAGCTTCTCGGAGGTCGTCCGTTCTTCAAAGGCCGCGATTACGTCGACCAGCTCAACCAGATCCTTCACTACCTCGGAACCCCGAACGAAGAGACCCTCTGCCGTATAGGTTCGCCGCGTGCCCAGGAGTACGTCCGCAACCTCCCGTTCATGCCAAAGATCGCCTTCAACAGGCTGTTCCCCAACGCCAACCCAGACGCTCTCGACCTCCTCGACAAGATGCTTGCCTTCGACCCCTCCGAGCGTATCACGGTCGAGAGAGCGTTGGAGCACCGTTACCTCCAGATCTGGCACGATCCTTCCGATGAGCCGGTTTGCCCAGCTGAGTTCCAGTTCGGTTTCGAAGTCGTCGAGGATATCCAGGAGATGAAGAAGATGATCTTGGACGAAGTCGTCGCCTTCAGGCACACAGTCAGGCAACCGGCGGGACAAGTGGGCAGTAATGAAATCAGCGTTAAGGTCCAGGATCTGCAACCGGGACAGTACGGTGACCAGGCGCCCAGGCCGCATGAGGCGGATGCGTACGCTCCCGGTGGGAATGCAGCACTTGAGGCAGAGTTGGCGGGTGGATTGGACGGCCGGCATGCGTACCATTAAGGGCCTTTTTTTCTTCTCTTTTTTTATATCATATATATAACTCAAGCTCGGTCTCAAGTGATATTCCTCACGTTATAACGACTACCACTTCTCCCTCCCCCACGCTTTCTTTCCAAATTTTTTCGGGTTTCCTTTGTAGACGGAAGAAATGCCTGGTGCTGTTTTTTCTTTGGCTCTTGATTTTTTAATTCCTCTCTGGTTAAACTATCTGCGGCACTTGCGCTTGCAATTGACTTGACTTTCTGAATGCCTGTGATAAGATAGCCTAGCTGTTGAAAGCAAAATGTGAATTACATTTCAAACACTACGCATATACTTGATTATATAATTCCAAGTATATGTTATAATCACTGCGCCGTTCAATGCATCTTGCATCAATCTCTGCTCCAGCTTAAGCTTAAACGGATGCTATAACTTGAGAAAAAGTTAAAGCATCCCTTGTACTCTTTGTTGATTGGTTGGGTGGGGTCTCGGCTCAGGTCTCTTCGCTTGGAACTGACGTCCGTCCTTTTTTGCAGGCGAATTTTTGAACCTCTCCTTTTCCGCCTTTCTCTTTCGAAGACAAATTCCCGCTGGTCTTGATGTAAACCTCCGAGACAGAGAAAACACTTCTTCCCCGGTATTTCTTTGGCACAGAAAAGGGTTTTTCCTCTGGCTATAGACGGTTTATAGAGGGTGCAGTTCAGGGCAGGAACACCGTAGTAGCTTTTCTTTTTGTCCGTTCGTCAAAGGCATGGATTGGCAGAGGCTATAAAAAGAAAAACAGCTCCGGACGCGTTTTTTCTTCTTATCTGGTTTCTTTGCCGGACCCCTTCTTTCTTTTCTCTTACTCTCTCTCTCTCTCTCTCTCGCCATCATCTCGACTTTGACGGGGGGTTACCTTTGATCTGTACCAACAATCGTCCAATCGATCGATCGAATTTCGACAGCTTTTCACCGATAATCGTCCTTTCTTTTCTTTATCGATTCTTTTCACGGAAAGGAAAAGGGAAGAAAATGTCGGACGGCTTCGACGATCTCGACGACGAACTCCTCGCCCTCGGCAGCGGCGACGATGCCTCGGACGGCCACCACTCGGACGACGAATCCAAGGCAGCTACATCCGCGAAACAGACATCAGGCGCCGCTGCCTCGGGCGACGAATCGGAAGGCGCGATCAGTGATAGTACAATTGGGAGCCGCCAGTCGCAGAAAAGGAAGCCGACAACTGTAGTTACTTCACCGTCGCCTCCGAGACGGACGGTGGACGGCGACGATGACGATGACGATGGAGTCGCTGGCGGCGCCGGCGGTGGGAGGAAAGGAATGGTTGGAAGGAAGAGGCCCTCGCCGGGAGATGACGAGAGCAGTCCGCCGAAGAAGAGGGCGAAGGGACCGGTTGGTGGGAAGAAGGGGAAGAAGAGGAGAGGGAGCGACGATGACGACGATGACCGCGATGAAGGGTAAGTTTGAAGCTCTCCGGTTTCTCTGATCATTTTTGATCTGCTTGGGATTCTTTGGCGATGGAGGTTTGGAGGCGATGGAGAGATGGATAGATTTGACAAGCAGAGCGAGATATATATGTGTGTGGATGGATTGGGAGGAGACGACGAGGAAGGAGGGACCGAACGTTATGCCGCTTTCTCGGCCCATATAACATGGCTCCCTCTCTGTTTTCTCTCCGTCTCTCATCAACCATCCACCGGTCTGTCTGTCTGTCTGTCGTCCATCTTCTATCACCTATCGTCCAACATCCATCAGCATCCATAAATCCTCTTTCTCTCTCTGTGTGTGTGTGTCTCTCTCTCTCAAGTACACGCTAACAATGCCGCCTCGGAAACGACTCAGGTCCCTCTCGGACACCCCGTCCTCTGTCATCGTCAGCGAGCCCATCAGCAGCGATGACGACGAGATGGCCGACTCTCCCGCCGACCTCTACCCCTACGATGGCATCTACAAGTCAGCAGCCGAGAAGGCAGAAGTCGACAAGTACAATCAGCTCCAACGGGAGCAGTTCATCGCCGACAGAAAAGAGGAAGTCGACCGGTACAGGGAGAACGAGCAGATGGCCAACCGAGCCCGTCTCCAGAAGCTCGTTACTGCCAAGAAGAAGAAGAAGAGGAGCGCCGACGACGACGACTACGATGACTCCCTGCACGCTTCTACCGCGGCCAGACGCTCCACCCGCGGCGATTCCTCCGCCAAAAAGACGGCTGACTCGAAGAAAAACGCTTCCCTGTCGGCGCTAAAGCAGAAGCGTCACGAGCTAGACGCTCGTAAGGCCGGTGGCGGAAACGCTGACCGTTCCAAGAAGAAACGTCAAGAGTCCGTCTCCGAAGGCGAAGACGAGGGGAGCGTCGACGAGCACGAACAGGAAGCCGAGTTTGCGGCATCTCAAGAGAAGCAATCCGTTCACACTAGAAAGGGGAGCGAGGAAGCCACTTTTGAAGATATCAAATTACTGATGGTTACCCGAAACACGATCGCGAAATACTGGACCTATCCGGGTTTCGAGGCCGCTACTACCGGGTGTTTCGTGCGAGTTTCCATCGGTAATCATCCCGACACGGGCAAGCTCATCTACCGTCTGTGCCAGATCAAAAGTATGAAATTCATTCGCTTTTTTACCTTGAGGTTAGATAAAACCCTGAGCTAATCGACCGGATTCGATACAGGCTGGCAGGACTCAAAGTCCATCTACGAAGTCTCGAGCGGTGACCGCACCATCAAATACCGCCGTAACGCTGTCATTGCAACGGGTGCCGCTGAGAAGCCCACCAGAGTCGATGTCATCTCCGACAGTCCTCCCACCGAGGTAACACCGCTTTTCTCCCTCAATATCACCCCTCTGAACAAGTATATCTAACTCTCTTATTTTAGGACGAGTGGCGTTGGTATCTCGGCGCAATGGAGGTTGCTAAGCTCAAACGTCCGGATGTCGCCTTCGTCGAACGCAAACGCAAGGAAACGAAGAACGTCACCACCCATCAGCTGACGAGCGAGGATTTCGATGCCATGCGACGGATGAGAACCTCCTACTACCCGGACGATCCCGTCCTCCCTAATCTCGATCTCCCATCCCTCAAAAAACGCCGTCAGCAGCTCGTCGACGAGGGAGACGAGTCCGAAATCCTCCGTATCGATCGTGAGTTGGAGTGGCGTGCTCCACCTAGAGCTCTTACTGCGGCTCTAAATCGACCGACGCAGCTCGACATCCTCGGACAGATCAACAAGCGAAATCGTGAAATAAATCGTCAGGATATTCGAAAGGCCCAGCTCGAGGAGAAGAAGCGCAACGAGATCGCTGCCCGTATGGCAGCTGAAAATGGCGATTCGAGTTTCATGGATCCATTCGCTCGTGTCAAAACCCATGCGAAAATCTATCATAACGAAAAGCCAAAGGAGAAGGATACCGATATGGACGACTTGTTCGGAGATGATGGTGATAAGGAGAAGGAGAAGGAGAAGAACGGAGGCGTTGCTGGGTTGGGTAAGACGGATAATAAGGTCCCGCAGGTGCAGGTTCCGCAGCATAAGGGGATTGATGCCGCCATTGCTAGCATGGACCTGCAGTTTGATATCGACTTTACCGATATCTGAGGGTATTGATATTTGCCAATGCTGCCAAGCTTGGGTCTTATCTTTTTTTCGAGTCGCGGATCATTAAACCTCATGACACTGCAAGTTCTCGCGAAGAAAATATTTTCTGTTGACCCCGTTCCATTCTTACCGTTGTCACCTCTTAAAAACTCTTAACCACTACTGACTTCTAATATCTCCTTTTTGCTAATTTTATTTACACGGCGCTATTTCTGGGGACAAAAAATCATCTAAACTGCATTGCATGATTGCTCTGTTCCATTTCTTTGCTGTTTAGTGTCAACCTGATAGATAGCTAGATATCTATGACCTACGAGACCATGCGGATATGAAAAACTTTCCTCATTTCTGTAAACCTGTTTCTTTTTTGGCGGCTAGACTTTCCCTCTTTCTCATCTCCTTGTCTAGTGGATGCAAGCTGTGATAGGTTCGGCACCCTACATATATATACCAATCCAATGGTACCAATACAACAGCAACCTTTCATCCTTTTTCTTTTCTTTTTTTTTTTGTTTTTGGAGCGGTACATTGAGCGGGACTGGGATTCCCGACCTCAGAATGCATAGGCATGCATATTATTCGGAACTGTAAATGCAATGCAATCTGGTGTCTCAGGCTGTAGGTGGGCCGCTAGGTGACCCAGATGTCGTACAGGGTCAGAGACAGCGGGGACTTAAAAAAAAATACAACATTGCCAACGCGACTTATCAACACTTGTGAACTACTAGCCTTGAATCGATTAATCATGGACTCGACCGATATATTGCATTGGCCATAGGCTGAGTAAAATGCGGGATCCTGTTTGGTGAATTCGATAGAACACTCTTTTCTTTTTTTCTCTGGCAGAAGTAGAAGTCTGTCCGGAGGAATATGGGATCTTGGCAATTAGTTATTTTGGATCTGATGCTGTGTCCTTGAGCATGGGTGTATACTCTTTAGCCTCTAGCAGAAGGATCGATATGATGAACTCCGAATGACAATTTACTGGGGTACAGGCTCTCTAAGGTGCCCTGAGCCTTTCATAGCTCTAAAACCGGATAATGCATATATCTCTAGCGGAGCGAACTAAAGGAATGTCCTGAAGGCCTTTTATGGCTAAATGTAGCCCCCCAAACCACAGATATACGTTGAGCATGATGTCATCTGAGCTCAAGACCATGCACGATCCCATCCGGGCATGGACGATGAGGGAATCTACCGGAAGCGTCAAAGGCGTAGTTGAGCACCGGCTCGGAAAGAATCTATATAAACCCCTATCCCCTCCTTGAAGACTCAGCTCTCCACCTCTCTCCCTTAAACTTCACTATAGACTCCCGTCTTTCCACGTTGTGAAAGTATTAGACTTCATGGATCTTGTCTTATTTTTTATGAAGGGTGATACGGCGCCCGATTATATGTATACGTTCTTGAAACTTATTCTCATATTGATGTTATGACGACTCTAGATCTGCTAGTGCAAATACGTGCACAGGATATGCATTCAATAGAAATGGTCGAAATTCCAATCATACTTTTTATATATGTCACCGGATACCGAGATATAACTGCTGAGGCCTTCATTTATTCTGGAGGATATCTTTGGTCAGGGTATGTTAGGCACGCTTACCTTGGCCGCCGTCTTCTATCTCCTGATGCTTTCGAAGATTCCATGAGATGTCGATCAATATCAATATCGATATCAATATATCGAACATGCTAAGGAGCTCTCATGCAAAGAGACAACTTGGTTGTAATAACACAATTACAGCAAAATTCCGATTATGATTTTTATTTTACGATTATGCCGGCCTCTTTATGAGGGAGAATTTGCTGCGAGAGTCTGTTGACCCAAACCATGTTTAAGAAAAGCAAAAAAACAAACAACGGGTGCTTTCCGAAGCATGGCTATAGCATAGTCTCGAATATCCTAAGATCATTGTCATGAACTACAGAACATCCTAGATGTCACTAGAGAGCAGAATTGAGCCGTGATCACGGATTGCGTTTTAAGCGGGTCAAACGTCGAAGAGCCGTCGTTCGAATTCAGAGATCGATGTCCTCAAAGACAAATTACAGGAGATGTGCGAGATTTATATTATACATCGATATCCCTTCCTATGGATTTTTCTCAAGGAAACCCCAGGCAATATAAACCAGAGCATTTTTAAACTTACGAAGATGAAGCTGAGATTCACTATAATAAAATGCGCTTGCCATAGCCGCGTTTCGACATCGGATTTCCTGCAAAACCTCCGGAGCTCATGAAGGGATCGGGTGTCTAGAATATCTGGACAAAATTCTGGCATGTGGAACCATCGGGGTCATATTACACCTATGCAGGGAGTTAACGAATCTTCCCGATTTATCCTCTCAGAGACTCTATTGCATGAATATATATTCGAGCTCCCTCCTATTTATTGGCTATCTTCTTTTCTATCAGAAATATCCGAAGGGACATTTTGATCGACGAAGATCGCATATATTCGGGCTCCATAGCTACATAATCCCTCTTCAGTTCCAACCCTCGACACCAGCACGGTCATAAATTTATATAAAGAGCCCGAAATTCAATATAAGTCCCAACTAATATGTTCTGGTGGACGATATAGCCATTCGATGTACTCACGAATTCACTTTATGATCATTTTTTGCAGAAAATGACCACAAAAGTATAATATTTTTGAAGGCAGGTTTTATGACCGGTGCTGAAACATTTTTAATTATTACTAGATAACCCGCGGCTTTCGTAAAGCAGGTGCTCTACTACGCTGGAGCAGTGCTATCCCCCAATGCCTCGGCAGAAATCTCAAGACATATCTAAGAAAATCTCAGCCACATATACTCTGCCCAGGTAATGTGGTATATACTTATGCTTGCCAACATGTATACAAAGATTATGGAGAAATTCGAACTCCCGAACGCCACTATCAATCATGATTACAAGACGCTAAGATATTATATAATCAATTGTGAGGTCGAATCTGACTATTAGAAGCTGGCAGGTGAAGCACTCCGCAATAGCTGTATCATCACAGGTCACTTAGGTGCAGTAATACCCTAGAGGCTATACGCAAGATTTACGGTCGAACACCAGAAAATTGCTATGACATTCCAGAAGTTTGCGATTAAATCTAAGACCAGCATAACCAGCATAGATGAATAGCCCTTTGGTTCGATATATCGGCAAATATAAGGAACAAAAACTTCTAGATGAGTCTAAGAAGTGTGGAGGAAACGAAGATCTCAACATTTACATGATAGATTCTTGGCACTGGTGATTGATTCCGAAACCAGAGGATCGAAGATGTAGTTGAAACTGGGTTCCGACAGGCATATTAAAGGCAGCCCAGTGATTAAACGAGCCCCACCGGCGCTTTGATGCTTTCGTGGGGTTTCCGTTACGGAAGTTCCCCAGGTTGCGCGTGCGCAGGGAGGCCTAGCTTGTGTCTCAAATTGCGAATCAAGCCAGGTGAGATAAGCCAGGGTAGTGTGAACCGTTTGAACTGTTTCGGGTCTTGTTTTATAATACTAAGCCTTTCATCTATGCTATCTAGATTTATGACGTACTCCTGATAGCAATAGACCCCGATCCCTGCTACTATAGGTCCGCGATCTTTTATTAAGAAACTTCCACACGTCGTGGTGATTTATCAATATTGCAGTGGCTAAAAATACCACCCATCTCATAAATCATCCAATGCTACGCCGCTCTCGGCCACCGATGAGTTCGAAAGACTGAAAAGTGTCACGTAGTCTCTTATTAGTGAGTGGTTCACAATATTGAAATTTGCGTTTGGGATACGAGCATGATGATAGAAATAAGTCTATATATGGCATTCTCGGATTACTCATGGCTGGAGATATGAAGATTCAAATGGATGGTAACTCGACTAGTGTAAGTTTCTACCCAGACATTACACAAAATCCGGTCGTATGAAGAAGTTATGCACATATTACACCAGCGACATGAACAATTAAGTTTTTCCACAAAATGGTGTGAAAATACACCTACGCCCCTTTTCTAATGCATTTGAGTCGAAACATGGAACGACCTTCAATTCCAATTCTATTTTGGTATATGTCGGCTAGACACGCGCACAAACTCGATATGGCGCGGATCGATCAATATTAAAAAGATTTTGATTTCAAGTTTCATCCGATGTGTTCGACCGAAAACTATCTTGATGTTCACCAAATCGCGCCGCTTTCGGAAGGAAAACGATCTTTGGCATTCCGTTTTGCTAGTCTTTTGACCTCAGTTTTGCAAAACTATGAGCCACTTGGTTATTAAATCTCCAGTCCCAGAACAAGATCATATTTCCCGAAGAAGTTAACAACGAACTTCAAAAGCACTTACTAGTTGCTCAAAAAACGCTTCCTTCATGATGATAAGAAAATTCTTAACATGCATATGAGTTTCACACATAACTCCTTCGTCATGGATCAATTGGCATCTCGTTTCATTGATGCACACTTTATGATCAATTTTGAACACAGCGCTACTCGAAGGATGGTATATGTTTGCATAATGAGGATTCGGAGCTGGAGAAGCATCCGATGAGCCTTTGTTTAACTGGCTTTACATGTCTTCTTCTCTCGTCTAGCCGATGAATAGAACATTTCATCCATAATAACAAATGCGGAGGGAAATTGATGAGAATATATCCCACAAATCCTGCTGCATGAAACGATTATACTTGAGTCTCTCGTCTCGAAGTTACAAATGGTAACATCGACTCCGCAACGATAAAGTTGACTACCAGGGGAAATTTGAGCCTTCTCAATTGCCTGGCTGCTTTAAGTTAAAGACGAGATACCTGCTAAGACTATTTTAGTAAAGCCAGAGGGGTTGTTTCATCGCCAACAAGCGTATGTCGTTTGGGAGCTCGTGAGGCTTCACAGCTCCGATTCCCCTCGAAGTCCGACAACACGCAAATGAGTGACACAGTAAAGCAACCTTTAAGATGAATCTAATCGACTTATATATGATAAGCCTTCGAGATTGAGTCAACTTTCCGTTCGTAGCTATTGTCTCGAGACTTGCAGATGATGAAACCCTAGAATGATATATTTTACAACACAGATTCGATGTATGCATAAATCTACAGTACTCCAGCCTTATTACTGAAAATAAGGATCGAGTTTCGATCTCTGGTATCACTAAATTATTCTAAGATCCCAGAAATCCAAGCAACATCATATGAGCTAGGGACTTGAACTGCGGGGCCCAAAACAATGTCCAGGCTCAGCACACCCTAGTGGTGAATTTAAAGTATATGCCACCACAAACAAGAACTTCTGTAGACGACAGAGGAATACACCGCTGAAGGGTGGGCAAATTTCACTAAATGCAAATGCAAACTAAACATCTTTAGAATACTCTGTTTACTCTATGCAGTTATCTGAAAGTGTCACCACCATTTAGATATGATCATCAGCAACAGAAACTGCCAGAGGCCTAAACAGGTTTTATAACACAGATAGTACGACTCTCGAAATAGCTATATGGATTGTCTTGATAGAACAAGTCGCTTTTACGACGATATCGAGACAAAAGTAGTAATTTTTACAAGTCAAGATCAAGAAGTGACAGGGATTTTGTTATTCAGAAAATCGCCAACCATGACCAGAAATATCAAAATTCAAACCCATGTGACCAACGATCAAGCCACCCAGCATATGCAAACAGGTGTGAAACAGCACTGGGCTATGTTACCACCTATATAGATATAGCTATTCATATCTCTGCGATCGAAGATCACTGGAAGCTAATCGGAAAATCTTCTTTCGATACGTTTAGCTAGATTTACGAATTTATGTGGCAGAGCTCTGGAGAGTCAGTACTGATACAAGTCTTGGGCGAGGCATGCAATTAATACTATTACTTTGACCATCACCATGAAGTTTGATGAATTCGGACACTGCTATTCGCAGGATATCAAAGGCCCTCTCAATTTCATGAGCGTATACATCAGGGCAGCACGTTAATATTATGAGTCATCAATCGGATTAAAGACCGAATGTCAATCGTATATGCGGTCATTACTAGCTTTTATAAACTTTCGGTTCAATCCAAAGAATTTAAATAGATCGATGATATAAAAGTCATCAAATTTCGAATATGAAACGGATATTTTCACTCAAGCTCCTTTGTACATGCATTACACTGATCTTACTTCAACTACATAGTATGCTGTCACGCTATCTTCAATTTTGGATATCTGAATATCTTCCAGGAACCAACAAACTTACCGGTATGCTGGAATCCCAGATTGGCAGCAATAAGCTGCTCATGAGCACTTTGCTAGAGTGTTCGGATGGTGACAGTCATGTCAGCAGCCATGTATCATGATAGAAAATAAATCAAACTAAATCACCTTTAACAAACATGGAAGAAGAAACAGAACTTAGAAACGAAAATGTTCTGCGCGCCAGACTCAACAGCTGTGGCCAAGTACTCGATCTAAATCATCTATGGCCTGCGTCACAACAGGGTAGCGGTGGGGACGAGATTCATTGGTTATTAAAAAATTAAAAACATACCTGTTTCTTAAAGCAAACCGCACCGAACAAACAATAAAGGGGTGTAGATATTATTACACTGTCATACATATATTAATTAATTTTCAATACTACCCCTCATACATACATACAACACATTAGGATATATACGCGAAATATACTTTCCTGAGTTTTGCTCTATAATTCCGATGAATACCTACCCATGCTATTTAATATGGCTAGAAAGATTGAGCGATCGCGCAAGTTACCATGGTCATGTTCAGATCAGAGAGAGTCTCTTGATTCTGCGGACGAAGTAATTCTCGGATTCAGTTGCGGTGACATTTCATGTATATAGAAGATTAAGAAATATGATACCATCAAGTTTCAGTCTGGAAGCTTGAGTTTTCAAGTAGTTTATCCTGGCCTGTAACTTCTCATCCAAACCAAAGCATCGTGGCGCAGTGGAAGCGCGCCGGGCTCATAACCCGGAGGCCAACAGATCGAAACTGTTCGATGCTATCATTCTTCTTTTGAGAATTCTTTTTTTTTGGCATAAAATTTTTTAGCTAGCGAGAACTCTCAACGTTCTGTCTTTTGCGAGCTCTTCGTGAAAACCCCTGCCCTGTCTCCTTGTTTTGTAACTTAGCTTGAGGTGACGCAAACAAAATTTTGTTCCGTAGACGGCGGTTGCAGCAGGGATGCGAATGTTGCATTTTTCGTGTTGCCTAATGTTGTTCATTACCTAAGGCAAACCGTAGCCACCCCAGAGACAAAATTAAAATACAACAAACGCCTGTGCGCACAACATAAGATCAAGTAGCTGCCGTCATTATCCTTACGGCTCAATCAGTACACATGTGGTTTATCTATAAGCTAAAGAGTGCCATTAACAAATAAGTAGTAAGCCAAATAGTTAACAAGCAAGCAAGCAAATAAGACGGGCAGGTAGGCTGGTAAGTAGCTGGGTGAGCAGGCTGGTAGGTAGACATGTTGGCAACTGGGTGGGCAGCTGGTGGGCGGGCTTGTATATAACTAAATAGGCAGCCTGGGTGGGTGGGTAGGAAAATAGGCAGGCAACATGTTATGCCAAAAATCCTCTTTTACATAACACAATTATCCGCCTTGCTTAGCTGCCTGTATGCCTGCCCAACTACTTACCAGCCTGCCCATCAGCCTGCCTACCAACAGCTTGTCTCATAGAAATTATAGGTTCTTTTGCGAACGTATTTTGGGGAGGGGTGTATAGGATTCCATGATTCTTCGAATTTTGAGGCGGCAAATCCATCAATGGCGAAGATGGCTTGACCGTTGAGACAGTCAAATACTGATCTATCGTTAGAACATCTAAATGCGCATATGCTCAACAACATATGCGTATGCTGGTGTCTTCGGTGCTCTGTATGTAATATATCGAGTAGATTGATCTCATTCATAGATTAACAAAAGATATGATTGAATACAGAGTCGAATAGACGGCACGAGATTCTTGTTAGAGCCTCGGTCTAAACTATATTACTATCGAATCTCTGTACTTAATTCTGCATCTACAATCATCATACAGATTCTATCTCCGATTCATGTGCATTCTTGCAAAGTGGTGCGTTAGGGATAAATTGAGTAAATTCACTTACTCACTGCTAAAGCTAGCAGACTCTCAATATTGGTGCTAGAATCGACATTCATGACTCTTGATGTCAAGGAAAGATCATGCGTACGTTGCGAGTGGCTGGCGAATGAGGGGTGATGGGTCTACCGCCAATTCAGGCCCGAGACTACATCCGATTATTTGATCTTAGTACGTAAATAGCTACTGCTCGGTTCTTCAATATAATTGCTCTTAGGAGATGGCAATCCTTTCATGTGAAATATAATACAAGGTGAAAATTCGATGACTCCAGATATCTCATCAAATCTAGTAAAGCTTGATACACTGTGGCATCCGTCACTCAATTCAGGCTGCTGGTCACTCGACATATTCGCGCGTTACTAAATGAATATGGTTTCACATGGCATGCATATGGTGAAGGCCACGCAACCAGCCCACAAAAACCTCCGCAGATCCACAGTTCTGTCTCAAGCGCCTCGACCCGAGTCTATATGGGGCTAGGCCCGTGGCCTATCTGAATATCTCATTGGTCATCAAACTTAAATTACAATGGAAAGTTGCTTCCCTAGTAAAATTCGTCTATGCGGAAACCCCCGCCCTCCAAAAAAAAAAAAAAAAAGAAAGAAAATTAGCGCTTTCGGAGGGGCATGATAGGGATAGATAATGAGGGTGGGGCAGAGTGGTGTTATCAGCAGACTTTGAAAGGACGGAGTGACGCATGAAGCCGAAAGAGCTATAGTGTATCTACGAGTCAGAACTAAATCCGAGGCAATTAGGCCCGAAGTTGTTCCCAATCTCAGGCTGCACCGCTTGGTCCAAGCGCTTAGATTCGAGGCTAGCTTGGATCTGGCTATACTGCACGCCGAAAGATACTGACCGAAAGATACTAACCGGAAGGTGTGTATATCAACGTATCCAATAAACCTTCTTAGAACTCGCTATTGAGTAATTTTCACGATCACAGAGGTCATGGTAAGTCGACGCCCTCCAAGCCAGGCGTTCTGCCCGCAGAAATGTTGCATGTTGGCGTTTCCGAACAGGAATGGCGTCGCTACTGTCAGCCAATCATATCTTATGCATCAAAGATGCCTAACCACAATCGCACCCAAGCTCTGACCCCATGGCCGTCGAAAAGTTTCCTTTTCGATCTCAAATCAGGTGAGAAGGATAATAAAGCTAATGAGCGAAGGAAAATTGTCTCATCTGATCCGTAATTTCACCCTCATCCCCGAACTTAGCTGCATTTTTTAAAAAAAACGCCCTGATCAGACGTTGGCGCCTATTCAAAGGCAAAGTTATCGGATTTGATCGCCTGACCGCCCCACCCGGGTATCGAGATCCGTTGAGTGATGAAACTTTTGTTCACCAATAAAATCAACGACAGCGCAGATATCCGGACTGCAACCTCGGAGTTTCTATTGACAAAACATGACATAGCTTCCGGGGCACCGGCTAGGTCTCTATCTCGGGTTATGGCCCCACTATTTTAACTTACCGCACGAAATACCGTACCATAGATACCCGAGCCGTGCAGGTGGGTCGAGATCAAATGGATGGCATCGCGCGATCCCATATCCCCGAAATCCCGAACGCGACGCACTCCAAGTTTTCCGTTCTCCGTGAACAATTGGGAGAAAAACAAAAACAGAACCCCCCAAAAATTAAGTAAACCGCTCCACAAAGAAAGCTTCAGCAGAACGATTGATTTTATTTTATTGTGGAGTCGGAGGGATAAAAGGCTGGGCTGGGAATTTCTCGGCTCGCCCCACGCCCGATGTTTGATCGATTCGATTCAGGCTGCTCTCAATATGTGGGCTGGAGGCTCAGAGCTCAGCTCTCGACATTCCAATCTGCATCATATCCCCTTCATTTCTCAGCCTGAATGCTGGAGGAAATAGGGTACCCCCCCCGAAAAAAAAAAAAAAAGAGGTAGGAATACGAAAGGAAAAGATAGAAGGACAGAACAGAATCGAATGGAAAAGAAAGCAAAGAAGAGGGGCGTTGAGCCAAGACCATATCCTAACCGCTGCATAGTTAGCAAACACAAAGCTCCAGGAAAGGAAAAAAAGCTAATTCCACGATCCATTCTCGATCGAATTTCTCAACATCTCGGCCTCCCGAATCTATAAGATACTTATGTATGAAACCTTTCGCAATTATAGAAACCCTGTACGAGCTATTCTAATCAGAAAGCACTGTCAGCAAACATGTATACCATTCTCACGAGCTAGGAAAAACTATCCCAGAGCCGAAATATCGGTCTCAAGTACTCTAAATCAGGCGAGCACTTTGTGGTACTAGTTCTCACTAAGCTCAATATCTAATCCATGACCCACATCCGTGTACCTGTCGGTGTGACCCACGCCTGCATATTTACACACCCACCTTACCCATTTTAAGCTTATAGAATGCAACACGCCATGCAAGGTTTTTCCAACAAAGGCAAGTTTACAATCACGTTTTGTATCGGATTGACATTTTACAACAAGCGCAAAAAGAAAATTTTGTGACAAGGAGGCGTGGGGGAGATTTCGGTATACACGGAAAAGCTTCTAGACTCTAAAAATTTTGTTGAAGTTACTTCAAAATACCCTTACAGCTCTATGTATACAGGACATCGCGATACAGTACGATAAGCAATAATATTTGAATTTCTCAAGGCTGCTTTCAAGGCTGCGCGAATCGTGCCATCTGCGCGCTTTTCCGACAGGTTCTTTCGCGTATTAACAAACTTCTCATGCCGGTCAGCCCTGCATAAGCATGTCTAAGGGACGGGAGGAATGTGGCTGAAATACGACAACTGGGATGTAGACGTAGATGCCGGATAATTCAACCGGCAGGTCAAGGACCTACCTATCGAGACTAGAGATAATCCATCTATAACCGGTATATAGTCATATTAGATATCAAGTATGATTCCACAAATCGGATTCGCAAACTTAGAAGCGCTAGCTGAAAAGGTTTCGGGAACCCTCGAGTCTAGTGTCATACGATGCAAGCTTCGTGACCCCGAAGGCACACTAATTGTCAGCCCTGCGTCTATGGATCAGATCTGTTTAACCGGGATTATGCGGAGATCGATCTGCCTCAAAGGACTACTAGTTTGCCTCAGCTCCCTAGCTCTACAGGCGCTTTGGCCGCTGCTATAGACGAGGTGCATCGCATGTGACAGTGATATCGATCAAGCTGTCGTCAGATATCTCTAGGGGTATCTTTTGCTCTTATTGGTCAGTAAAAGCTTTAATAGACACCATCCTTTCGGCGAGTTTGTCAATGATCTGGCCTACCGGTTGTGAGCATGACAGTGGAGGCACAGCATTCCTTCATATCCACTCGCTGTATCGATAGCTCGGAATGGCAATGGAATGTGAAATCTCTGCGAGCTCCGGATGAATCGATATCTTTTGTCGCCCTATAGTTGACCCCCTTTTTACTCCGCTCCGCCACGCAAGATGTGAATGAATGAACGAATGAATGAATGAACTTCTAGTCAGCCGCGGGGCATCTCGAGGATGCAAGGTTTTTTTTTTGGATCACTGTAGATTCCAGCTGAAGGGTTATGCATAACTGTGCATTGCATTTAATATCGGAGAAATGGAGGAGGAACAAACTTAGCACCTTGTGCCGCAAATTTTCCACATTCAGACCCTCGTCCCTTGTCCCTTGTCGCGTGTCCGGGTTCTGTACTGTCATCTAGCGGCTCGGTGTTTCTTTTCTTCCGGAGACCCAAGGTTGCGAGTTTCTGAACTTCGCAGCTACATCTAGACCAAGTGGTCATCGGAACCTAGAAACGGCACTGCACGCTCTTGTTGTGCAGGAAGCAGCACCTCCGAAGCCCTCAACTGCGCATTCCTCCCAAAAGTTAACGTGGGAGCGGACACTTTAGGGAGATCTCGAGACCCATTGATCGCGGGGAGTACAGTAGAATAATATATAAAATGCGGGCGTTCCCTTGTGATCATACTGCCCCCTTGTTGATGTCCGCGGATAGAGTATTTTGGCGTCGATAAGATAGAACCCTTGCTGTCATCGTCGTTGGTTATCGAGTCGGACCCCGTCAGCTGCAGTTTCCCTCATAAATCCTAGAGCACTATTTAAAGGGCCTTATTCCCGCTCTTTCCCGCCTTCTCCCTTCTCCCCTCTTCACCTCTCCTCATCGTCAAGCGATAAGTCAAGGTAACAACGATAGCTTCTCCATCAAACACACAACAAGCTCTCCCCAGGTCTTCACAGGTGCTTCGATATCATTTTCTTCGTCTCTGGCTTCATCTGAAAGCTGCTTTGAACATCTTCTCCTGTGCAGGTTTCCGTTCTTGCTTCTCCTCCAGGTCTATTCCTTGAGACCTCTCTTTGGACCGTCCCATTGTTTCATCTTGGTTCATTCAAGCTCTTGTGATTGTATTCGTTGTCGTCTCTTCGATCCTCTCCCACAACTGGGCATCGCAGGTTGCTCATTTGTCTTCTTCTTAATCGTGAAATCCTTTCTATCATTGTTCCCTCCACTTCTCCATATCGACAAGATGGTTGTTTGCATTGACGCTCGTCCGGACACCGTTATGGGTCCCCTAAAGACACCATTCACGGAGATGTTTAACATCAAACATCCAATCAGGTAAGAGTTCCGATTTTAGTCCTTCTGGCCCTCTGGTCCTGCTCTTAGAGCTCGTTGAGCTCCTTAGTATGTCGCCTTTGTTTTGCTGTTCCAGATTTTTTTTCGAGAACCCAGTATATCCTCTGCATCTGCTTCATACTTTCGTTGTTCTATGTGATCTCTTTTTAGCAAAGACCGTGAGAATCGTGGTTTATCAGGTCATTTGCAGTCCCCCTATATCTCTGATTTATATACGTGCCTGCCGAGACTCCCTATTGCATATGACTGACTGATTTTGTCTTGCAGTCTCGCCGGCATGAACATCGCAGCAGGTCCGAGACTCGGTGCTGCAGTTATCGAAGCCGGTGGTTTTGCTTGTTTGGGTGGTAACGGATATGCCAAATCCCAAGAGTACGATACCCTTTCGTACGGCGAATTCTATAACGAATTCATGGCCCACCAAAGTAGGTTTTCTTCTGCATTTGGGGCTGCTCTGTCTTGGATACTAAGCTTTTCCCTCTATAATAGCTCCCGAGAAGGTGAGGACCCAGATCAGAGAACTTAAGGCCTTCCTCACGAATCCTGTCGATGCTCCGTTCGGAGTCGATATCTTGCTGCCTCAGATTGGTGGCGGTGCCCGAAAAACCAACTATGACTACACTTCGGGAAGATCCGAAGAGATCATCGATGTTGTCATAGAAGAGGGAGCCAAGCTCTTCGTCAGCGCTCTCGGTGCACCGGCTCCGCATATCGTTGACAAGCTCCACCGTGCCGGCGTTATCGTTGGATGCAATATTGGGCATCCCAAACATGTTGCCAAGGTTCTAGATGCCGGATGTGACCTCATCGTCGCGACAGTAAGCGCCACCGTTTGTAAATCTCATTTTATTGCTTCGAAGACACGCTAATGCATGAATTCTTCTTATAGGGTGGCGAGGGTGGAGGTCACGGTAGTGATGTTTCTACAATGATCTTGATGTAAGAATCACCTAGACTTCTGAGTAATAATCCATCGAAAGCATACTAAGTTTTTTTTTAGACCAATGGTGCTTGAGGCCTGCCGAGGTCGTGTTTCAAAGTTCACCGGACGTCCTATCATTGTTTTGGCGGCTGGCGGTATATACAACTCGATGGGATTGGCGGCTGCTTTGGCGATGGGTGCCGACGGAGTATGGTGTGGCACTAAATTTGTCGCTGCTACCGAGTCGGGGGCCAGTGATGGCCATCAACAAGCCCTTTTGGATACCGATGTGTCCGGAACCACAAAGACCATCATCTACACCGTAAGTTATGACAAAATCAATGCATGTCTTTTTATTAGATGAACGAGATACTAACCAAACTGACAGGGACGTCCGATGCGGGTGAAGAGTCATGCATTGATCGACGACTGGCATAAAAACCCGGCAAAGATCCAGGAGCTGACTTCTGCGGGACACATCCCAGTGCTCCATCAGATTACTAATCTCGCGAAGGAAGGCAAGGACTTCCCTCCGGAGCACGAGGCGGGTGTACGCTGCGTCATGCTGGGCCAGGCCGCAGGGGCCATCAATGAAATCGTACCAGCCAAAGATATCATTGATGAGATGGTGTACGGGGCTGTGGCGCTTCTGAAGCGTACCGAGCGTCTCCGTAGCAAGCTATAGGCTTCTAAGGAAATTTTAGTTTGGTGACAGTATCAGGAAGGGCAGTGGAGATCATACCTTTTTATATACGTTTTTGCTTCTGTTTCTATTTCGGGTGGGCGTTTTGGGAGGTTGTGACACTGTTTTTTTTACTTTGATTGGTGGCTGAAACTCAAAGACATCAGATTGCCCAGGCTACTCCGGCAGCTTATAATGGGCTTCTCTGTCCAAATTATTTTTCGGGGGGCGTTTTTTTGGTCTATATTTGTTGCAAATCTGGCCTTTTGGCTATTATATATGTTTGCGGGTCCGATGTAGTGGTCGGGGAATGAATAATACCACGTTGATATCACCGGAAAAGTATATTTCGTCCGTAGTCCAATACTTGTAGGTCGAGAGTTAAAGCATTATATAATTGTAAACTTGGTATCCGTGATTCATCCATAAGTATATGTGGAATCGGTATAACCATGGGATCGTATGAGAGTGTACTCAGGACTCTTAAAACGAGAAATGGTTCGATTTTTGATCAAAGCGGTCAAATCAGCCATACTTGCTTGCGAACAAAAGCGAAACTTCTGTATTATAGATCGATGTGCTTGCCATAATTTTGCTATATTGCCTTAGAAATGGCGGATGTTGGAACCCAGTGGAGCGCCACAGGTATCTTATAGTGTAAATAATTATTGTGGGGATTGAAGTGTAATAGGAGGAGGAAGGAGGGATGCAGGGACAGGAAGAAGTTNAGTCAAGCTTTAAATACTTGCTCCGGAATACAGGGGCGTCTCAATTCGCTAATTAAACCCTTGCGGAGCGTCAATAGCGTAATCTTATTGACACTCCGGAATGGTGTCGTTTATATTGGTCGGCGCGGCGACATGTACCCATGCACACATAGCCCAGCTCATGCCAGATAAACAATTCAACAGCTTCATGGGACCGTTATAGATACCCTCAGTACCGACTTGCATAGATTATTAATCACCACTACAGGGGATACGCTCCACACAAGACAGGGTTTTTTTTTATGCGTTTGCGTACTTTTCCGGTGGGTGCCGACGGGTCGGTATTACATGCAGAGCTCCCGACAAGATGCAAACTAGACCATGGCTTCCCAAAAATAGCTTGATATTAATATTTTGCAGCGATCGGTGCTTCCTATGGTTCCGTTCTACGCATTATATAATAGGTAATATCTAAGTGTTAAGGCGGGGGAATAGTAGGTGTAGAACTGACGTTGGATAAGCAGCTCGCTGGTTAGTGTGCTCGCACTAACTAGAAGCAGCTCTTTAACTGGTTCTCCCTCTTGATACTTTGTATGCACGTATATTGGAATATATTTAGCGGTCTGTCATAATAGTATATACTTAATGAGTACCTAGGTAGGGAGGTATCTGATATCAGCGTTCATCACCCGGTTGATAGTGGAAGTGTATCGAGATGTTTGTTCATAATGTGGAGGATAATATTGCACTTAAAGTACTCCTACCATTTAGGAAGTCTAAGTGCCGAAGAGAAGTATCAGGAGCGCTCAAGGAGTTTCCGGAATCTTCGCCTAGAACTCTCATGTACGCCTAGTTTGCTCCGCCCAGGATTGACCCAAGAGATGCGCACCCATTTCACGTGTTGAGGGTGTTGCATTCGCCCAAACCGGCCTAGTCTCGGTTACACACTGCCTAAGCCGAATCTGGACGACCGAAGAATCCCTGCCAAAATTTCTCAGCAGTTCGAAGAAAAAAAGTTCGAAACAAACCGTTTGAGATTCACCACCATCTACTAACATTCAATAGTCTGCGATAGTACCCCGTCCAACTCATCGCCGGTCAATTGATACCCTCAAAAATGGAAGTTGAATCATCGAGCAACTCGAAACCCCACAAAGCAGCTCCAACACGGCTGAAAGATGCCACGGAGGAAGAGCTCGAAAAACTAGTGTTCGGCGACCTTGCTGGATTCCAGGCCGGACTGTACGCCGATAGAGACGAATATTCATCCGAAGACGAGAATGAAGTTCGATTGAGCTTCGGCAAGGGTACTGGAGAAGTAGACCAGCTGGAGGATGATCAGGTACCGCATTTCGCTAGCTAGAATATATTATTGATCCACAGATAAATTTTTAGAATAGAAATACTGACCGTCGCAAGCTCTTTTTCGTAGACTCTGGGGCTACAAGGCCAACGGACTTTATCGAGACACCTTCCACAGATGTGACCCGTGCCAGCGATGATCTAGACTCTGATGCC
Organism: Arthrobotrys iridis; assembly: GCA_036971165.1. Taxonomy (NCBI): domain Eukaryota; kingdom Fungi; phylum Ascomycota; class Orbiliomycetes; order Orbiliales; family Orbiliaceae; genus Arthrobotrys; species Arthrobotrys iridis. The sequence goes on along the minus strand of JAJTTS010000001.1, from coordinate 3,952,265 downwards.
GAATTGAATCAGCCAGCGTGGGAGGATAGCGATGACGAGCGCCTTACAATCTCCCTCTCTGCCAATCCCCGTCTGCGAAAACTGCGCGCCACAGAGCTGGACGATGTGATCACGGGAACCGAATACACGAAACGACTACGTCTACAATACGAACGTATAAACCCAGTCCCATCTTGGTCACTACCGTCCAGGGAATTAGAAAGACCCAAGAAGTCCCGCCGAACCTCTTCTCCGGACGCTTCCTCTGACTCCGAAGACGAAGTAATGGACGTGGACCTCCCCACGAATAACTCCCTATCCACCCTCCTCCAATCCTCCTCAACCTATACAAAGCGTTCCAAGAACGGAAAGTTACCACCGGAGACCCTTGACATCTCCCGTCTCCGCGACGCAAACTACCTTGCCCCCTCTCACTCAGGAATCCAATCTCTCAGCTTTCACAATACCCACCCACTGCTCCTCTCCGCGGGTTTCGACCACGTTCTGCGCCTCTATCATATCGACAAGAAAACAAACCCACCAGCGACGAGTTTATACCTCCAAGGAACACCGATCCACACCGCAGCCTTCCACCCAGACGGGAAAAGAATCTTTGCATCTGGCCGGAGGAGATATTTCCACATCTGGGACCTCGAAAGTGGGAAAGTCGAAAAAGTCACAAGAGTGTACGGGAACCAAGAGCACCAGAAGTCAATGGAAAAGTTCAAATTATCACCTTGTGGACGGTTTATGGCGTTATGCGGTGCTCATGGGTATATAAACGTCCTAGACGCTAAAACGGGGCAATGGGTTGATTCAGTAATCGTTGAAGGTATCGTGGCGGATATCACATGGAGTATTGGGGGTAAAAAGCTATTGGTGGCGAATAGAGCTGGTGAAGTGTGGGAGTGGAATAGTACGGAGCGGAGGGTTGAGAGTAGATGGAACGATGAAGGTGGCAATGGGTTGACTACCATATCTTTAGGGGGGAATGACCGGTGGTGTGCAGTTGGTAGTGCGAGTGGTGTTGTCAATATCTATGATCGAAAAGAGAAGATGGTCGTAGATGGACACCCAACGCCGAAGAAGGCTCTGGGAAACCTAGTGACAGCGATCAATGTGCTCGAGTTCTCGGACGATGGGCAGCTGCTGTGTATTGGAAGTAAAGAGAAGAGAGACGCTTTGCGACTAGGTATGTTTTATATTATATCGACGGTTTACTTGACCTAGATTACTAACCTTTGAGTAGTACATCTACCGACTTGCACCGTGTTCAAGAACTGGCCGACAACGGTAACACCGGTTGGTAATATCCATTGTGCAGCATTCGCGGGCGGGGCATCTGGACTATTTGCATTCGGGAACCAGCAGGGCAAGATCAGGTTATGGGAGATCCGGTAGTCTTTATCCCATCTACTGTTATGTATGAGTATAGATAGTGTACACTAATTCCATGTATATAATACATTCCTGGGTATATTTATAAAACCCCTCATGCTAGCAAGTTATCGAAGGGTGCATCCTCTTCAAGCGACTCATCAATCCTCGAGACTAAAATCAAAATCCTTAAACGCCTTCTTGAATGCCTCTGCATCTCTAATCTCATCCTCAACCTCCTGTGCACAATCCTTCCAATTCACGCGATCTTCCAGCCCGAAAACTTTCCCTAAGACTTTTCTCCCGAATTGTAAATCAAACCTCGTTCTGTCTTTCAACTTCATCACCAGACTTTCCTCTTCGCCCCCTTCATCGCTTTTAATCCAAACTCTGAAAAAGTCACCTTCCTCCTTCTCATCCGCCTCACGTGCTTCAACACCCTCAATCGCTGGTTCTTCGTTCGCCAACTCTTCGAACGTTTCTTTAACTCTTTTGATAAACGCTTTCCCGACAGGTACAGCCTGCCAATGCGGGTGCACTCCCATCCTTCTCACAACCTCAAATGTGACCATTCCACACCCGAGGCTCTCATACATATTCCCCAGCGCGTTTCTATATTTGCTCATTTCCCCCACAGTAGCTTCTAGCGTTTCCGCATCTTGAATACCTTGCAATGTCGGGGTATGCTCAAACGGTATGATGAGCACATGTCCTGGAAACGATACCTCCGAATTTACCAAGTTGGTTGTAAGAGGTCCTTTTGCCGTTGTAAGGTACGCTGCCGAGCCGATGGATGTTATTAGATGTTTCTGAATATTGGGGTTGGAGAGGCAGAAGAAGCAGGAGTCTGGTCCTGGGGGAGGCGGTTTGTCGTAACGAGGACGTTTATTACGATGGCCATGACCGTGGTGGTCGTTCGATTGGTCACCCCAGAAGAAGCTTGATTGTTGCTGTGGCGGCGGGCGTTTTTGGTAAGGGGTATAAGGGGAGATAGTGCAATTGGGTGGAATGGTGGTAGAGGGTGAAGAGAGGTCGAGCTTGAAGGCGTACATCCACTGTAACCCATGTTAGTCATGTTGATTCCCAAATTATAAATATCGTAGGGACTTTACCTTTGCCTTCGCGACATTTCCGTAATCTGCAAGTGCGATGAACCGCGTAACAAGCTCACTCGCATCTTGACCGTCCTTCTCCCTGACCTCGTTCTTGTATGGCTCACGTTCATAGAAGCCTCCTCCACCAGAAACAAAATGATATCGTGGTCTCAACGTCTGCGATAGTCTTTGTACAGCCTTGCTCCCTCCTTTCTGCATTTCCTGCGTTTCCGGCGATATCGCAACCTTGGATCCGGCTGATACACCTTCTGGCCAGTCGCCGGTGATCAGAATATCGGCATAATTCGCCCCTCGTAATGCATTGGCGTCCTGTTCACTATAGAACGGGAACTTGGACTCTTTCGAAGCTCCGGAAAGTGTAGGATCCAGCCTCCCTCCCAACGTCACGATCTTGACTCCATCACTTGTGGTCAGTGTCGACCTCTTCCCGAGGAAGAATAGATTCTCGCAAACTTCTCCGGCGTTATTGTCGATTTTGTCCTGTATTAAGTCTGGGAAAGGGTACGTCCCCAAAGTGAAGTATACGGGTAAAGCGACTTCGATCCCACCGCGAAGTAGGGATGATATGCTGGATATCGAGTCATCGGAGAGGGTTTCAGGCGACGGGAAGAGGTTTCCGAGAACGATTGCGAAGGAGAAGGAGTTTTTCTTGTGTAGCGTCGAAAGTTTGGAGAGGATGGCGGGGAAGGCGCCGGAGGGGTTTCCGACTATAATGACGCTATGCGAGGTCATTGTTAGGATTTTTTTTTGGCGATGTTCGGGTGATGATTGATATTTGCGACTGGTTTGAAGTTGGGTATCGCGAATTGGAACATGGGAGCTGTGACGATTTGGTGTTTAGCTGCGACGTGTGTTAAAGCCGAGTGTTTCGGATATTACAGGAGATAGGTCTGATATCAACACACAAAAGTATGCGACAAAGAGGCACTGATGCCGACTGGCTTCGTTCCTTAAGTCGGTTCTTGCAGCCCCAGACTAACAAAAAAAATGGGTCTCTAAAACCCACAACTATTTCCCATGTAAATGCTATTAATAGCGAACTTTGATTTGCACTAGCACTTAAAGATAGCAAAGTCTGAATAGCGAACACGACGTGTAGATTCATTACTTCATTACTATCTACAATGCGTCGGGGTCGTCTTCACACGAGCGCGATATTTATAGCAGGCGATACTGTACCGGAAAAGATTTCATGAATCCTACTGAGGGCTAGTTGCCTCATACTTTCGATTCTGGAGGGCCCAGAAGGTGGCTGTAGTGGAATAATGTCCGTTGGGTCAAATCAAGTGGGGCGAGCACAAGGAACACCTGCCCAAGGAAAGGGTTGAAGTCGTGATTGCTTAAATCTAAGCTACTAGATAAGACACAGTCACCGAAAGATTCATATTGGGGCGGAAGAGGACACTTCGTATGCAGCCTGCCCTCTCCTTCGGGAAGCCTTCCCATTTGACAGCATTGCAGCGCAAGCGAGGGTAGACGCTCTAGTTAAATGCAGGAAATGACTTGTGGGCGAATATGGTTTCTTGAGCGGGTTTTAGGTGGTAAGGAGCAAGGATAATCTCGTAGAAATTGCATAGGAGTACGAAGACAAGCTGCAGGCTGTTGAACTTATAATTCACATGTTGCACGAGTTTATTCTGTTAGAATCCTCTAAACCCATATATATATATATATAACATCCAGGATGGGTGAATCTAGTGCGACTATGTGTATGGCTTGTATTTTTCTCGGTCCTCCAAAGTTATATATGTAGTTACGCGCAGTGAAAACGCTCTATCCAACGATAATCCCTCCACACCAGATATACAAGTCCTTAAGAATATGAGTCTCAATATGTTGTATTTTCCGTGTTGTGAAGCATCCACCAAATCACAGGATATCTGGCATCCTAAGACAGGATATCGATCTAGATGGAAACGAGACCAATCGAGATCTGGTATATATTCCAAAACCCGGTTTACATTCAATCGTGCTGGTCATGGCTCGCCCCTTCCGTTCATTTCGTTCCCGTCACTATTACACTATTATATGATTACGACTGCAGAACCGGGGTCGTCGAGTTTTTGGCCGCGGGGCCACTTGCTCCGCGACAATTTTAGGAAAAAGAAACACAATTGACGGCTCAATACGAATTAGTTAGTCGATGACGAATCGAGGTACTTGATAATATAAAATGGGTATTAATGCTTTTATGCTTAAAAAAGAGGGCTGAATGGCTTGCATTTGCATGGCTATCTAGAACTTTCCTAAAAGCTTATAATTCATGGGTGTGGAGTAATCTTTAGGATGTATTCAGACACTTAAAAAATACCACTCACGTGACAGGTTGATACGATTTTGATATCTTCCATCTTTCAAAGGGGCGGTTCGAAGAAACCTAGGTATTCGAATATTTATGCTGGGATAAAATAACCCCTTTGGAAAGTTTTTAATAAAGTTCTTAATTTTTGTTAGTTACTAATTTAAGTGCCCAAAAGACCAAATATATCGAAATCGGTACAGGTCTCCATTAAGTCGGTGCATTTTAACACCAAGATCATTTTACAGTGATCTTCCACAGAGCTATTACTAGTTCCTACACTACCCTAAATACTAGCATTTATACTCAAAAAGTCTGTTAAAATATATATATTCAAACTTCCACAGTTTATATACACTATCCGGCTTACTAGAAGCTCCTAACTATATACATGGACAACACGCCTCACGGCAGATATCATAAAACAGCTCTAGTTGAGCCACTTGGGAACGAAACATTTCTGAACCAAGTATGTGTCAGTGCTACCGTTAGGTACCTCAGTCAGAACGTAGTTCCAGGATGCGCCCCATCCACCAGCAGCCCAGGAGGTCCACCCAAGATAAACATCGCTATTTTGACTATAAGTAATAACGCTGTTAGTGAATTCGAATATTGAAGCCGGAGGGGTTGTACCACAATCTAGGGTATACTTACTTAAGGTAGTCCAGAAGTTCACACATATACTTGACGCAGCTGTCGACGTTCCCGCCGCCAACTTCGCTGAGGAGAGCTTGCCTTCCAACACTTCGGAGCCAGTCAGCCAAAGGTCGGAAAGCGGAATCGATTGTGTTGGTGACGCATTCAGCATGGGTTCCGCTGTTGTCGGAATCAAGGTATTTGTGGACATCAAAGACAAGATTGTTCTTGGAACCATCCGGGTTGGTAATTTGGTTCAGAAGAGCGCCTGAGCCGTTGCTAACGAACTCGGATGCAGAGGTCCATCCGTTACCGGGCAGCAAAATCATTTGGGAGGTTGCACCGGCATTTCGAATGGCCGTTACGACTTTTTGGACAGTTGCCGCCCAGGTGTTGATGTTGACGTCGTGGGGCTCGTTCATCACACCAAAGATTACTCTGCTCTGGCTCGCATACTTGCGGGCCAATTGTGTCCAAAGATCAACAAACTGAGCGTCCGAAGGGCCTCCCTGGCCGATAATAGCTCCGTTCCAGCGGGCGTAGTTGTGGATATCTACAATACACATGGCACCAAGACTCAAGCATCCCTGAACGAGAGTATCATATTTGCCAAAGTTGGCGGAATTGAGCGTACCACCCAGGTTGTTGTTCAGGAGGAATTGCCAGCCAGTGGGGAGACGGAAGATATTGAATTTGTCATCATTGACGAAGTGACGCATCTGAGTGACTCCGAGTGAAGAAACATCGACGATCTCGGGCGCATTCTGGGTACCAGTGGTTGCCATTCCGAAATCAAACCCGGCAATGTTGACACCGGCATATCTGACTTTCCTGTTAGAGCTTGATGGAGTGGTAGTTCTAGCCGCTGTAGTGGTCGTCCTAGTCGGGCCAGTGGTAACAGCTCGGGTTGTAGCAGCAGTCGTGCCTAAATAGAAAACGCCGTGATACGATAAGTCTTGATATTTCGCTATCGTGATATCTTAGCTACAGATGTTTAAAAAGAAGTCTTACCGGCCCCTCCTGGGATGCACTGAGAGTAGTAGGGATTCTGAGCGGAGCAAAAACTCCCTGATTGACAAGAGGTTGGGCCGGTCCAGCCAATTCCACCACCTAGATGACACCAGCGATTAGTTTTAATTCTAGTCCACGATTCGATGGCTTGCCACGAGTCTTATGATCATATGAGCTAGGTGAAGCTTACATTGACCCCATAAGGACTGCTGTCCGACGACTACATTCGCAGACGCCAACAACAGTACTGCGGGTACTGTAATCTTAGAGAGAACTGCCATTGTTTATGAAAAATACGTAGAAACAAGTCTCTTTAGATTTTGAGGTTTCAATATTTTAAAGCAGTTCTTTGGTCCCAAACGTTCAAAGGTAGCTGAGTGTGATCACGGAGTCGATATTTTGACCTGATGGCCGTACATGTGATAGTTCCCAAGTCATCTTGGACACCTTTATATACATTTATAGCTACCCTTTGGCTTACCATGGCTCATTCAGCCTTAATATTGCGTGCGGGGAGTTCTCGCAGCCTGATTTCTATAGACTTGGGATGTCCAGATGAATTCATAAAAAATTCAATTCAGTATTCGTGCTAGAAGGCACTTTGCGGGGGCCAACCGGAATTGGATCCGGTGTTATTAAAAACCAAATCTATTCCGCATCGATTACTTAGCTTTAACAAATCAAGCATTTGTCATGGGCTTCGCGCCAGTTCTCAAGTTGCCGATATTCTTTACCTTTGAGTTTTGCCTCTAAAATCAAGAGAATAACGAGGCCAATCGGCTATGAGGTCTCGGACAATACCCAGAAATCGAGTTCTTCACTTTATTAAGTGGATTCCCAATCAGGCCTGTACCCTGACACCCTTTGTTAGCGCCAAAGTAGATAGCTACCATAGTGTAAGAACTTAGCTATCCATGGGTCAAGTAGCGACACAAGGCGGACTCGCCCCCTCCAAAGCCATGGGATTAATCGTAAAATAGAACACCATCACTGGGTTCAACGTGCAACCTCATCACCTGTGTATTACTCCGTCTCCAACGTCTTGCCTCATCGATATCATGGCGCTGTCTTCTAATGAGGCGGTCCGTTGCATCCGATGGGGTAAGACAGCATGCCCTTGAAAGACGCTCGTAGAATATACCTATTTACCCATATTAAAACCCGTATTAGTTGGGTGTATATATCCGACGATTTAAACCAATGGACCCGAAACCCAAACCCGGTTACCCATGCATAGCAAAACCAAAGCCAAGAAGGCCATTTCAATGAGAATACCGTATCGTAGTATTATAATCCACGTGAGCAAGGCGTATTTTCAGCCTGAATAAGCATTTCGGCCAAGCTGAACCATATCAAACCAAGCGCATTTTCGAGTTGTCGACGTCGTAGTTCGAAATAGTACTATAACCGATACAGGATCCGGGTTGTGGGTTTTTACTATACATGCGATTCGATTCAACTTTGCAGACTAAAATCTTCTCTTGACCAGTCCGCGGCTAAATTCGAGACCATATTGACCCCGCCGGCCCGGGTTCCTGGTATCAGCCATATGCATCCCAGTTATTGGTCTTTCCATCACTTAACGGATATGATGGTAAACGTTGACATCCCCGTGAAGAAACAAATGCACGGACCAGCTCGAAGTTTTACAGCCCAAATCGCAGTAGTCTCGTAATAAAAGAACGAATTAGGGTGTTTCAAGTCACGTGTTTCTTGTTTCCTAACTAACTCCAGAGACAACGCACAGACCAAGTTACGATTTTTCGAGATTGACATTTCAAAAAGTCTTCAGCCAATCGGAAAGGCATCGTTGACTTTGCAACCCAAAGAATCAAGACGATGCAATGCAACCAACAAGCTTACCAATATTGAGATTTTAAGCTCTCGGCCCCTCTGACTATCAATTAATTTATAAGCCGTGCAATGTTGCATGCGCAGGCATGCCGCATAGGTTTTGTTGACTTCAAAGCTTCGCGAATCAATTTATATTAAATTCGGACGGGCGATTTCGCAAATTGGGACGGGTTTAAAATGTATGTGAGCATCAGACTATTCCTGATATGATCCTTGCTAGTCTCAAAATAATAAGCTCAGTGCGGAGATATGAACTGACCGTATGCATTCTTGAGAGAATTCAAGGAGCTATTATTCAGTCAACCGACATCGCACTGCGGCGCACATTATAAGAATGAACAACCGAAACTAGCAATATACATCGATATATAAACATATATAACATATCCCAGAAGCAAATGCAATGCTCCTCCTCCAACTATCCGGCCCCCCCGGTTCCGGAAAATCGACCCTCGCTCGATCCCTCCCTTGTTCCGTCAAAGAGACTGTCTCCATCGACCATGACACCCTCAAATCCTTCTTTCTGAGCAATTCCGTCTCCTTCAGTGAAGCTGCAAAACTCGCGTACTCTCTACAATGGGCACTAGTAGAAGACATGATAAAACAAGGCAAGAATGTCATAGTCGACAGTACTTGCAACTACCCAGAAACCTTACAAGCCGGATTAGAGCTGGCTGAAAGATATGGTTATGAATACCTATATGTAGAATGCAGAGTCAATGATATCGATCTTTTGGACAAACGGTTGAGGGGGAGGGCGGGCACAGCAATGAGAAGCCAAAGAAAGGGCGTGGATTGTCCACCGGAGGGCGCGGGGATCGTTCACAGCGAACATGACAACTGCAAGCTTTTCAAGAAATGGATCGAGAACCCATGTCGACCGAGTGATGAAGATAAAATCATTTTTGTGGATTCGACAAGGTCTCTGGAAGATTGTGTGGGGTATGTACTGAAGCAGATCGGTTCACGTGCCGAAGGAAACACAGTGGAATGATTCCGGAATAGTCCCGACTGATATTGAGGTCATGGGTGACTATATTCTATTTGGAAAGGAAATACGAGAAGCCGGAGGAGATACAATGTGACATGGGGGCAGTAACGTAATAGCATTGGACTGATTATTATTTCTTCTTTGTAACCTCATTATTAAAGAAGAAAGAAAAGAAAAAACGAAGGAAGTAGCCGACAAAGTAAAGGCCCTATCCTTCAGCAGGGGCATATTGTTCCAGAACAGCTCTCCGATAAGACAGAGGACCCCAAGTGTAAGTTCCTTCAAAACCATAGTCAAATTCTACGCTACCAGTTCACTGATTGTAAAGGTTGATGATTCCAATCTATATGCTATGTTAGCGCAACCCTCTATTATATTTGGGAGGTACGGGAGAAGTTTACTCACCAGTCTGCTAGCTTCAGCGGCATAGTCAACCTTATGGACTGACAAAACACGATTGCGAATACTATCATTGGTGTGAGCTAGAATCTCTCGCCAGAAGGAATGGGATGGATATTACCGTGGTTGGTCTTGATATGTCTCCTGATGCGCACGTATACGGAAATTCCAAGTTTGGTGGATCGCCTTTTGCATCGTGCTTGTATACGACGTATCATCGTATTCCTATAAGAATATTAGAGTCAGAAAATAAAACTGGAGGTTTATTAATTCTTGCTAAGCCCCACTCACATTCATCTCATGCAAATCAGTGGCGCTTGTCCCAATGATGGCCCGCCCGGCCTCGTCGAAAACATTCAGCCAGGTCTGGCCAGTATGATCGTACGCGGAGCAAGTGAGGATGTAACGCCACTCTGGCTTGGGCCAGTTCATGTTACACTTCTCACACCTCCAGGAGCCATCATATTCAACGACCTTCTTGCTGCATCCCTCAGACTTGCAAGCTGGGTAACTAAGATTCTCATTCTTGATGTAACTAATGGTGGCTTTGAGAGTGTAAAAGTCTGCACTTTCCCCAAACCCAATGTTTTCATCCAAGGCCTGTTGAATTGTTTTGTAGGCAGAGGGCCTGCCAGCTCCAGTAGCACCGGCATTCATGCTCATATGAGTATGGAAATTTTGATCGCGACCTTCACTGGCAAACCAGCCTTTCAGTCGGTGAGCCTCTTCGAGATCCGGATCAACCTGCATCGTGCTGCTATTCTGCATACTGAGGGAACGGCCTCCGAAGTCTGAAACCTTGACCCCCTTGACGGCCAAAACGCTCTCTGGCATGACCTCAAACTTCTCTGCAGATTTACCCCAGACTGTAAGTTTGACGGTGTACCCGGTATCGTCAACGATGGAAACCTCGCGTTTGGTGAACGTTTTCTGCGTTTTCTGGGATGTAATAGTGCTAACGTCTCCGATATCTTTTAGAATACCGATAACATCGATTTGCGCATCCTTTTCAGTGTTTTGCAAATCTTGAAGGTTAACAAAGTTATATTTCGGCATCGGGACGTCGTCGTCGTCTTCCGCTTTCGCGACTTCTGAGTCTCGCTCAAACACGAGTTCATAGTCATTGTCAACATTCGAAAATTGCCTCTTAGCGATCTGGACCTTGCATTTCGAAATGTAGTAAACACTTCCTTCCTCAAAAACGTGATAGAGAGCATCGACTTGATCGCCAAATCCCGTGGCCTTTATTTCACCGGTTTGATCCATAAGAGTGACAGCGAAAAGTCTACCGTCACCCTTCGCGTTCTTCCAGGTCTTGATTTCGCTTCGGTATACACAGCGAGCCTTGATCTGCCATCGGTTTTGATACGGAGATAGCGATTCGATAGCGGTGACGCCTGCAGCTTGCCCTCTCGAACTATTTGAGCGGAGATCTTAGCCGAGAGTTTCCGCAAGTCGATTTAAAGAAAAGAGCCTTACGGTTGTCCAGCTGCCCTTGATGGCCCGGCTGCGCCGGTACTACGGCTAGGGCCGCCACTAGTTTTGTCGCCGTAAAAGCTTGACGTCGAAGTCGCCTGCGCAGCACGTTGCTGCTGTGCAAGCTCTGCAGCTGAATCGGGCATGACTTGTTTTGGTTCGCCAATCTTTTCCTCGATGTTATCCTGAGCGAGCTCGACTTGCAGAACGATCAAAACGCTGGTATGGCAAAAACGTCAGATACAGTCACAATATCCAAACCCGTAGGCGGAAACAGCAGACCTCTTATCTTTAACCTTTCCTGCTTCATATTCCTTCAGCCTTACGATGCTTCCCTTGTCAATCCTGCCTTCCGCCATGACGTTGTTAATTTCTATAGCCTTGCGGTTAGTGAAACGGCCGAGCAACCCCTAACCGAAATCCTGCAGCTGCGAGAACCAAAAGAGAAGTTGGACCATACGAGAAGCAATCATCCCCTGTGTAAAGTGCAGGCCGTCGGAAAGGACGATTCTGTATCTCTCGGGCGTCTTTCCCTGTGCTTCGATCTTCTTGACAAGCAGAACCTGCATGATAGGATCCTTCCAGGCCTCCTTTGGGTTCTCGCACCCGGCAGCAAAAATAGCTGCCAGGGATCCTCCACTCAACTTGGCCATTGTAGGAAAAAACGGCTGAAACTGATATGATCTTGGTATCCGGTGATGTATAGACTGGAGTTGTGTTCGTGCACGGTTGTATGATGGCTGATGATGAAGATGGTGGCAGCAGCAGTGGGTGCCTGAAGTTGAAGAAGAAGAAGAAGAATGTGGGTTGGATGTTGAGGCCTTGTGCTGTCGGTGAAGGTAAAGCTTGCCGCGTTTGTTTGGCTCGCGTAAAGTGCACACAGCTAAACGTTGGCAGAACGCGTAAAATGATAAAGTGCGATTTGCTGACAAAGCAGAGCTCGTTCATGAAATGGAATAAATATACAATCAGCCACTGGCACAAAGGCTCGAGCTAAGACTAGCCGGTCGGTATGTATAATCAAGTTCAGCTTATCTATCTAGTCAAGTTGGTAACTAGTTAAGCCGCACTGTCATTTTTGGGGGACAACGCATCCAAATTCAAAAATCCAACGGGCCTTTGAATTGTGCTCGAAACTTCCTCCAATCTCCTTCGATAATGTCACTACTACCTTTCTAGTCTCGGTCCCAGACGCCAGTTGGCCACATGTGTTTTCCATGGCATTATATTTAGATAAGAGATTGCTTGGATTCTTAGAAATACAAATATTCTCATTATGCCATAATAGCTAGCCCTGAACATTAGTACTCACTTTCAGTGTACTAAACCAGAACGCCCGATTTCGAAACATCCTCAGCGCCTTCCTCAGATTCTCCCGATGCCTTATTAGGATCGATCACCTGTCTTCCCGACCAGTTGCTCATGAGATCCTTGGTTCCATTCGAAACGTATGCTTGAAACCACGCTGGTCGCCCTCTCTGTTTTGTTATATCGAAAAATTAGCAGGTGTGTTTATGATAATATTAGCACATGCGTAAAAGTTAAACTTACGTTTCCAGTCAATATGTGATACGATTTCGGGTAAATCAAATGTTCGGATTCAGCGCTCAAAATCTGGTCAACGATTCCATCGGCAACAGATTCAGGATGCTGCTGCGGGAACAGGAACGGGGCTTCATTTCCAAAGCCGGTGAACAAGGGAGTGCGTGTAAGTCCCTGGGTGACGAGGGTAGTCCGGACCTTTTTCGCATTATACCTATGCTTCAGCTCGAGTGTGAGACCTATCAAAATTATACCAATATAGGTTAGCTCCCACGGCTACCTTATATAGCTATATAAACCAGTTTAACGTCCTCAAACAACTGTATGCATACCCTCGTGAAAACTGATAGCAGCCGCCTTTGTAGCCGCATAATCCACCATCTGCGGTGCAGCTTGATATCCGGCGATCGAAGCCACGGTCACGATGTGACCGTGGTTAGTCTTCGCGATATGCGGCAAGAACTCCTTTAGAATCCAAAAGTGCGCCAGAATGTTCACGTCGAAGGTGAACCTGATGTCCTTTTCGGTGGCATCCAAGATACTATTCCCTCGTGCGACACCGGCGTTATTGACAATGATCGTCGGGTTGCCAACGGTAGTCCTGATTTCCTCCGCTACTTCTGCAATCCTTGCAGTCGAAGTGATGTCGCACTTGTAGAAAAATACATTCTTGGCTATATATGCTTTTCCGTCAGGCCCAACTTGAACTATACTTTGGTAGAAGTGATACTCACGAATATCATAAGTTGGTTCAATGACATCCAGCACCACGACCTTCATCCCCTTCTTCGCCAACCCCTGAACCACAAGCCCTCCAATACCTCCACTACCGCCCGTGACCAGTGCCACTTCCTTATTCCAATCGTAAGTATTGTCCACCAACCAGTTATTCCTTACCCCCCAGTCCAGGTAACCGCTGATTTTAGAAATCAAGCCCCATAAGAGGAACTGACGGATAACACCGAAAAGCTTATGGTGGTTCCCAGCAAAATCTTGACCTTTGCGGGTGTATCGCATGAATAGGAAGAGTGGGAGGGTGTACTTTGGGTTCAAAGCGAATTTCTTGAAAATGTTGATGACGGCATCCAGGACAAACCCTTCGCGGGGGATAATAGATTGATTCGGTGCCATAGCTTTCGGCTGTGAAAATCAATAATACAAGCTAGCCGAGTTGAAAATACCTCTAGTACGTAGGTTACAGTAAATGTGAATAAAACCGTTCCTCCCGTAGCACAGGAGTTATAAAAATGCAGGCACAAAAAGAGCTACACCGCTAGTCGAAAGCCGGAGGGCGCACTGTTCCCTATATACGTCGGCAGTTGTCGCAAGCACATGTCGTGAAATTACGCAGGCGGGTTTTTGGATTGGAAAACTTGTCGGCGGCTTTTCGCCGTTTAAACCACGGCCGAAACGTTCGAAACATCAGTTAGCCAACGGGCGGGGTGGTGTGGAGATGTGGGTCTGGTAGCCCGGTCTTGGCTGTGCATGGGTCGGTGCTGTATCAGGCAATTCCTGGGGAAGACGACGAGTCGAGTTACGCTTAACTTACTTTGATACTTTATATTTCAAAACGACAGGAAGCCCAATATGTCGCACGACATGCATGTGATAAGTCTATAGCTATTTAATGTAGAAAGCTCGAGGCATGAGGTAGATATCGATATCGCGATATTATCACGGCTGAAACAATCGAATCAGGTTCTCCAATGATAAACTACCAGCCAAACTATCTAACGATTCAACTCCCGAAATTAACGCCATATAAATGCATTATAATACACGACTCTTTTTTTCGATGCCCATTATTGACATCGCCGCGCTAAAGTATTTATCGAAAATTTCCAAGAAAAAAGCCCTGGTCTATTGTCTAGCTGCACCTTTTCGTCACATATACCCGAACTTCGCCCGTCTAGTATCTCTGAAGACCTTATTCTTCTCTCTCTTGCTTTCCTTGCCTCGTTCGTGCTTCCGAATTTTCTTTCTCGCCGCCATCTCCGGGTTTGTCACTAATTGAATGGATCGCTTATGTCGCCTTACTCTCCTCCTCTCTGATACCATAGTCCTAACTGTAGCGTAGGCCTGGGCATAGGCCGTTGTTCCCATTCTGGTAGATAAGGTTTGGAGTACCATTTTGGCAACCGGTTTGAGATCTATTCATTCATTAGCGTCGACAATAAATATTGTAATTCTAGTGGTATAGTCATACCATTCAGATTCTCATTCTCCGACTCTACAATGTTGTAGACTGGTAAAATAATTTTGACAGCCAGACCAGCGAGGTTGTCTGTCGTCATGACTTCTTGGGTCATTGTCGCAATCCACAGGAAAGCAGCTTTCTTGCCGAGAATGTTCTAATCCGGATATTAGCGCCAAAACTGAATACTAGTTCAAATATTTATCCTACCTTTCGATGAATCATTTCGTCGTTTCGGATGACGCTATTGATTCGGTGAACGAGCCATGAAAGGGCCGTGGAATTATCACCCTTGGGTCCTGCGCCTTCAACCTCATCTTCACTATCGGATGCAGCAGTCTCCTCGTGGCCATTGCCCTCAATACCACCCCATTCCCCATCCTCGTCATTTTCGCCATCTTCTTTCTCCTTCACAGCCTTATTTGACGTATTGACCTCGGATTTCAGGAGACCGGTCGCCTGAAAACACCGACCCACGAAGACCAGATTAGCAATGGCCTGTTGGGACAGAGGTTCTGTCAGATCTCCCGCTAATAGTAACCCGGAACAGCTTCTCGCAATCTCATATAAACCCCGAGCGTCAAGTTCCAATCCCTTTCCACTTCGCAGTGGCAACTTTGAGTAATCTTGAGGAAACACGGAAAGGAACAATCCGGTAAGTTGGGTAGACACAAGTTTTACTTTCGCATCCGCTGAAGCTTCACAAGCCCGAACGGCGTTCCAGAGACCTGCGTATTTGCCCGACATTGCATCCTCGCGGAAAACCCGCGATAATTTCACCCAAAGCTGGAGGGCGTAGTGCACTTGATCCCACGTAACATCCATCGGCTCTTCGTCCTCCATGAGCTCCTCATCTTCGTCAGCCATTGCCTCCTTCGCAACCTCTTCGATTTTGCTAGTAATGAAACTCAATTCGTTCCTCATCCCCTCACCAGCGACGTCGGCATACACCATCCACAACCTAAAGCAAACCCTTCTCAAGACCTCTTTTTGTCCTCTCCCAAGCCACACCCTCATCTGAGCAAGGAAGGCAGCCGTGCGCTCCTCATCCGCCCTTTGGAAGATTTTCTTCATCAGATAGAGTGCAAACTCCCTACACTTCTCCGCCTCATCATTCGCAATCACTACAACCAGGGACGGGAAGAAATCCACCACGACCTCCTGTGCCAGGTCGTCCCCGATCTTCATCAATAAAACGTTGATAGCATCAAGCACCGATTCTCTGCCCTCCTGGTGCTCGTAGCCTAGATTGTCGATCAAGAAACTCAGTTGACTGTCCAATTTCTTCCTGCTATGGGGATACTCCATCAGATACTGGAAGTACAACCCTCGACAATTATCGCGAACCAGTTTCGAATGACTCCGGACCATAAGCTTCGATATCTCCTCGATCACATCATAAAGCTCAGGCACAATAATCTTCCTCCCCAGAACAGACTTCACAAAATTGAACGCCAAACCTTGGCGATTCAACTCCACCAAGTCTGGCTGGATCCTCATCAGCACATACGATAGAACAGCAGGCCTGACTTCGACGGATTTTTTCTCCTTCAGAATCGTGCCGAGGAGCTTCAAAGTAGCTTGCGCAAGCTCCGAGCCGGTTGAAGGGCTATCCTGAAGAATCTGATAACAATCCTTCACGAACACTAGGATACTCTTGTCGATTTTCGGCAAAGGGACATTGATGACGGTGGTCAATAATCGCATAGATGCGATCTTAAGTTCATCCTCATCAGCTCGGATATTATCTCCGACAACCGTAACCCAAGCGTCCAGATTCTGTGGTGTCATCAATTCGCTGTGCTTTTGCACCACGTTCCTGACAGTATCCAGCGCGAATCGTAACAATTTGAACCAATAGATATTCTTCCTCTCGCTCGTAGACTTCGACTTGGAATTTCGCAAGTTGACGATAAACCGCTGTTGAATCTCATCCCTGATAGACATTTCCTTAACTTGCTCCTCCACTTTCGAAGCTTTATACGCTTCCTCGACAAGTTCGTAGCTGAATACTAAGATATCTCGAGATTTCGCCCCCTGGTTCCTTTGAATACCAAGCCCAATACGGCGGAAGAGTTCATCCACCTTCCTTAGCATAGCAAAGTTCAGCTTCTCAAGCAAAACCGCGCGGACCGGTTTCACGATATCGCCGAGGAAAGGCAGCGTTGTGATAGTGCTCAACAACTCAGCGGTATCATAGCTCTTGTTGGACTTGATTTCTTTCATCTTATTGGTATAACCGTCTGCCTCCTTTTCCGAAGCTGTGACACCAAAGATATCATCCATAACGACATTCATAATCCCGGATGCGCAGTAGTCCAAAGCACCAACTTCCCAGCTAGAAATAACGGCCACCATTATCGCATGAACCGTGAATGATAAAACATGCAGTTGGTAACCCCGAAGAAGTGCACCCCGTAGTTCTTTGAGGATGAAACCAAAGTACTTGGGACCTAAAAGCCCTGCGATCTCACATAAAGTCTGCCTTGTAAGATCTCGAGAGTTCTGATCGCGACTGCGAAGGATATGGCAGAGATTTGTTAGAACGGGAGAAAGGTGCTTCTCCATTACTTCATCAGGCAACACTTTCATCAATTTGACAATCGCAACAGCGACCGGAACACGAAGGCTGACCGTAGACTCATCCTTTTGTTTCAAGAATATAAGAAGCTGGGGAAGCAGCTGCTGAAGAATGTCTTTCTCAAGTTTATCCGGTGCAGGTAATGAGGCCTCAAGAGCTGGAATACGGCGCTCAATTTCCTCCATCACGACATCCTCATCAGCAGCCTGAGTGGTTGGAGCCGGTTTCTCTTTAGTCCTCAGTAGCGCCTCGGCCATTCCACTGATAACTTTGATGACCACTTTTTCTTCTCCAGGATTCTCCTTCATTTGCGTGAGATATCGCTTAAATAGTGCCCGATACTGCGACCACTCCACATTTGTCGCAAGAATAGACAAAGTCTTGATAGAATCATTGGCAAGATTATGTGATCCCTCATCTTGATCGAAGATGAAATGTTCAACTAAGGGGATGAGATAATGCGCAATACTCGAGCTTCCAATAGTTGTCGCCTCGGCCTTTTCTCCAAGCTTTCGAATCGCTTTTCCTCGACGGTGTTGTTGGATGTGTAGAATATTAAAAAAGAAGTTCGCTTCCTCGTCTCCGCCGAAAAGCAGAGGTTGCATATCATAAACATCAGAACTCTCGCACTCTTTGACGATATGCCCAAGGACGTTGATGTACTCCACTCTGATGAGTTCGGAGGCTTCGCGAAGACCGTTTTTGATGGCTGGCAGCACCACAGTTTTTATTGTATCCGCAAATGCTGCCTCTTCATCACCTCCAACGGATTTACCTGCTCTCTCCACGAATCTCCTCAAGCAATATGATGCATTCGTACGAGTTGTCAACTCCTCCTGATCCCGAATGAAGAAAAGCATGTTGTAGACAATAGGAGTCCACTGCTTCGGCGTAAGAACTTGGTATCGGTCTTCGTTAATCTCCGCGAAAGCAGCTAGCCGCCTATTGAAGTCAGGTTCATCGAGGGCCCGCATCGAGTAGGTATTCATGGCTTCACAAAACTTTGCGACCTCTTCGAGCGAATCATCCTTTTCAGCGAAAACGGTTAGAACCTTTGCAAGAAGCTCTCTGCTTTCTCGGTCCTTGAAGAATGAGAACTGTGAGGTAGCCGCTCGGAATGCCTTTTGGATCACAGCATCCTCAAGTTCCCCTAAAAGATTGGGAAGGATGTTGTAGGTAATCCTGAGAATATCACTTTTCGCCTTCGGATTCACTCGCCGTGTAGGCTGTGCTAAAAGGAATAGAGAAATGTCAAGTAGTTTTCTTGTCTCCGATGTTCCATCGGCATAGGCAGCCAGCTGTGACACAGTTTCCACGCATCTTTCCAGTGTATCCTTCGCTAAGCTCTTCTCGAGAATTAAGCCGAATTTTTGAAGGAATGAATCGACATAAGGTGTGAGAAGCTTCTTTCGCAAAACTGTTGAATCCCCTTCCTCAACCCGAAGAACAAGATTCGAAACCAGTGTCGTGATCTCCAACACGACATCATTGCTAACCGACGAGATTCCGAGACACTCAGCAACCTGTCGCAGGATATCTTCGTTATATTGTTGCAAGAATAAAACCGTATTGGCGTGCGTAGACCACGTAACAAAGATATTAAGCAGCCCGGACTTCGATTGCGCATGTTCGGCGGCGAAGTTCGGCACCCTGGGCTCCACAAGGGCCTTGAAAAAAGCAGGCATATAACGGGCCCACTCCATTTCCGGGAATCTTGAAAAACAGTCGTTGATACACCGGAATCCAACTTGGCGGATGCTTCGATAGGCTTTGAGGTTCTCCGTTTCAAATTCGCTTTCTGTATCTTTGACGCTGTGTCGCGAGGCGTTGACAAGACAAATCATCAAGTTATCGAAGATAGGCTCGATGACATGGTCTAACGATTTCCCAAGCTGCTTCAGCATGTCCTCAATCATATGGACAAACCCAAGTTGCTTTCTCAATGTAACTTTTAGACCGTCGAGTTCCTTGATATTGAACGAGAATCTCTTAGGATTTGATTTATCCACAAACTCCACCCCTTTCAGTTCATCCGTCGCGATGTCAACAAACATTTTTATGTCATTATCGTTAAAGTTCGCAAGACTCGCCAGTATCGATACCCTCCTATTCTCCATTCCTTTCGTGCCGGACGAGGCGTTCTTTCTCGACAAACTTCGGCCGTACAAGACACGGAGAAGGACCGGCATGAGTTGTCCGCGATGGTCATCCTGGATGATAGACTCGTTCTTGTCGACTTGGATAAAGTTTGTGATCTCATCGCGGAACTTTGACTCATTGGTAAGGTTGGTAAGGTTCTCTTCATAGGGCCGGATTGCGGGCGACTTCCAGGTAAATATGCATTCTAGGGCTGCGGTTTGGCGTTTCGAGTCTCCGGAGGCTACGATATCGAGCATGGCAATGTATACCTCATCTGACCTAAAAAGCACTCTTGGGTTATGGAACTTGGAAAATACGGTGAGCATCGCCATTTGGTCATTTCTACCCCATTTAGACGACGTGTCGACTTCTTCTTCATCTTCCTCATCTCCAGAATAGTCGGTTCGGTGTTGCGCCCACTCCAAGAACAGTGGTACTAGCTGACGGGAACGCTTTTCTGCAACTTGAGGAATCTCATGAAAAAGTCTCAAGGCTTGAGTTCTGGATACCGCCTGGGATAACGCCGCATCCTTGAGCTTGTCGATACTACTGCTGACCACGTCTAAGGGCTCCGCAGATGCTACCCTAGTCTTTGCAGCTAACTTATTTAACTGCTCCAGGTTCGTGCACTCGAACTCGGATACGTGACGTTTTCCTTCTTCCTCATCTGTAGGCGATTTAGAGTCGCCATCGGACAACATCGGCATCGTGAGCCACGAGAATGCCAGCGAAGCAACAACTTCTTCGTTCTTGGTCGCAACCTTTGCTAGAGTACCAATCACGTCCTCCCACAAGGGCGCATACTTGACCGTAAGCAGTCCAAAGCATAAGTGCGGCAGTAATCGTGCTGCAAATTTACCGCATGTTCCGGATTGATACGATAGACCAAGCTTCCGCACGTGCATGGCAATATTTCTTGCTGTGGTTATCGAAATCGCGGTATTCTCTATTGTTTGCATCAGGTCGATGGCTTCCGTTTCTTCTCCTGATTCCGATGTACAGATTGAAGATAGGATATCTAAGGAAACACTTCGGAGTTCATGGCTTGGAGACTCGAGATTCTTCTCCAGAACAGCGAATATTGATTCGAATTGGTTTGAATCTTGCGGCGGTAATTGGATCCTGTAGATTTATCTTATTATTTGAGAGTACTCCAGTTTGTGTTAGAGCTTGTACCATACCTTTTCTTCTCCAGGGTTTGTTTGATTCCAGTGAGATATCCATGTTGCCTACCCAACTCTGAGAAGGATCCCCAAATATCGCTCCAGAACTTGGAGCCAGCTTTCTCAAGATCGGTTAAGACATGTAGGAGGAGTCCCATTACGGCAAGCGTTCGATGGTTTGCGATCTTCCCTCGAAGAAAGGCTAGTCGAAGATCCTGAAAGAGATGTTTCATAGAATCCCCTAGACTTTGTTTCTGTCCATCCCGTATGTTGGAGACTTTCAGTGTCTCTAGGTAGCTATAAACCCGGATGAGAGAAATATTATCATCATCAGTATCCATAGCATCGTCGCTTGCTTTGCAGTGTTCTGAGAGCTCTGCGATAGCTCTCTCCGCTCCGCGTAGTGCTGAATTTGGGATATCTTTCAGAGTCCACGTTTCTGCCTGGCTCTCATATACTTTTCGAAGTCTAGCTAGAGTCATCAAGATCTCATCTTCGTGCTGTGCCCAATTAGCAGAAATGAATTTCACCATCTCCTGAGCCCAGATTTCGCCGAACCTGGCCAGACCAGATTCCGCCAGCAAAACTGAGAAAGAAAGGAAGAATGCTCCACCATTAAACTTGGATAGAGAGGAGGTCAAGTCTCTGAGGTTAGACAGAACCAACCCAAGGTCTGCCTGCTGAAGAACAAGCGCCACGCCCTGAAGAACAGACCAGTAAGACTCTTCGTCTCCCGCTGATGTAACCGTCCTGAGCAAATTGAACGCGAGCTCAGAGGGAGTCGCCCAATTAGTAATTCTGTCGCCTTTCCTTGTACCCTCCACTGCGAAAATTAAGCCGGCCGCGAGCTTCAAGCGTTCTCCAGACTTGGATGCTGTCGCTACGAACTCATAGACAGCCTGAAGCAGAGGTCCAGCGGTCTCTTTCCTTGTTTTATGGATCAAACCGATCACTGTCCCAATGATCACCTCGTCCCACCTTGATACCTCATCACCCAGTTCCTTATCCAGGCTCTCCGTCAGAAGAACTTTCAGTACTGGTTCAGCCCTCGTATGTAGTGTATGGTCGACTCCCATACACGTATCCACAAACATTGTCCGCAGTCCATAGATATACTGCTCTGGGTCGAATTTCCCGTCTCCTCTACAAGCATCCGCCAGATCCCTTGCGATGAACTGGATAATCGAGGCTAGGCCTTCTCCCTTCGTCTTTCGTATTAGAAAAGATAGGGCCTCGGCCATAAACCTCATATTATAGTATTTTTGGGCTTCTTTTCCCAGAAGCGGGGCAACAATCGTGTATAACGGCCGCAGGTCCTCCACCAACAACCGGCTGAGATACTTCAGCACATACGCCAGAGCCTCAAATCCCCACTCCACCACCTGCACATTCTTGGACCGAACAATAACACCTGTCGCGAGCCGCACACATCGCTCAAAATGTTTCTCGAACTCCACACCCAGGTCCCTGGCCAGCTGTGGGATGAGACCCAGTAGTGGCTGAAGACTGCTGTCTTCTCCATCGGTTTCGCATTTCACAATTGATGATTCGAGGTTTGTAACGATCAGGTCTTGATGGTATAGTATGTGAGGTAACGATTCGGTGTACTGGGTTGTCGACCGGGCGAATTCGGTATAGATCGAGGAGAGGTAGAGGTCATTATATTCTGTGAGTGTTTCGAAGAAGTGCGACGAGTTCTCGGAAGGCAAGCTGTCGTCGAAGCGGCGGATTCTTCGTATCGGGTCGATTTTTCTGGATAACAATCGAAACCAATCAGTCCCCTCAAACTCTTCTTATAGATGATCCGATACACCATTGTTCAGATGCTCTTACATTGATGCGATTTTTTGTGTGAAGGTTTGAAACTACCATTGCGACGACAGTTAGCTATCCATCTCAAGCATCGAATCATAGCAGGTCCTTGCAGTGAATTAGAGGTACATACTGTATGTCTCTTGGTGCTCGCCGTCCCGCTCTTCCGGGTACTCTTTGCGACCTTGGATTTTGACGTCTTGACCGCCATCGTGCCCTTTAATGCAGTTGTTTCCACCGAACCGTCGACAGTTGGTAAGTCGAATAGGCGGGAAAAAAAAAGTTGTGTCGCGAAAATTAGTCCCATCGAAAATTTTTGGGTGACCCAAAGTGGCGGGTCGGGCTGGGGTTCTCTCGGCTAGCGAAACCTGCCCGACGACCGAGAAAACTTTCGGTCGCAGAAGAAATCTTTCTTCGCTCTTAGCTTCTTAAGAACATCTACACCAACGAGGAGCTTGGAAGACAATGGCACCAGCTACTCCCCATTTCCTCCCGGCGCCCGAGATTCGCAAAAAATTCACCGGCTTATCGAAGGACGACGAGGACGAACGATTGGAGGCTGCAAAGGGCCTCAACGTCGCACTGCGAAAGGTCACCGAAAACCGCGATGAAACGGTCCGATACTGCCTGACCAGGTTGATCAAAGGCCTTACCAGTGCCAATGATTCGAGTCGCATTGGGTTCTCGCTAGCTCTGGTGGAGGTAATAGTTTATTCTCCGTAGTATATTAACAATGGGTTTTGCTGATTGGTATTGGAGCTAGTTGCTCTACAGCCTCCTTGACCCCAAGGACCCTCTATTGCCCGACCTACCCTTCCGATCGATCGTGCAACTTATCATCGAGCATACTGAACCTTCTGGTGGACTGTCGAAGCAAGAGGAGAGAGGGTTCTACTTTGGTCGACTGTTCGGTCTGAAAGCACTGATCGAAACCGACCTGTTGTTCAGAGAAGACTCGGGCGTTTCAAGCTGGCAGTCAGTCTTGACGCAGCTAATCGTTCTAGCACAAAAGAAGCCATGGTTGCGGGAATCCTGCTGCCTTGTTATTCGTAATGCGGTCCTCACGATGCAAAGCTCACAGAAGGAGCTGATTAAAACCACCTGCGACGAGCTGGAGAAGTCAGGACTTATCAAATCCAGCGACGGCGTTGGTATCTGGATTACACTTCTACAGAAACACAAAGCAGTGCTCGAGAAGCTCAAAGTCCAATTTCAAAAACGCTCTTCGCCGTTCGAAAAGGCTTATCTTCAGACTCTAGCGAAGTTGCTAAAAGAATCAGAAGGAAAGGGTGAAGACGGCGAGAAGCTGGCACAGAAAGGGAGCTGGAGTGCAAGGTTACCTTGGGTCTGGGATGCCATCTTCGAATTCTACACCGACACTAACAACCATCCAAAAGACATTGCCCCGTTCACCGAATTCTGGCAAGCCGTTGTGAATGACGGTTTATTCTCAAACGGTTCGTCGGATGAACGTAAATTCTGGGGCTTCCTGGTCTTCAACAAGGCCATCTCGACTTTTGAAGACAAGGGCACCATATCCACAATATTCTCCCCGAATCTGATGAAATGCCTTATCAACCAGCTAGGTGCACCGGAAAGATATCTCCACAAGGCAGCACAGAAGTCCCTGCGCGTCATCAAGTCCAAAGCTGAGAATAGCCCTCCCACTGCATCAACCTTACTCATCTGCCTCCTAAGCGGCAATGGGAGTCCTAACTTTGAGGCAATCACCAAGACCAAAGTAATCGAGCCACTCTTTTCATGTACAGATGAACCGGGGCAATTGGAAATAGTACAGTTCTTCAAATCGCTCATCCTAAAACCCGATGCCGACGACGCAAAGTCTATCGAAAAATCTAGACAGTGGGCAGCAGACCAGCTACTCTCAATGGTCCGCAGCAATAAATCGAGCCTCAAAAGCTCTTGCGTATCCGAAATTATAAATATATTCGTCGAATACGGTCACTTCAACATCAAATCCTCGGATTTGCCGACAGAGCTAGCATTCTCCACGACAACCCAGGCCACCTTCCGAACAAGGTTGTCAAGTTGTTTATCAGAGTTACTTCAAAATTCCGAATTTAGAGTCACCGTCTGGCCCGCTAAAGCGGTTCTCTTAATAAAGGAGAAACAAGAAAGTGGCAAAGATGAACTCGCAACAACAGTCGATGAAAGTATAGAGGAGGAAATCGAAAAGGTCTTTGGGATCGTTTCAAAACTTGACAGAAAAAATCCCACCCTTGGTTCTAGAAGATACGCATTCGCACTGATGTACTCGTTGCTGCTACTCCAACTCTTCAACGGCGAGCCTGACGCCATGGATATGCTCCAAGATCTCCATCTAGTCTTCGAGAAGATAGGAAAGGAGCGGGAAAATGTCAAAGAAAAGAAAAAGGACAAACATCGTCGAAAACGCCAGAAGCAGGAGCTGGAACACGATCACGAGCACGATCATGATGATGAAGGAGAGCAGGACTCTCTCGAGATCCTCATAGAACTATTACTTGGCTTCCTTGCAAAACCTTCAGTTTTGGCGAAGAAGATGTCACAGACAGTGTTTATATCATTTGCAGATTCTCTAGGCGCCTCCGCCTTGGAGTCACTGCTTAGGCCGTTGACCGTAGATGAGACACAGGAAGGGCAGCGGGAGTTGTTTGATATTGAGGACGATGATGAGGTCATGGGAGATGTTGACTCTTCGGATGAAGATGACGATGAAGAAGATTCTGACGTCGAAGTTGTCGATGTCGAGGAAGACGAAACAGATGACCCCGAGGATGATGATGAAGACGATTCAGAATCCTCGGACGGTGATGATGACGAAGAAGATGAAGACGACGACGAACCCCTCGATGAGGAAACCCGCAAACTTCACGCAGCCCTCGCTGAAGCCCTCGGTACTTCCACAGACCTCAATCCGGACGCCTCGGCCTCAGACTCAGACGAATCCATGGACGACGATCAAATGCTCCTGGTAGACGAGCAACTCTCCAAAATATTCAAACACCGGAAAGCCCCGAACAAAAGACAGCAAAAGGCATCAGCAAAGGAATCGGTCGTTAATTTCAAGAACCGGGTATTGGAGCTCCTAGAAATTTACGTCAAAGCCGACGGGACATGCGATAGCAAAATCAAAGTCATTGTTCCATGTCTCGAAGCCATGCGAAGAACCAAAAACGACGCCGTCCGCAATCATGCACATAACGTCCTTAAATCTTTGACCCAATCGAGTAAGAAGAAGGCGAGCAAGGATAAGGATGAAGATTCAAAAGAATCAGAATCAGTGTTTACAAACCCAGAAGATGCCTTTGAGGTACTTAGGCAAATCCACCAGGAATCAGCACAGCAGCATTCACAACAATCCCGCGAACACAGTGCGTCATGCAGTCACTGCAGTCTATATATCTCAAGAGTGCTGGTTGCTACTGATAAAAGCTGGATCCAGCGCATCGCTAGCTTGTACTTTACGGAGACAATGGTGGGCTGGATGACGAACGCAAAGTCTGGCACGCAGCCGGCTTTGTTTACGGATTTTGTAACATGGGCAGGGACAATAAGGAAGTCTCTCACCTCGGCTCCTTCCGTTGTTCCATTAACATCTGCCGCTGGGGAGAAGGTTGAGGTTAGTGGTAAGACTAACAGGGGTGGTGATAAAAAGCGTAAGCGGAAGAACAAGTAATTTTTTACTTTTTCTTTTTCAGATTTATAGTCATATGCTATATTTTTCCTGAGCAATCTATAGATCTATCATGTACCATATTCATCTACCAAGAATCAAAACCCAGCAATCCAAATGCCATTCTTGCAATCTCTTGAATTTAGTTCCACTCCTCGTCACCACAAACTCCCGATTGTACCTCCTTATACCCCTTCGACCTCCTTCCTTTCATCTTCTTCAACAAAAACACCGTTCCGCATCCTAGCGCTGCAATCACGAGAATAGGACCAATAATTGATAACGTCACTAGATCAAAAAGTTAGCATTACACGTACAAAAAATTTAAAAATAGATATGTATACAAACCAATCCCCACAGCCCTCCCCATGTCATCCCAGCCCTTTTCCATTGCCTCCGCATCTCCTTCCTTGGATACCTCAGGTTCCTTCTGCGCCACCCCACTCGGCAGCATAACCTCATCAATCGGCTGGCCGAGCTGCGGCTGCTGCTGCTGGTCTGTTTTCGCTTTCCCACCAAATATCCCGCCCATCATATTCTCCAACTCATTGGCAAGCATATCAAGCGAATTCAGTCCCGTGCCGCCTGGCGGTTTATCCCCGGAGCCATCAGAGCCATCTGTCCCAGTGATCCATATCTCTTCAACGATTCCGTCACCGAGGTTTGGACCGGCTGAAATATCCATCATCGGATTTGACAATGATGGTAGCTCCATTATCTCAACGATAGAGCTTGTATCATCATCGTCGTCGTCACCGTCGTCGTCGTTGTCGTCTTTTGGTGAAGAAGTCAGAGATTTCGGAGCGTCAAGGCTGATAACAGGTCCTAACATTCCAAGCGGAAGCCCTGGGAGGTTTATCGTCTCTGCAATTTCCGTTACATCCTTGCCCGTACTCTTATCTTTTTTGTCATTATCTTCACCATCGCCATCGTCACCACCACCGCTGGAACTTAAAGATTTGGCTTCATCTGCAGAAGCGGCTCCATCCCCCATGACGATATCGTTATCAGCCGGATCCCCGGTGCTAGTTTGTACTTTGATGGGCGTGGGGCGCGGGACGTCAGGATACGTCAGGTCGAGTCTGTGGGGTACTACTTCGCCAGCCAGCGCTTCAGATGTGGGATCCGTGATCGGTGAAGCCTTTGGCTCTGCACCGCGGTAGGTGAGGGCTGGGATACCTGTGCCTTGCGGTGTTGCGCTATCAATGATATCATTTGTAGGTTGATCTACAGATTCTGAAGGAGGGGCGTCGGAGAGGTTTAGGAATGATGGGGATATTAGCTGTGGTGTTCTCCTGATGTGCATTTTTTCCCTTGCTTCTTTACCGATCAAAGATCTTAAGAATGAATATATTGACTGTTCAAAGAGATATATGTGGGAGAAAGCCTTCGAAGGAACTAGTATTCGAACAACCTAAGCTATAAGGATAAGTTCGAATGGCACCCACGATTTTTGACCAGAAAGAGATTCAAGAAGTAGTAACTCTCCCTGCAGATCAGAAATGTGGGAGCAAAAGATGGGAAACCCGTTTTTCGTAACAAAAACATAATCTGCTCAAGCCGTGTCATGCCATGTATGAGGTTTAATTTTACGCATCAGCGGGAGGGAATTGAAGAACATTCTCATATGTTGTATTATTTGCGTTGGAGGGCGGGATGGATGCGGACACCTCGGGCTCGAAGAGCGAAGTTACACAGTACTCGTTAGACACCTGAATAGTTCCCCGATCTGGTAGTATACTGATATACAAGTAATCAATTTAGCAAACTATCTTGATATCATGATACAAGGTCTGAACAATGACATGAAGAGGAGTGTATTATAAGATATGTCATCTCCTTCTGGGCCTCCTCGTCAAGCCCCAAATCTAGACGGATATATACCTCCTACCACCTTAAGCTTACAATTGACGCTCGATAAAGTTGAGAAGCAGAGCAAATGGCGTCATAGAACCACTACTGTATTGTACATAATATACCAGACGTAAGAGATGATAAAAACGCCGTCCTCATAGATCAAAGCCAAAAAGAACAAGAAGAACGGACACCCATCATAGAAAAACCCCATCCCAGATGCATAAGGGGTTCTGCCACACTCAAGGAGTGGGTAAGTCAAAAAGAAGAAGAAAAAATAGTATTATACAGCAAAGCGTATCGCCCCTGATCACAATTCCCTATTCTATGGTGATAAACCTGTCCATTTCATTTTTCATATGCTATTATTTTTTTTTGTTTCGTGTGTGCCATTCTATCCTCCGCATATCAAATTCCATATCCTTCGTGTTCTTTGCTTCCTTGAAAGTTCTTTTTTTTTTTTTTATTCCTTGTTCACAAGTCGGCAGCTACATCGCCACCGGCAGCGATCACCTGCGACGAGTTGGTAGCCGCAACATTACTGCTGCTACTGCTCCCTGGAATAATCAGTTCCTCGTCTCCATCTTCATCCGTAACGAATTTTCGATCCGAAACATGTGGTTTCCCGCCGTTGGGTGTCCAAGTCTTGTTCTCAAAGACACCAGCCTGCTGGCCGTCCTCATGCTTGAAAGCGCAGTGCGGGTTAAGACATGGCTTAAATTTGCAAGGGACGTCCAGCATTTGTGGATTGTGTGTAAACGGGCAGTTTGGTTTTGTGCAGGCGCTACCGAAGCGGCACGGCGGCATGGTAGC
Source organism: Arthrobotrys iridis (assembly GCA_036971165.1). Lineage (NCBI taxonomy): Eukaryota > Fungi > Ascomycota > Orbiliomycetes > Orbiliales > Orbiliaceae > Arthrobotrys > Arthrobotrys iridis. The sequence goes on along the minus strand of JAJTTS010000001.1, from coordinate 3,923,354 downwards.
GTTTGTAGGACTAGATATAAGTTAGCTAAAGTGATCACATAGAGATAATAACGAGGCGGAAGGGGGACATACTGCTTGAATGGGCAGTGAGGGTTCTTGCAGTTGGGCCAGAATTTGCAATCCTGTTGCTCGAAGGTTTGCTGTGGTTTGGCGCCACCGCTGGCGGGACTGGGATGCGACGACGTGCACTTCTTGTTTTTGCAATTGATACCAAAAGCACACTTCTCGCCGGAGAAGGCGACAGGCCTGTTGGGATCCGATACGGGAGACTGATGGGCGAACGGACAGTCGACCTTGGTACACCTCAGGCCGAACTTGCAAGCGACATCCTCCTGGCCAGCGGCGTCTTCGCCTGCGTTTTCGGTCCCGTCTCCCATATCCGTATCTCCCCCAGCTTGCTGCTGCTGTTGTTGTTGCTGCTGCTGCTGCTGCTGCTGCCTGGGCTTGTTGTGGTGATTGTTTTTGGGCGCGTTATCCACCCGTTCGAATAGCGACCTGCCGGGTGGCGCCTGTTCTGGGACAGGCATCCCACCTGGCCCACCCATAAACCCGTTCGGCCCCATCATGCCCATCATCCTCGCCTGTTGCTCCATCATCTGCAAGAACTGGAACTGCTGCTCTGGTGACATCATCATTGGCCCGAACTGTGCCTGCGCCATCTGCGGGTTGCTCATCGCGTTCATATATGTGCTTTGCATGTGCCCTGGTTGCTGGCCACGGCCCATGTGTCGTGGGTTCATCGGACCGCCTTGAGGACCGCTGAAGTTCTGACGCTGACCACGCGGCGAATCGTGTTGTTTCTGTATCCTGAACTGGTCGCCACCTCGGGTATTGGGTACTCTTCGGAGGGGATCAGTGGATCGGTCCATGTTCTTCTGGATCTGGTTGTAGAGACCGCCAGGCCGTCGCTGCTTCTGATTCTGGTTCTGGTTATTCTGATGTCGCATGGCCTTTGGACCGGTGGGACTATGGCGCAAATTAGCCTCTGTACTCGGTGAGTACACGCGAACACGGGAAGATGGAACATACACTCCCTCCAAGCCTTCGTGGTTCTCATCCGCCATGTCTTCATCAAGCCGCCCGTTCTCCTGACCATCCACCACGGATCCTATCGGAGTCGTACCACTTCCGCCTCCATTGTCTAACCCGAGCTCTCTCGATAGCCTCGCCAGCTCGCTGAACATCCAACTGGTGAAAACCTTGACACTTTCGTCCTCGGGACCCAGGCCTAACAGATCCCCCGAAAGTTCGGATGTGATCTGAGATTCGGTCTTGCCGTTGACAAGCATCAGGACGATGTACTCGCTAAGTGGGGAAGCATCCTCGCCGTCAGAACTCCAGCCGATCTCTACTATCTTCTGCTGGACAGAGGCGCTTAGTTGCTCCGCCAGGGGAGTGCCGGATTGCAGCTGCACCGTCATGGTTGGACGGAGAGTCAAAAAATGATGTGACAGATGTCGTGATTCAACGGAAGATTGGAAATATGAGGAGAGAACGACCGGACCGGATAGTTTGGCAGTCCTTGGAAGGTTGAGAGATGTTAAGAGGTCTGGGTGTGGAACCTAGGGAGGAGAAAGATTGCCAGGGAAGGGGCGTTTTTTTTTTTTGGGCGGTCAGGCGAACGACCGTGAAACGTGACCTGGTCAAACAAAATCTGCGATGATGTTCGGAAGAGGGCTATGTCGGCAATGACGGGAGATTTCGTAGCAGACGGGGAAGAAGACGGGAGATGAGCTGTGAAGTTGGCGACGGAGGTTTCCTGGGAGAGGAGAGACTTGGTAAGCAGAGGCGCGATGAAGTCGTAGATGGCTCGGACGATGGGTTTTGGGAGTGATTGTTGAGATGGAAGGGAATGGAAGCGAGCGAGGAAAACTGGGTGTGTTCGCGCAGTCGAAACAACCTCCGCCACCAGCCACGGATATGTTGGTGTCAGTATGACCCAAGCAAGCACCAACAGTCGTATATGACAACCGCGAGTACGTAGATGAAGCCGTGATGAGAGATAGCTGATGGGTTAATTGGAATCAGACGTGAATTTTTACGATTACATCAGACGGCGACGGATGATCAATCAGATAAGACTCATAGCCATAGATCTGATTGATAAGATAATTTTGATGTGGCTGTGACTGTGACTGTGGCTGAATGCAACACCTCTTTTCGGATGAGCAACTCCAAACCAAAATTGTAGTCACTCCGGTTCAGGTCACCCCGCAGCCAACAGCTTCCTAGACACTTCCACCATCATTAACCTTCACAGATATGTTTGTAATCCCCAATTGGCAGGTCGCATGGTCTCAAGCATTGTAGTTTACTAACGCCGTGGCAGTATAGTTCCCTGTTCTTCGTCTACCTCTTTTAGCCATTGGTTATTGCGACTGTCGACTCCACAATGGCAGCTTTATCACCTAAGGAGAAGATTGCCCTTATTACCCGTAACCTCCAGGAGGTTTTGGGCAAGGATATAATTTCCGATGTCATCGAGAAGCAGAATCGGCCTCTCAAGATCTATTGGGGTACTCCTCTGGTTATATTCTCCCAAACTATCTGGTTGATTCAGCATTTGACATCTCTTGTGCTTCAGGAACCGCGACGACCGGCCGTCCGCACTGCGGCTACTTCGTCCCCATGACCAAACTCGCCCACTTCCTCCGCGCCGATTGCGAGGTCACCATCCTCCTCGCCGACCTCCACGCCTTTCTCGACAACATGAAGGCACCCTTCGAGCTGATCCAGCACCGTGCGAAGTACTACGAACTCCTGATCAAATCAACCCTCAAATCTATCGGTGTATCCATCGACAAGTTAAAATTCGTGTTCGGGTCGAGTTACCAGAAAAGTGAAGGCTACATCATGGACATCTTCAGGCTGTCGAGTATTGTCACCGAGCACGATGCGAAGAAGGCCGGTGCAGAGGTTGTGAAACAGGTTGAGAGTCCGTTGTTGTCCGGGTTGATCTACCCGCTGATGCAGGCTTTGGATGAAGAGCATCTGGGTGTCGATGCACAGTATGTCTACAACCCCTCAAACGGTTGTATACCGTGGAGTTTTCTAACGAGAAAGAAAGATTCGGCGGCGTCGACCAACGGAAGATCTTCACCCTAGCCGTCGAAAACCTCCCAAGCTTAGGCTACAAAACCCGTGCCCATTTGATGAACCCCATGGTCCCGGGTCTGGCAGGCGGCAAAATGTCGGCTTCAGACCCGAATTCCAAGATTGACCTGCTAGACTCGGCCTCGGACGTGGAAAAGAAGTTGAAGAAGGCCGTCTGCGCACCGAAGGAGGTCGAAGGAAACGGCGTGATCGCTTTCGTTGAGTACGTGCTGATACCGATCTCGGAACTGGGGTCCGAGGATGGGAAGGCGAAGTTTATTATCGAGAAGGACGGGCAGGAACTCGTTTATGAGAATATTGAAAAATTAAAGGAGGACTACCTCGCTGATATTGTACGCTGACAATCCTCCGCAAAATATTCGATAGCAACAAACTGACACGGACAAACAGATCGGACCGAAGGAGCTGAAAACCGCTACAACACTGGCGCTGAATAAGCTGCTAGATCCTATCAGAGAAGAATACGCCAGCAGTGACGAATTCAAGGAGATCGAGAAGCTGGCCTACCCACCACCAGCTGCACCTGAAAAGAAGAAGAAGGAAAAGAAAATCGGAACGGGATATGTGGCTAAGAAGAAGGGTGAGGCCAGCGGGTCCAATGCGCCCGCCGAGGGAGTTGAGAATCTAAAAATCGATGAGTCGAAGTAGAATCTTCAGATGATATATATATGTGTATAGAGATATACGAGACTAGATATCAAGCTAGACCATATAGACGGTCAAGCACATATACCACTAATATGGAATAATCTGTTGGAGTACGGCGTGGATGCTGACCAGTGGACACAGAGATCGCAAAGGCTGTAAAACTACGAGGTCGCAAGTTCACGGAATCAGTTTCTTTCACCAATCTATCCAAGCCCCGCTCAAGGTATGTGGGTGACCCTCCAGAGCATGGAGAACGAGTTTGAGGGGCTGAGATCCTTGTTTGTCATATCGCGACGACGAAAACCCATATCGCAGCAATCGAGACGGGTACGGTACAGTCTCTTAAGATCCACAAGATTATTTAAACCATCGATCACGATATAAAATTAGCTGATATGAGATATTAAAGGCATTTATTGATCCCATCTATGAAAGCCCCCGATCCAGAATGCGCCATGCCCTTTTAACAACAGATTATTCCATCCCTCTACGCCGCCCAAATAACCATACAAACACCACCTGGATGCAGTCATCACTAACAAAGCCAAACCCACCAGCTGTATATATAAACGCTAAAAGAAACAAAAAAGAAAAGAATACATCGCAAATTCTCACAGTATTAAGACGTATTGTTCAAATAGGATCACCTCCTCGGCCCCTTCATCAAAACTTTGTTGAGGGTCGAGCTCCTAAACGGCTTCGGTGCCGATTCCCTCGAGACCCTCCCGGTCATGACCGACCAATGTCTCCCTCCTCCACCGCCACCAGACCAGCCTTTATCCAAGCCCCTTAGTTGTGCAACGTCCTGTCTCCTGACGTTCGCAAACCCAATCTGTCTCTTCTCTTTCTTATCATAGCACTTCTGCATCTCCGCCTTCAGCTCCTCAATCTGTGCTTGTTCTTTCTCTTCCTTTTTCTTCTTGAGTTTGAAATATAGTTTCGACCAGCTCATGTTTTCGGTCACTTCCGGTGGAAGTGAAATGTATTCTTCCAATTCGGACGGTCCGATATCGCGACGAATGAATGTATGCCAGAGTTCGGCGGTGTCGGAGCACAGCTGCGGTGAGTTTTGCTCGATCGTTCGCTGTAGATATGTTTTTCATTAGAGACATGACTTTGAAGAATGGAATATCTGGATAGGTGGAAACTTACAAGTATAGTGGGATTCTCCAGTCTGAGTAGTATGGGTCTGATTCTGCTGTATGGGAGGTCTCCAACGTCGTCAATCCCATTGACGTTTCTGATGCAGACCCGTTTTGCAAGCTCAAAGAGCGTGGGGAAAGGTCGTCCTTCCCCGACAAACATCGTGGAAATCCAGACCTCCAGGAGGATGAGATATTGTAGAGGTAAGTTTGTATAGCTCCTGTATTCAAGGATATTTATAAAGCGAGCGACGGAGCTGATGATGATAATAGCGATTTGGTGAAGATGGAGATGAAACCGCTGAAGAATGAGATGTCGGAAAGAAACGCGTCTGAGCTTTCGTATATGAGGTGGCTAATCAGAGATGAGGACGATCTCCAGTTTATTGTTATTCTTTTTTGATTTTTTGATTTTTTTAGATCTACAATCGCCAACTCGGATCCGCACCCCAGGTGTTGACTAAGCGGGCAAAAATGGCAGTATTTATACTTTGCTGGCGAGTTGCGGCGAGATCCTATCGTCCCAACGAATGAGTATTTCGCCCCCAATATGGTTGCTTCTGCTGTTTTAGGCGATAAGACAATATATCGTCGACTCCTCTCTAAGGATCCAAGATGCAGGCTGGCTGAATCGGACCCCGGTTAAAAGCTCTCTTCGGGTGTTTCGAGGTTTCGATCAAATGTGAAGTAGATTCCGAGCCAATCAAACTACGGTCGATGAAGAGGTTTGATAACTTTGGAGAACTCCCTGTCGACTGGTGCTACGGTGGAAGGATTAAATTAGTATCGATATCGGCGTCGCTGGGATGAGTGCTGCGGAAAGTGGGTCTGGAGGAGGTCATGATGGTGTCTGCATGTAATCGACATTTGGCAGATGGGAGTTTAAGCGTGGAAGGGTCACTCGAAGTAGCCATACGGAAACACCCCGGTCGGAATCGTCATGGTTGGCTGCTTAAGCGAGTTCCGGATTGCAACAGGATGAACACACTGAGTAGGGCCGCCGGTATAACTCTGACATATGAACCTAGAACGACATATGCTTACAGAGGTTGGTGGGTGTACCGTTGAAGATAGATAAATTTAGTCAATTTGCGGCTGCTAAAAGGTGATAATTATATAACTACTTTATAATATCAGCATTCTCAGAAACTAATTTTAAGATATTTAGGTTTATAGATGACATGATTCTCGAATGAGCTCTCTCGATACGTCAGGGTCGAGATATATATCGATCTCAGAACTGACTATATAATAACACTAGCAAGGATAATTATATAAATTTATTCGATTAATTACGGTAAAATAAAATAGGGATTTTTCACTTTCCGCAAATTAGTCTATACGTATATAAGACCGATAGAGCTCATGTTCTAGTCTCGATGCCGACGGTTGGTACATAGGCGCAGGTACACCCAGTAGATGGAGGACGAGAATTACGAGAGTCCCCAAAATACAGCCCACAAATTGTGACTTCTCAAGACCTTCTTGTCAAAAGGCTCAAAAAAAGAAAATTCTACAATCGGGGGATTCGAACTCCATCACCGCAAAATATTTATTAATAACCGGCCCCTCCTCCGGCTACGTCCTAGACCCCACCCGGCCTAAGTCCACCCGCTCTGACGAGTCAACCACAAGGGGTAACTGATTCTGTCGGACATGTATAGTCTGTTCCTCTGCCCTCTATATACTGCAATGCATCGACAGTGCATCTGGTGCCCTTTGGCAGTGAGCGTGGCGTCTACACCGACCACCTCGTCGTTGCTGAGCGTAAAAAAATCTTAACGTAATGGCTTATACTGCATGCCCAAATCCATCTATTTGGATATACGTGCCAGCAGCCGTCTTGATTCTAAAATACATGTGATCACAAATCAAAAAGAAGCTCGAAGCCATCTGATTGATATTGTGATGAATGATCATACGACATTGAGGTCTAATCTTAAGACGCTCTGCCACAATTGTTTTCAGAGGTACATACATATATTTATGATATACAAAATCAACAGCAATGCTAGTCAACTAAAGACTAGCTAGCTACTCAATTACTTTTTCAATTTGCCAATTCCAAACTATGATTTGTATGAAGATAGATTACGAGACAGTCCTCGTAGCTAAGAATATAGCGATATAATACATCTCAATAATTGGCAGACTGCACGCTTGAATAAAACACCATTCGTTTTTTTATATAGTTTCATCAGAGTGCCCTCCAAGCTACAAAAGACTAACAGCACCCGGTAGCGTAATAACCCAATTAAATATATATATATATATATGTGCGCTTGCTGGTTTGGTGATTCTGCAGCTGAAGTAGTGTTTAGTTAAGTAATTGTGTATCTATACCAAGAGCCCGGTAGGCCAGTTCGAGCCTCAATAGAGTAGTAGCAGCCCGTTCGGCGGTAGTAAGCCATTCGGCCCGTTTCAGGCCCGCCGTTCCACGCTCTGCAACTCTGCCAAGTCGACTAGTAACGAGCAAAGCTACGGCCGGCGGAAGCCAAGTTCGTACGTTCAGGCATCCAGTTCACGAGATGGCCCTTCCACCTAGCTTCCTTCCGGCATCTCCTCCTGCGCCAGGTACAGCCCATCCTATCCGGATATTCCTCCGTCAGTTTCCTTGAGAATTCGAACCCATAAGATCATACGATATATTATATATTACCGTGTTGACAAAAAAGAAAATATATCCGTTTCAACGGCGATAAACCAAAAACAAAAGTATGATGGATTCTAGAAGCGTGATATAGATCCCATACATGGAGTTATATGCATGTTCCAGATCAGATAATTTAGTCTTATTTTATTTTTTTGGTGCGAGAATGTTACCTATGTATGCACTCTTTCTATAAGGCATCGGATATTTATGCATCTATGTCGGATTGGGGAAGTACAGACGCCGGGAGGCTTCTGGAAGTACACTCAACTACTGCCGTACTGCCCCATATGTTTGATATGTTTGATATATGCGTGAAGACGTGAATCATAAGTCTGTGAATGATAGACTTATTAATATTGATCTGGAAGGGTAAGAATAAGCATTTGTACAGATACTCAGAGCTCTATAGTTTATCCACAATATAACAAATCTAAATACTTAATCATAAGAGAGTACGAGGGGCGAATGGTTCGCAAATCCCACGGAAATCTGGAAGTGTGGCCGACGCCGCGACACATATGTGCGCCAATTAGCTAAAACTAGCCGACGTTAGAGCCATAGATATAGAACTAAGCCAGAGATTGCACTACAGATATCGCCAAGTCGTCCTTCCGGAGATTTCTGCCTTGGATGCTCGTCGGGTAGAAAACCTGGAGCTTCCGCGGTTTCCAATCGGGTGTGCTAACGAGAGGGATCCGCTCTGAGACGGAACGAAGTATCTCAATTGATCAATATTATTAATATTGCCAATCCACCCGCATCAGTATCCCAAATGACCCCCCCAAAAATTGAAGAATTTCCAAACACCTGCCGCAAAGAAACCTAGAAGAGATTGGCCCTAAAATCTAGCCTAAAAGCTCACAATCTCAGAGCCCAAATCTTATTCGACAATCATCCGTTGATGGGTCCCGGGAGGGCTGCCAAGATTTTCGGCTAGCTGGGTCGGTGATTCGATACCAACTGGCTGTTAGACCAGCTGCAACATCTCGCCTCCAGTGTTCAACTTTCGGGCAAGCGGGACATTTGCCCAAACAATCCTGCATCTTTCGCTTTCACATTTTTTGCTTACAAGGGACAAGTTTTCTCGTCTCGCGCTTGCCGAGAAAATGGCCCCATTAAGATCGAGGTGGCCAGATCTCCGGGATTCATTGGAAAACCAGTGAGCGAGCGAGAGCTCACAGACTGTGCTGGCTGGAGGGAGGATGAATGATGCTCTGCGCCAGGCAAAGTTGGGCTGGACCAGGCTGGGCGAAACGCCCGGCAATGGCATGAAGCTACCCTGGAAGTGTCTCAAACCCGTCCGTCTTGATAATCGTGGTGATAGTGGGTTGCTTTCTTTCCTAGGGTCCACTTTCTATATCGCTGGACCTGCTTTGTTTGGTGGAATGCGGACTTGCAGCCTAGTTTTTGGTTTGTTTCGTTTCCCCATATATTGTTACTCGAGACGAAACTCCTTCATGCTGTGCGGTACACATTAGATGGCTCAAGTTATAGATTTTCCACGTGCGGGTGTGAGACAGCTCAAGACATGATATGCAACGGTTAGACGAGGATTCAATTGCGACAGTGCACTCGAAGTTGTATCTTTGACTCTCTGAGCCGAATCCTTGAGCATCAGAGACGTACTTTATAATATTTTATATATATCACCCATGCAACTGCTTTTTGAATTCGAGTGAATATGCCTGAAAATGGAATGGAAAAGGGAATGACTGTACGAGAATGTATCAGCTGAAGGGCGCAAATGCAAGGGAATCTGCTGCCGGGGATTTCATTTCCTTTTAAAAGCGCAGCATTTTCTCCATCATTTTGCGCCCTGGCTGCTGCTGCTGCTGCTGCTGCAGGGCTAGCTCTTCAAGGTCAGCTTCGGTCCACTATCAGTTAGTTGGAACTGAAGCTTAGCTGCGGGTGCATGCCCTTTTACCCCTCCAGAAACCTCGCTGCACCAGCCCGAAAGGGTTTATGAAACCGAACATGATTTTTATAGATAGAAAATCCGAATAACTGAGCAGGTCTATAGCAATCCTGCAGATGGGGTTAATAGCGCGACGGTCCTGCAGTTAGTTATTTGGCATGCACAGGCTGGTTGGCATTAATGTCTCTGGTTTAACAGTAACGGAGTCCCCAGCATGAATTTCTTCCTTTTCTCCTCTCCCTCGGATCCAGGACACACAACATTGACCACCATCCGGTTTTAACAGTCTGTACGTTTTACACTTCAACCTCACGCTCGATGGATCGGGGACACCATTACATCACCCGTCTAAATCCCTCTTGGACGATTTTTTGGTTTTAACGTTTGCGAATTCTCCTTCCTCTGTTGGGACGAAGCGAAGGTGGACCGAACAGATTTAGGCTTTTTTTTTCTTGCTCGCCGGATAGAACGCTGGAACCAGTTTTTTTTTTCTTTGGACGAGTGCATCTTTGGGACTACCGAGGGCGGACAGCATACTAGGACGAATCTGTGGCATCGATTTGCCTCCAATTGCAATTGAGGGCCGGTGGTCCTACTGCCTTTTTCTTTTTTCTTTTGCATGCATGAAGGCGTACAGGTTTCTTGGATAACCACTTTGGTAGCTAAATACAAAATCATAACAGCTGGACAGGACAGGACCGAATTGGACTGGACTGGATTGGGCTGGGCTGGACTGGTCGACTATCAGGATACCTCTGTGCCTACTGTACTCCTGGACTGGGCTGCTGGGCTTTCATGCTACATAGTTGGCATCTGCTAGTTTATCTCAGAAATCCGATTCGAATTCGTTTTATATCGACGAGAACCATCAACCTCGAAGGAACAATCCCAAGGGCAACACGTTAATCCAGCATTATATCAATATCTTTCCGTCGAAAATTGACCGGACCAGACCAGATCAGAATATATCAAAGGGCCACATGCACAAGACAAGACCCCATCTGAATAGCACTTAAGAGGCTCCCTTTAACGCTTCTCTCGACTGAGCTCCGTCCTGACTACGAAATAACTGGATCATCGATCTTCCCGGGGCCTAAATATAGTCGAGTGAGCAAGTAGGCAGGCGATTCAGTCCTCCCTCCCGAACCTTAACTAGACCTTTTTTACCCCCTCAGTCCGAAAAACCTTATACGATCACTTCTCTGGTTGGAAAGAAAGAGAGTGAGAGAGACAAAGATAAAGAGAGAGTGATAGAGATAGAGACAAGGGGGAGAAGGAGAGAGAGAGAGAGAGAAAGACGGACAGACGGACAGGCTGGAAAGATGTCAGGCAAACGGAAGCTCATATCTGCTCCCGTCCTCGAGACTACTACCAATCCTCTGGTCCAGCAGCATGCTCAGAATCAACATACCCATCCAGCATCGCAGTCTCAGTACGCCCACCATGCACATAGCCTGAGCATATCCTCCAATTCATCTACCATGTCGCAAGGGAATCCGGGTTATCTGGACTCGCCGACGTCGCTTTTTGGTCCCGATCAGAGCTTTGCGTCGCGGCCTTCTATCAGTAGCGCCGGTTCAGTGACACCGACCGCTTCGGGCAGACACGGTAGCTTCGCGGCGTTCAACGTGTCGTCGTTGTTTTCGAGAGGGAAGCAGGCGAGTACAAGCGAGAAGGACCTGAAGATATCATCTCCGAGGCCTAGGTATGTTATTTCTTTCCTTCATTCCTTCCTTCCTCTTTTCTTATACAGAAAAAAATATATTTTACATCTTTGCCTGTGACTATGATTTGGTTTTCACTTAAGATACCCCCCTTTTTTTTTTCCATTCGAGGGTTTACTACCCGTCAAATACATACATGGCCCGCTGCTCTCTCATGGTATATGTTTTCTGTTTGCCGATGATAGCGCTCGAGCCAGCGCCGCACTTCCCCAAACGTTCCTCAGAAATTCCACGCATTTAAATGCACATATGCACGGAATGCATAATTGGGTGCATCCTTTCCATTTCTTCTCTGCCTTCTTATTCGTTTTTTTTGAACTGCGATGCATTTATCGCTCAGGCATTGTCCAAATCTGCCAGAACGGGGTTTCCGTCCAGCCTCGAATACCGTTCGGTCAAAGATATGACCCCCGGGTAAATCAATGCAATGCAGGCCCGGATGAATGTATCGAAGGGAAAAGAAAAATGCAGTTCGAACGGGAACGTGCTTCTGTCCTCATAATCCCACCTGCATCCTCCGAACACATATCTCAAACAGGTCCCAGGATCATGGTCAAAAAGCGGGGGAAAACAGAGAAGAATTGGCTCTATCCTTCTTTTCTTTTTCCTCTTCTTTAACCTGGAACGTCTAGAAGAAAATATAACCAGAGAGGAGAATAGGAGGATGATGATGATGAAATTGCAGTTACAATGCTTTCTCTTCATACTCTCAATCGATAGATATCGATCGAATGGATAAAAATATCTCCAGGGATCAATCATCTTCATCTTCATCCGTCTAATTTCGTATCATATCATTCCATATCATATCATTTCACAATCATGTTTGAATGTGCTACCGTTTACCTCATGCGCCGGATAGCAAGTGCCCTTCCCCGTCAGCTGGCGACGGACGAAGAGGGTTCATGTCGATACTATACCTGTCCAGGGGGCGAAATGCTGAATCCCAGTCTTGACATCGGATCCATCGAACATCTGAAACGAGTCTGGGCGTGTGGCTCCAGCCCAGCCCAACGGCACACAGCTTATCGAGAGCTGTTATTGCTTTCCCCCCACCTCTGCTGTTGAAGGTTTTCTGATATCATCCGAAGAGCAAGCAGGTAGTAGCTCCTGCTGCTGCTACCTGCTACCTGCTGCTGCTGCCGCTGCTGCTGTTGGTTGGTCGGTACTGGAACTGGTACCCCATGTGGCTTTATCCGCCTCACCCATGTGCTGTGGAATGTTCTGAGGAGACTTCGAAAAGAAAAGAAAAGAAAAGGGAAGAAATCGAAAACGCTTTGATGCGTAATTATTATTACATACAATCACTTTGATGCACTGCAGACGAGTTCACACGATTTCCCCCCCCCCTCATCGGGGTGTTACTATTCTTGATATATGTATATCATGATCGTATAGCAGATACTCACTCTATACGAGCTGCTATTCTGCCTGCCTGCCTGCCTGCCTCGCTCTCTGTTCCGTTCCGTTCTGTCTGTCTGTCTGTCTGTCTGTCTGTCTGTCTGTCTGTCTGTCGGTCGGTCGGTCGGTCCCTTTATTTTATTTTATTTTATTTTATTTTATTCTCCCTGCTGGCGCTGTCTGTGTATCTGCACTTATCCGTTTCTTGATATCGCTAAGCTCTCGATATCCGCATTTGTCCCAGCAATAAGACAAAAGTAACTTCTCCAACTGCAACTCCATCTCGGCCAATATTGCATATCACATCACTCTCCTGTTCCCTTACACATTCACACCATCTTTCCTCTGTCATCATCGCCACCATCATCATCTCCATCTCCTTTCATACTATCGTTATTCACATACACCGAGCGTCGGAGAGTCAGAGAGCCAAAAAGAGAAAGGGAGAGAGAGAGAGAGAAAGTTAACGTTTTCACCCGAACTCGAACAGAGTCGAACGGCAGGAATCGCACAACATCTCGCCCGGGTCTGCGTACCCGCCCGCAGCAGCCAGCCAAGGCCAAACCTCAAGCAATCCCAACACCGCCGCTAATTCCACCACCACTATCTCCACCACCACCACCACCACCGCCTTCCACAGATCCAATTCCATCTCTGAGAAACCCGGCTCCTCCTCATCGGATGCTTCCAACTACTTTCCTTACCAGACACTCTTTCACAGCAGAGAAGACAGCCAGGATTCTAGTTCCTTTCCATATGGCATGAATATGGCACCCCTCGGAGATCATCGAAGGGACCTCAAGGTCTTGCAGGGTCATGGCGGCGGCAGCGGACCCAATGGGTACAGCAGCAGCAATCCGACCCTGACCCAAACCCCTCCATCCGCCTCTCCCACTGGCCAGACCTGGAAGGCTCTCCACCACTCATCCAGTTTCGGAAGCAACCCCCACGACACTACCTTTGGAGTTTCCTCGGTCCTGGATGACATGACCAAACTCTCCGGCTCCCCGGATTTCAAACATAGCGACATCTTCAGCCCTCTGAACATAGACGATTCTTCGCCGGCAGGACGCAATGGCAGTGGACATCCTGGCAGTTTGGATTTTGGGTATTCTGGAACCGCTATGGACAGCTACTTCACCCCTGGGGACGACCGGCGACCGTCGGTGGCTTCGGTAAACACCACGGCCTCCTCCACCGGATCCAAAACCTCGCTAGGCAAGAGGCTCAACGGGAAGTTGCATGGAATCTTTGGCGACGCTGAGGGCGGTCATCACGGCATCATCCACCACCCTCATCCGCAGCATCCCAACACAGTACCGGTCACCCCTCCCCCCGTTAGCCAGTCGGAGACCAGCTTCTCCTCCCAGAAAACATACCACACTCCTACTGCGCCGGTGAATAACTCCTCTAGACCCAGAACTCCCCAACCTCCATCTTCAGACGTTGTACCGTTCCTATTTCAGGACGTCAACGTGAGTAGGACCTCGCCTATCCTGTTGAGCGCTCCTTTATTCAGTCCTTGAAGTCATGGCTTTTCCTTCTTGCTTTCCCTCTTCTTTGTCTTCTCCTTCTTCTCCTTCTTCTTCTAGCACACGTGTTTGTATTTTCGCAGTGCTGCTTGTTTTGCGCTAACCCAGATATCATGCTCTCTCCCAGGACATCCAAGCGTACGGAGAAGCTCCAATTCAAAGCCATCTTGTCAACGATAGGCATCGGTACCACAGAGATGACCAAAGCATCGACCCCAAATCCTCGGCCCATAATTTCTTCGGCAAGAAAGGAAAGACACCCGGAAAGCCTTCCTCCAGCAGAGACTACGACGGTGGCGCTAGCGATAAAGAGCTTCCGCAGCACCGCAGAGACCTGTTCTCATCATCATATGGTGGGTCGACGACGAACTTGCCAAGGGCGAGTTCTCCCTCGCCCTCTCTCCGTAGTTTGAATTCTGGTATGGGATCGATCTCGAACCCGACAGGTTACACCGCAGCCTCTACCTCGTCTGGAGGCGAAAAAACAACAAAACGCTCGTTCTTGAAGGGGATGCTCAAAGGCAGGGATAAGAAGGCGAAAGACGAGGAACCCGACACGAACACAATGTCACCCGTAGCACCACGAAAAGACAGACACCCCAGCATAAAAGTTGGGGAACCAGTACCGACTTCCGCCCGTGGAATGCGTCCGGAGGTTCCAAAACGTGGTACAACGGCACCGCTTACCAGTGAGTTTAATATCAACCCAACAATCTTCGCCCTTCCGGATTATTATCATGGACCTGGAAATGGTAACAGTAAAAAAGCCCTTGGAGGCACAACCCCCATGAGTAGTAAAACGAAAAGACGTGGCGATTCCTTTGAAAGAACCCTTGGAAAGGATGGCAAATATAGCAATTTCGTACCACCCGAACCTACAGGGAACTTGCTGGATATCTTTGATTTGACCAACATGGAGGGGATCGTTGCTCAATCGCCGCCACCGGCGCACCCGACTGCAGCTGAGGCGTCGAAGTCGAAGGAGAAGCAGGAGACACATGGATCTTGGAACGCTCCCGACAGTTGGGCTGTTGGAGGCCGACAACAAAAGCTCCAGGAAGCTAACCCTCAGGAGGAAGTTGAGGAAATCCCGGAGGAGGTTCTTCGAAAACAGTCCCTGTCGCAGGTACGAGTTTTGAATATCGAGTATCTGTTTACGTTGAGACTGATAAGGTGTTTAGTTCTGCATCCGAGTTTTCCGTGTCGACGGCTCCTTTACCACCCTCTCCTCCAACATCAGCTCAACCGTGACCGATCTATTACAGCAGCTGGGCAAAAAGTCTTTTTTGCAGGATGACCTCTCCAACTACGTTATAATACTACGTAAGGGAGAGCTTGCAAGGATCTTGGGCCCCAGTGAACGACCTTTGATAATGCAAAAGAAACTGCTGGAACAGGTCGGCTACAATGATGAAGATAGGGTTGACGAGATTGGTCGTGAGGATAACAGCTATCTTTGCCGCTTCACATTCCTCCCCTCGCGTGTCAGCGGACACTCATTGGTATGGCCAATCAATTTTCCACGTCGTCGAAGGTTTTCAGAGCTGACAATTTCACGTTATAGGACCCTGATACCGGCTTCAACAACTACAAATACAACCACGTTGACCTTAGCGGCAGGAATTTACTTACCATTCCGATCGCCTTTTATCTCAAAGCTAATGAGATTTCCTCTTTGAACTTGTCACGTAACCTCTCTCTCCAAGTTCCACAAGATTTCATCCAGGCCTGCACCAACTTGAAGGAAATCAAGTTTCGCAATAATGAGGCATGGGATCTGCCATCAAGTTTTGCCCATATTTCCCGCCTCACTTATATGGACATCTCCAACAACCGACTCAAGCACTTGTCAAATGCTAGGCTGCACAAGCACGAGAGCCTCGTAGCATTGAAAATGGCTAACAACCGTATTCATGAGCTACCAGAAGAGTTTTCGAAATTCCATAATCTCAGGGGTTTGAATGTGGCGTCTAATTACCTTAGCTCGATCCCGCCGCTGATAGCGAAGCTGGTTACTCTGGTTGAACTGGATCTCTCCTTCAATAAGATCAAAGAGATACCGGAGGAAATAAGCTCTCTTAAGGCTTTGGAAAGGTTGATTCTCTCGCATAACCAGATTGCAGGAGATCTCCCTGCCGGTTTGACAGGGCTTAGAGCATTGAAGGAGCTTGATATCAGACACAACAATCTCAACTCGGTCGATGTGCTTGGGGATCTGGATCGGCTTGAAACTCTTTACTCGGGCCACAATGAGATTTCGTCGTTTACCTGCGGATTTGAGAGGATTAGAACCTTGCATCTGAACAGCAGCAAGATCACAGCTTTCACGATCAAATCGATCACTCCGACCTTGACGTATCTTAACCTCTCGGACAACAAGATGACCACTCTCGCGGATAATTTCTGTGATATGCTACCCAACCTTGAGAAATTGGTGCTTGACAAAAATAAAATAAACAGTCTCCCGCCCCAAATCGGAAAGCTGAAGAAACTTATCCAGTTAAGCTGTGCTAGCAATCACCTAACCACGCTCCCTCCCGAAATCGGCCAGCTTATCGATCTTCGAGTCCTCGACCTCCACGACAACGATATTGGCAAATTGCCGTCAGAGATTTGGTCGATGATCAGTCTTACGAGTCTCAACCTATCATCCAACGTGCTTACCGCGTTTCCGAAACTCCAGACGACATCAGTGCCCGCTGTTCAACCCCAGTCTACAGGTGACAATATGCTAAGCGCAGAAAACAATGAGTATAACCCACTCCAAATCATCTATGAAATTTCGGGTTTCACATCTAACGGGCTCCTCAGCACTGGAAGTCCAAACACAACAAGCCGGAAAGGATCATTTGCTTCGGTTAACAATGCTCTTAGAAAGGCCTCGATAGCGTCGAAAGGCTCCGATGTTAGCACTGTAGTCGGCACTGGAACCTTTACACCGCAGTCCCGAAAGGATTCGACTGCTTCTAGTAGGATAGCTAACACATTCGCTTCAAGCCTTCGATTCCTCTATCTGGCCGACAATAGACTAGGCGACGAAGTATTCGACGAAATTTCACTACTAAGCGAATTAAGGGTTTTGAATTTATCCTATAACCGGATTTACGATATCCCTTCGCGGGCGCTCACTAAGCTGGTTTGGCTCAACGAGCTATATCTGTCCGGGAACGAATTGACGAGTCTGCCGACTGACGATCTAGAACACATCTCGAGCTTAAAGGTGCTGCATCTCAACTCTAACAAGTTCCAGACACTTCCCGCGGAACTCGGCAAGATAAGACGACTCCATGTTCTGGACGTGGGTTCGAATGCGCTTAAATACAATATTTCGAACTGGCCTTACGACTGGAATTGGTAAATAAGAGGTTATTCAACGTAGTGTGTTCAAAAAAAATGGCTGACTGGTTTAACTAGGAACTGGAACCTGGAGCTCCGATACCTGAATCTTTCTGGGAACAGAAGACTCGAAATCAAGGCAAACTTTGCGACAAATGGCCTCAGAGAACAACAGCAGAGTTTCACCGACTTCAATGCCCTCAAATCCTTGCGAGTGCTCGGTCTCATGGATGTCACAACGACGAATCCCTCTTTCCCCGACCAATCAGAGGATTGTCGTGTACGTACATCAGGAACGCAGATTAAGAATATGATGTATGGCATGGCGGATTCTCTGGGGCGAAGTGAACACTTGTCAATGGTAGACATGGTAGTACCACGATTCAGAGGAAACGAGGACGAAGTTGTGTTCGGTTTCTATGACGGACAAATGCTGCCCCACAGCGGTAGCAAAGTCGCCAAGTTTTTGCAAGAACAGACCAATTTTTATCTACAGGAAGAAATGCGAAAACTCCGTGCTGAAGAGACGCCAGCCGCTGCGCTGCGCCGAGCCTTCCTCGCCATGAATCGCGAGTTGATGCTGACCGGGCTTGCGACACACGAGGAGAAGACGCACTCTCCGCGCGAGAGACACCGTGGTACTAACGCTGGGGTCGCAGCGAATCTTACAAAGGATGATATTCAGCTAGGTGCTACTGCGGTCCTCGTCTATATCAACAAGCATGACATGTACATTGCCAACGTCGGTGATGCCATGGGCTTGCTTGTCCAATCAAGCGGGGAATACAAGGTTTTGACAAAGAAGCACGATCCGTTATCGCCTTCTGAGCTGGAGAGGATCCGAGACGCGGGTGGATACGTTTCTCGGAGCGGCAGAGTCAATGACCACCTTGAAATCTCGCGCGCTTTCGGGTACCTGCAACTTATTCCGAGCGTTCAAGCTTGCCCATTCGTTCAAGATTGGAAGATCACAGAGGCCGACGAGTTTTTAATCTTGGCCAGCAAAGAGCTCTGGGATCATATGAGCTATCAGACGGCTGTATACATCGCCAATCAGGAGAAGGGTGATCTCATGCTTGCCGCTCAAAAGTTGAGAGACTTCGCGATTGGATACGGCGCTACCAACAAGATTATGGTCATGATTGTCGAAGTTGGTGGTCTTGTTAAGCAGCGTAGGCGCGTTGGAGGAAGCAGTATGTCCATTGTTTCCGGTATGGATGACGGCGATCCGCGACAACCTCGTGGCGCACGTCCCCGCAAGGGTGATCTCGAAGACGATTCAAGATGGCGCAAGTTCGGCCGAGAAATTCCACCACCAGAAGTTGACGTCTGCTTGGTGTTCACCGATATCAAGGGATCCACTCTGCTTTGGGAAACCTACCCGATCGCCATGAGATCAGCCATCAAGTCGCACAATGATATCATGAGAGAACAGCTACGGTTGGTTGGAGGATACGAGGTCAAGACGGAAGGTGACGCCTTCATGGTCGCTTTCCCAACAGTAACTTCCGCACTGCTGTGGACATTCAATGTCCAGCTGGCGCTTTTGTCATGCGAAGCCTGGCCGCCTGAGATTTTGAGATCGCAGCAGTGCGCTGAGGTTTGGGCCAGCGACAGTGATGGGACCAAGAGCTTGGTTTACAGAGGTCTGTCTGTGCGTATGGGTA
This sequence comes from Arthrobotrys iridis, assembly GCA_036971165.1. Taxonomy (NCBI): domain Eukaryota; kingdom Fungi; phylum Ascomycota; class Orbiliomycetes; order Orbiliales; family Orbiliaceae; genus Arthrobotrys; species Arthrobotrys iridis. The sequence continues at coordinate 3,904,222 of JAJTTS010000001.1, read as the reverse complement.
TTCACTTTGGGCAGCCGGTGTGCGAAAGGGATCCTATCACCAAACGTATGGACTACTTCGGACCCATGGTGAACCGTGCTGCTCGTATTGAAGGTGTTGCAGACGGCGGACAGATCGCGGTCAGTATGGACTACCTTACAGAACTGAAAAAGGTCGATGCGCTGTATCCACCTGAGGATACAGCAACTGCGAGCAAGCCCAGCGATGCATTTGGAGACGTTACATATGAGGACTCTATCCGCAGTGATCTGAGGACTCTGAGAAATGCGAACGGCTGGATTATTAAACCGCTGGGAGAGAAAAAGCTGAAGGGTCTCGAAAATCCCGAAATCATCTCGTTGATGATCCCGCCTGCGCTAGCGGGTAGAGAGTCCGATAAGTTGATCGAAAAGGGTCCGCCATCCGAGACCGGATTGACACCGGAGATGGTGCTACCGCTTTACGATTGCACTTTGAGGCTAGAGAAGCTTTGCTCACAGCTGAATTCGGCGGGGCTAATGTCGCAGTTCATACTGGATGGGCAGTACAGCAAGGATATGCTCCAGAAGAAGATACAAGAAGGAGGCACGGATCCGAGAATATTGGAGTTTGTGGAGTATATCATTACCCGGATCGAGGTAAGCTTTTATTACTATATGACAATTGCTTGAATGGGTACACTAATGTTTGATAACAGTCCTCAATTACAACGCTCTATCTTCGATCGATCATGAAGAACGTCCCGAATGTTGAAGAGAGTTCACCAGACGCGGGCCTCGGATTCGGATCATCGATTACCTCCATCTTGTCCTCGCTCAGAGCGTTATTAGAGTCCGACCCACGATTGCAGATTGCCAATACGGCAAGCTCCTCGAGGAGCAACAGCAATGCTTCGACGGCTACGGATGACTTCCCGAGCGAAGACTATGACGATTGTGAGATTAATGAGGCGCCGTTTGCTTCGGTTTGATTTTAAAGACCTTGCCGATTTGTTCTTCAAAGTATTTGATAAAGATGGTAGGAGGGGAGGTTTTTCTGTTTATAAGGGATTGGTTTTGACCTACACTTTCAAGACCTTTCAGGTTTTCTCCCGCAGCTACCGGTACCGTTTTAATAACCTTTGCTCTCCGATGTTTTTGGGGTGTATCGCTTTAGCCTGGCGTACCTACTCTGTGTATGATTTCTCTCTTTCTTTCTCCATCGCTCTTTTGGTATTCGGGGTTTCGGAAAATGTGAAATTAGCCGGCGACTTTCTTTTCTTCTTCCTCTTCTTCCTCTTCTTTTTTTCCCTGATCGAATTCCCTTTACCTTCGATTTTTTTTTTTGGACCTTGACATAATATTCTTTGCGGAAGGTGCTTTGGAAAAAGCGGTGAAAGTTGTCGTGTTTTAGCCGTAACGCTATTAGTGATTTGTTCTTTCAACTATCTTCCATATCGATACGGGTGTCGGATTAATATTGCGCCTTGAGAGTATTCGATTTGGCGGTTTCAACGGATCCGAATCTTAATTGATTCATTTGTTTTCAATATAATTTACAGACCTTTTCACGCATTCTTCACATTATCTCGGACTCAGTGTCATGCATGATGATCTGATTTCGCGGCTTTGAAAATGCGCGCCAACGCGTTACCTTACATAGTACGTTATGTGTCGCGGTATGATGTTTCTAAGACCTTCACTGATTGGTCAATCAAGCACCAGTCTCGTAACCAGAATGTTGTTGTGATCAAGCACAAGCCATCCTGTTATAATATTATAAGTGTTGACCTGGTTCGGAAGCTTAGCAAGTCGAGATTGTGAAATCGCCGATGTGATGGTACTCCGTAGTATCCGGTGATGCCGGCTGTCGCGGGAGGCTTGGTGTTGAAATGAAATCATATCATATCATATCATATCATATCGGATATAGCGGCAGATGTATGTATGTATATATATATATATATCTGCCAATATTGCAATCTGCAAACTTTGCATAATTATATGAAGATTTTTGGTTCAGTCAACTAGATCGGCTTACATAAGCCGGGAAGGTGCATATGGATTACTTCGCACTGCACTGGCACGCGTGCATGATGAATTCTTTCATTATCATCATAATGGTTTAGAGGGAAACGGCTGTGGAACTACGGGTCCCCGCGGACCCCAAAGTAGGTAGCCAGATATTTGGGGTGAGTACCGTATACCATTCTCGGGGAACTGTGGAGACCGGCATTGCCGGGAAAGGCTGCATTTGATCGGGCAGTAGGTTATGAAGTTCTAGAAGTGGTTCGGGGAGAAGGTCATCGTCGATGCGTGTTCGTAGGCTCTTAGCTACTTGGCGGATGAGGTTCTGGACCGGTTTGTGGTAGAGCAGCATAGTAAACAATACGTATCAGAGCATTGTATCTTGTAGAGGGAAGTTAATTAATAATATTAATTCGAGCTTAAAAATATAGGCTTAGGAAATGGTAAAGGAAGTGGAATATTATTGTTGGAAAAGTCTCCGAGATGATCTAGATTATACGGGTAAACCATATATATCTCCCTTTTTCGTACATGCTGGATCTAGCCATTATTCATACAAGAGCCGTTAAATATTAATTTCTCAGCACGTACGTGGTAGATCCATTATGAGTTAGCTTCGGGGCGATCAGAACTGTTTTTCCCTCCGAGCCTCCGAGATTTGCAATAGTTCTGAAAAAGGAAGGGTGCGTGTGTGTGTGTATACGTTGACATGTTTCGTTGCGTGATTGCTCGGTTTCAAGGTTTTTGTGCCCAATCTTGGGTCTGCAACCAAGCTAAGCTTGAATCGAGGCTGGAGGGGTTTTGGTCCCACATATGTACATTCGCGCAACCTTGAGGTTGAGAAGTCGGATTAAGTATTAATCCTTCGGATTACTGTGTCATGAGACTCTAAGCATATGAACAAGGATCTTTCAAAGCACGACGATACGATCAAAGGAAAGTATCGTGATCAGATACTCCAGATATTAATATATGCTACCATTCTTAACACGTTCCTAACAACGTATACTGCCGTGCGTAGTCGATTCAGGATTCATCGCAAGATATTTGCGCAGATATATAAATAGCTAGATTCGGATTGGACGATTTTAATCATTATATGAAGTTTCGGAGTCAAATTCTTTAGAATGGAGAAGGAGTCTAGTCGCAACGTCGGATTTCGAATGACCCAGGATCCTAGGACCCCCGGACGTTGTGCCCAATCCAACTCGCTTGAACCCTGCCAGCGCAGAAATCAGAACGTAAGGGTAAGGTGCGTAGGTGCCTCCGTAGATTATTTCATCAAAAACAAGCTCGTAAACGTTTATATCGGCTCAAAGGTTTCTGGAAGCACCAAGGGATGCTCCGCAATCAAATTTGAAGGGTCCCAGACCCAGGCTATGCACTGCATAACTCCACCACGCGGGAAGAGGACGGGGGACTTCGTTTCCCTGCGACGCATGCATGGCGTGTTCAGGGCGGCAGAGATTATAAGGCCAGCTAGCCGCTTTGAGAAAACATTGGGCAGAGAGGGATATTTTGTGACTCTCAGGATTCAATCACAAGGTGTTTCCGAGATACATAGTAAATGGAAACAGTGAGTTCTTCGAGTGTTAATATACGCTACAGGCCGATTGAATCTACGTATCTACGGATCCGCGGATTAATTACGTAATATTATGGGAGTGGCGGCTCCGCTAAATTTTTTTTTTTTTTTTGTAAAGTCCTAATTCCCATATCTGACGGACGTTATTTAGCTTAAATCCAAAGGTGTCGATAAGGGACGACGATCTCGTTTGAGTATTCCTGTACGAGCGGAGTTTGGAATTAAGCTGATAAGGCTCTGTGTGACGCAAAACTGAGACGGACGTGGTATTTTTGAGCTGGAACGATTTTGCTTGATTTGGGAAGTTTGGTGTTGTTCGCGACACAACGATCGACAGCACAGACTTGAAACTGCTAACCAGGATATATGGCTTCTGGATGTTACGTGATAAGGCTGAAGCCCAGGCCATTTGCTAGATGAATAGAAGGCCTGGTATCTCGTTTGCGTGGGAATTAGCGGATGTGATTTTAATAGAAAATGATTGATTTCGAAGCTTCAAGTTTGTAATTTTTGAATCCGAAGTGCGAAATTTCAAAGCCGATGACGTGTTAAGCAGCTTCGGCGAGATATTGAAGACCGAACTTGGGCCGGGTATGTCGATATCAAGAAGCGACGTTGATCTTTAATGAGCTCTTGAGATACTAGAGTCGTAACGTTAGTCTATGCTGTTATGTATATATGATGTGCTCAGGTATCGTTAGCCTATACGGAATCTCGGGGACAAAGATGATTCCGGCTCAAAAAAGCCGAAGACTTCCATGTCCCAGCAACATCTCTCGCATGTAACCCACGTTCCCAATCCCTTTTTTGTGAACTGATCCTCGAGTCAGGACATAAGTTTCTAATGCCCGCGGGTCCGGCTGACAAATCGGTCCACCGAAAATGAGAATCGCATGTGGAGGACCCACATGGTACGCTCGCTTGTGATTGGGCCGAAAGGAACTATGGCTTTTTAGGGTTGGGAAACAGGGATTTGAGATGGCGGAGGCCGAACTCTCACTCTCGTTAGACGGAGAGCAACCTTAAATTTCGCAGGTGCAAACACAAANAAAAGATGAATCATCCTGATTGTCGGTATCTGACCATTCTTGATTTAGGATAATGTCTTAACAAGCACGGGTCTTTTTTTTTTTTGCTTGCTAGGAGTTCGGCAGTCTTGATGGATCATAGTGATGGATCATTACCTGAGGCTTGGGAGTAAGAAATTTCCTTGAAAAAGTTACTGGTACGGATTCGAGTCTGTAACGGATTCCGGGAAGGATTTGTTAGAAATCCGGTGAGACCAGCTTTCCCAACGGGCGACGTGCCCACCACCGGGCAATGACGAAATCGACAGGAATCGACACCAGTGGAATTAATCGGAAAATGTTATCTGGCAGTTTCAATTGTGCGATATCTGGTGGATGAATAATAGATCCGCTACATGTGAGTTTGTGCCCAATGACTAAGCTCGTACGGGAGAGAAGGGAGACACCAGACAGGGGTTTCATGTTCCTGACCTTATTGGGGATTGGGTCGATGCAATCTGTGTGGATTCGCAAGTCCTTGTTGGATGTGTGGTGTTTTGGGGGGGCCCCGAAAACTACAGCAGAGGAGATTTATAAATGCGAAGAACCCACAGGGCAACGGGGCCTATCTTTCTGTTTCTACCTCCCTTTCCTTTTTGGTAATATCGTCGCCCGTTGCTCTGCCAGACTGTAATATATATATAGCAGGCGACTGCCCTCTCTTCCCCATCGTCAATTGACGCTATTTTCTATCAAAAACATCGTATAATATCAGTAAAATTTTCGTTTTTGATCTGATCTGCTACTGTAACATCCAACACATTGATGGACCACCAAGACCCCGAAAAGCTGGGCAAGATGGAGGGCCAGCTTGACTCGAAGGATGAAACCTATCGGGAAGGCCGCTGGGGTGAGGAATCAGACCAATCCTCGGTCAACATCCAGCGCGCCGAGGCCGAATATCAAGAGTACGTAGTTTTTTATTTTATTCTTACTCCTATCTCTATATGAGGTAGCTCCAACTATCAATGCACTTTTCGTCAGATGAACAGCGGAACCAGTAGTGCTGACGGTGCCAAAATGTAGGATTCGACGGGAATTGAGTAACGTCTCTGCTCGGTCCTCGACGCCCCACCATGGTCTGAACTTGAGTCTTTCAAGGAGGCAAGTTCCCGATGAAGAAAAGGCGCAAAAGGAAGTTGACTCTTCGGAGACGGAGGGCGAGGGAGAGTCGGAAACCATCGATCTCGAGGACTATCTCAGGAGGACAAATGAACAGGAAGCAGAGTCGGGCATCCTGAGGAAGAAGGTCGGCGTTTCATTCCGTGACCTTTCTGTTTCTGGGACCGCCGGAGAAAAGATGTACGCGAGGACCCTGAAGAACGAGCTCATTGAACTCTTCGGCGGGACTGTCTTCAACATCGTCATGGGTCTCTTGCCTCTCAAGAAGCCAGAGTTCAAGCCCATCATTCAAGGCTTCAATGGTGTGGTTAAGCCGAAGGAGATGCTTCTCGTTCTCGGAAAGCCTGGTTCAGGAAGTTCCACCTTCCTTCGGGCCCTAACGAACCAGAGACGACCTTTTACCTCGATCGGAGGCACAGTACATTATTCGGGCCTCCCTTTCGAATTAGCAAAGGGAAGATATCGCGGCGAGATCATGTTCAACGACGAAGGTATATATTGCAAGCTTTTATTAGAAATAGGCCAGCGAAGATTTGGTATAGGTCGCTAACTTTTCTTCCCTCCAGATGATGTTCATCTTCCCACTTTGACTGTGGAACAGACGCTTCGATTCGCTCTCAAAATGAAGACCCCCAAGACCCGGATTCCAGGAACGTCGAAGGCGGCCTTCGTCGAGTCCATGTTGAACTTGTATGCATCTATCTTTGGGATGAAGCATACCTTGAAGACTATCGTCGGAGGCGCCTGGGTTAGAGGTGTTTCTGGCGGTGAGCGTAAGCGAGTCAGCATCATGGAAGCTTTAGCTAGCAGGGCTACTATCAATGCCTACGATAACTCAACCAGAGGTCTTGACTCCTCTACCGCTATCGACTATATCAAATCTCTCCGAATCATGACGACGCTTACCGAGTCGACTACCATCGTTACCTTGTACCAAGCCGGCGAGTCTATCTACCAGGAATTTGACAAAGTCTGCCTTGTCGACTCCGGTAGACAGATCTACTTCGGCCCTGCGAAGGAGGCCCGATCGTACTTTGAGTCCTTGGGATACGAATCTCAGCCCCGTAGTACTACTGCTGACTTCCTAACATCAATCACCAATGCTACCGAACGAAGAATTAGGAAGGATATGGAGGGCAAAGTTCCAATTACCCCGGAAGAACTGGAGTTAGCCTTCCGAGAGTCAAAGTACTTTAAACAAGTACACGCGGAATTGGACGAGTACGATCGCGAGCTCAAAGAAGCGGAGCCGGCGAAAATGTTCGAACAAGCTGTTAAAAATGAGAAGAATCGGGGTTCTGGAAGGAAAAGCCCCTTCGTCGTCTCCTTCTTCACTCAAGGTAAGTCTGATTCTAACCTCCACTTATTTCATCAGCCTCTAACAGCCACCAGTGGCTAGTCTTACCCAAAGAGAGTTCCAACTTAAGTTTCAAGACTTGACCACCCTCCGCAACTACATGATCAATGCTATTTTCTTGGCCCTCATCCTTGGTGCTTTGTTCTACAGTATTCCGCAAGACTCCAAAGGAGCCTTCCTTACCGGTGGCGCCTCTTTCTTCTCCGTCGTCCTTGTGGCTTGGTTGCAGTTTGGTGAAGGATTTCGGGTTCTTGCTATGAGAAGCGTCGCTGCAAAGCAGGTTAATTTTGCATTCTACCGCCCATCTGCCCTTCTTGTCGCCCAGATGCTAGCAGATATCCCACCGATGACGGCTGCAGTTTTCATCTACAACATTGTCGTCTATTTCATGGTCAACTTCAAATCTACCGGGGGGGCGTTCTTCACCCATTTGTTGTTCTCGTGGATGACATCCTTCGTCATCACAACCTTCTACCGTGCAGTTGCATCTTGGTCCGGGGACATCAATACGTACGTTCAATATGGTATGGCCGGTCTTAATGTCTTCGCATTTTTCGGCGGTTACATGCAAAGTCGATTCAAGATGAAGGGATGGTACCGATGGATCTCGTATCTTTCTCCTGTTGCATATGCTCAGGAAGCAGTTCTTACAAACCAATATTCGGGAGGCTCCTTGGTCTGTGCTCCAGAAATGATCATCCCACAAGTTCCTGGTGCTTCTACTGCCAATCAAGTCTGTGCCGTCCCCGGATCCATCCCTGGCGACTTGACCTTCGACCCTTCAGCCTATGCGCGGGTACAATTCGGCTTTACTAGCTCTCACATTTGGCGAAACTTCGGAATTCTGATCGGATTTTATGTCTTCTTCTTGGCTGTCGCAATTGCTGGCGTTGAGTTTCTCAGCAGATCTGAGGGCGGCGGCGGCCAAACAAAGCAATTCATCCGCAAGTCCAAGTTGATGTTCTGGAAGAATAAGGAAGATACTTTGCCAACCAGGAAATCCAATGTTGAATCCGGGCCGCTAACAAAAGTGTCCACCAAATCCAACCCATCCGTCTTCACTTTCAAGAATGTCAACTATACTATATCTGATAAGCAACTCCTTCACAACGTTGAAGGTATTGTCAAGCCGGGCGTCCTCCTCGCACTTATGGGTGCCTCTGGTGCCGGTAAAACCACACTTCTCGACAACCTATCCCAACGCAAGCGTATTGGTATTGTTCAAGGTGATTTGAAAATCGATGGTCGATCCCTCCAACCTGATTTTGGTCGTAACACTGGCTACGTCGAACAGATGGATGTTCATGATGGTACTGCCACTGTTCGAGAGGCTATTACTTTCTCTGCTACTCTTCGTCAACCCAAATCCGTTCCGTTGCAAGATAAGCTCGACTTCGTCGATAAGGTCATCACTCTCTTGGAGCTAGATCCAATTGCTGATGCACTTATATCCGGATTGAATATCGAAGAGAAGAAACGTGTCACCATCGCTGTTGAATTGGCCGCCCGGCCCGATACCCTTTTGTTTCTTGACGAGCCAACTAGCGGTCTCGATTCGAACGGCGCCCTTTCGATTGTTAGATTCCTACGGAAGCTCGCCCGTGAGTCTGGTCTTTGCATTGTCTGTACCATCCATCAGCCGTCCTCTCTCTTGTTCTCAAACTTTGACGAGATCTTGTTGCTCGCCGCTGGTGGTCGTACCGTCTACTTTGGCGATATTGGTGAGGATGGTACCACTGTTCTCGACTACTACGCACGCAACGGTGCCAAACCCGCCACTCAAGATGCAAACCCGGCTGAATACATACTCGAAACGGTTCGTCCTGGAGGCTCTATCAATTGGTCTGACGTTTGGCAAGCTTCCCCGGAGCGAGTTGCTCTCGTCGAGCAAATTGATAAGACAAACGCTGAATTGGCTGCTCTCCCCGCTCCGGATCGCGATGGTGTTCCACCAACATATGCCATGCCTCTCTCCACCCAGACTGTTGAGCTTATGAAGAGGACCTGGCGCAACTACTGGCGCGATTCTTCATATATCTACTCGAAGGTCTTCACCAATTTATCCCTGGGTTTGATGGCTGGTATATTGTTCTTCAACGTTGGTGACAGCATCATTGAGATGCAGTCCAGAGGTTTCTCCACGTTCATCGCTATCATCACTGGAGCTACTCTTGTCACCTCTGTTCAACCGAAGTTCATGGAGCTTAGAGCATACTACGAAGCGCGTGAACGTAATAGCAAGATTTACTCCAGCCCTGCTTGGCTCACCGCCATGATTCTTGCCGAGATCCCATACGCTTTCTTCACAACAGTCTTTTTCTTCTTGCCTTACTATTACATGGTCGGCTTTCCATCGGATTCCAACATTGCCGGCTACCAATACTTCTTTTTGGTCCTGTACGAGATCTTCAGTGCACATATCGGCGTTGTCATTGCTGCTGTCTGTCCAAGTTTCGACATGACCCTCATTGCCAATCCATTGTTCTTCGGTCTCACCTTCAGCTTTACTGGTATTCTTGTTCCGTGGGGTCAGCTCTCCGGCGTCTTCCGAAACTTTGTGTACTACGCCAACCCCATTGCTTATGCCGCCCGTGGCATGATCGGAAACGTTGTACACGGCGTCAATGTTGTGTGTTCACCTCAGGAACTTGTCGTCTTCCGACCACCAAGCGGACAGACCTGTTCACAGTATGCTGGTGATTGGTTGGCTAACACCGTGGGCTATTTCGTTGACGGTAATTCTACTACGGACTGCCAGTACTGTCAGTTCAAGAACGGAGACGAGTATCTCGCCAGTGTTAACATCAAGTAAGCTCTCAAATTCTATTAACCCCCACTCTCAAAAGAGTTATCGCTGACTGATATATCATAGATTCGAGGACCGATGGGTCTACTTTGGGTATTTCGTCATTTTCATCTTTACCAATATTGCCCTGATCTTCATCTCCTATGCTGTCGTTCGTGACATTCGCTGGAGCAAGGTTTGGGCCAAGTACTTTGGCAAGAAGCAAGAGCAAGAGTGATTTTCGGATTTGCCTAGCTCCCCAACCGTCACATTCCTTAACCTACCTCCAACATCATCGGGCGGCGTTACATTTAGACAAGCGAATATTTGATTTTACATATTCCCCTTTTGTTATTTCTGATCATAGCTTGCGATTTCGTCAATCGATTGACCGATGCCTTAATAGAAAGGTAAAAAATTTTATGTACTCATGTTTTTACGCTTTCTACCTTTGCGTTACATTTGATATTATTAATATACTAGATGAGCTTTTACCTTCGATATGTTTTGCTACCGTTCTTGCGATGCATCACTATGGCTCCCCTTTTTTTTCAAGACCTTTTGTAATTATTCTTAGTTTCGAATGGGATTCGACGTTCTTACTTCCTTCTCTATAGTTTTGTAGTTATAAAGCAATGGTAGTTATAATAAAAGCAAGACGTGATTTGGAAAATTCAGAAAGCATAAAACAGGATGTGCAAAAAGGGTATATACATCCCTGTTGTCTTCGTAATGTATCAAGACGCCGAGGGTTGATAGGTAGAATTTGCCAAAGGATAGCGAAAACATGACGGGAAACCTAGAAGACACGATCGTGTCCTATGGTCTTTACAACAAGAAAGAAAAGATAAAATAAAGAAAAACCTCTGAGGTTTTGAAAGCCTTAGCTCTTTAATACTGGCAGTCCCCAGGATTCTGCAGACACCAGCCCTGAGTGACCAGGCTTGCCTGAACCCCTCTGGCAACCATCCTCTCCCTCATCAATGCCAGTCTAGGAGTGACGCTCAACTGCGTTCTATATTCTCCACTGCTCTCCCTATTCCAGCTCCAGAGAACTTCAGCGGCAGCCGAAGCCCTCGGCCAAACCCTAGCATCCAAGATCTGTCCATCGACCTGCTCAGACCACATGTGAACCTCGCCGCCGAGTACCAAGTGCAATTTGTCCTTTGGGATTCCGTCGAGGGCGTCGTAATAATAGATGGCCTTCCAGTTCTTCATCGGCGAGCAGTAATCCGTGAACGCGGGGGCGAGCTGGTTGAAATTCTGCGGGGTAACGTCGAGCCAAAATCCGAATCCGCAGTCGAGGTACCAGTTCTTGTAGTTTCCAAAGATGACGCGGTGACCCTTGTCCACCACTTTCTTGACGGACTCGTTATCGATCCACGCTTGGATGATGACGCGCGGGTCGAGGTTCAGCGGGAATTCCAGCAGCATCTCTTCCCAAGCGATTGGAGTGAACCCGGCATCGAAGATCTCCTGGTGAATCTTCCTGACGAAACGGTTGAGTTTCGGAACGACGACGGAGGAATCGTTGGAGCCGACCGTCTCGTCGAACTGCGCAGAGTTGGAATTGTACTCGTCGCCACCGGCGTGGAAGTAACCCGCTCCGGAAGCCTTGAGACGTGGGAGAAGATCGGCGTAGAGGTCTTCGACGAATTTGTCAACAGCGCGGGAGTCAAGTTTCAGTTGACCGCAGGGTGGTTGAGCGCAGAAGCTGTTCCAGGGTTGGTGGTTAAAGTTTGCGATAAGCTCCGGACGGCTGTAAGCGATTGAGGCGGTGTGGCCGGGCATGTCGATTTCCATGATGACCTTGATGCCACGGAGGGAGGCGTAGGAATAGATGTCTGCGACATCGCTGACGGAGTAGATCTGGTCCTTCGTGTATGCACCCTTTGCGGCGAGATCGGGCATAGATTTAATCTCCAGCGGCCAGGATTGCGATTCTGTGATGTGGATGTGCAGGGTGTTCATCTTGTTCCATGAAAGAGTGTCGATCAGGGATTTTATGTTCTTGACTGGGTAGAATGAACGGGCGACGTCGAGGTTGATACCTCTGTGTGGGAAACGTGGGGAGTCCTTGATTTCCACCGGGAGGTAGGGCGTGTAGATGTTTTTCTTTGAGTCATTGGTGTAGAATAGTTGGGTGAGGGATGTGAGGCCGTGGAGAACGCCCGTAGAAGTCTTCCCGACAATCTCAACCTTGGCTTCACGGTCACTGACCGCCTTGATGGTGAGAGTGTACGACTCATCGATCGGTTCATCCTTGCTATTGTCCGGTTCGGCGTCGGTTTGGGTGACCGAGATGGTCTTGATGACTATGGCGGTCTTCTTGTCATAATGTGGCTGCCAGTCTGTGCCCTTCCTGTTGAACATCCATGTGACGAGCTTGTCGTTGTAGAGGAAGGACTTTGCGCGATCGATTGCAGCGTCGATGCGGGTTTCGGCGAGACCTTTTTTGGAAGTCTTGTGGCGGGTAATGCGGGAAGTCAGAGTGTCACGGGTGTATTTGTAGGTATGAGACTGCTGACTGTTAGCTAATCTTGCCATATATATGCAATCACACATATGCACATATAATCGTAGTGATCAATTGAAATATCATTCAAAGATCAAGCGATATTATAAAATTGAATTTACAGGCAGCTTGATCTTATTCTTTGTAAATATGAGAAGTGAAAGGAGGGCATAGCACTTACATTGCCAGCTGGCGCGTACTTGACGTCGAATTTGACTCTGCCATTGAGCCAGGCAACCTGATCACCAAGACTCTGCTCCTTGGGAAGAGGCCAGACACTGGCAGCAGCGGGTGCGATAACCGCTGTTGCGAGAATGAATAAATTGAAGCGAACCATCTTGTGGCTGGTTTTCCTTCAGTAATTTTGCAGGATATGCCGAAGATTGTGAAAGCTATCGATGCTTTGAAAATAGACGGGATAGAAATAATCAATTAAGTCTGAGGTAAGGATTCCTGAGATAGTTGAACTTCAAACTTTAAAAATAAAAAGGCTGAATAGCAACTGTATCTTTGTTTTACGAAGTTCGGAATCTAGATTTTTGGTATGGAATGGTGGAGAAGAAGAAAGAGAAAGGTAAGGGAGCCAGCTCAGACTGTGAGATTTATACTGGGAGCCGAGTTGATATCTGGAAAATAACCGATCGTCGTGCGAATATTGAGATATCTCGTATACGGAAGAGCAAAAAAATATTTTTCAAGAGATGTTCACAGAAAAATCCCGAATTCGAGGTCGCCCAAAACTTTATACAACGGTTGGAAATTAATTTGATTGTCGGAAGCAAAAGCGCGTTGCTCGCGTGGGATTCCGTTTTAGGAAATCAGACGTTGCGTGGAAGCTGGTATGGTTCAGACGAAGGAGAAAAAAAAGAAAGAAAAAAAAGGCCCCAGACGAAAGGTGCTGACAAGGGCAAGAGAATCTTATCGTCAGCCCAGTAATCGATTAATATATCTCCGAATGCTAGAATACTGCGAGCTTGCGGCAGTGGCTAACATAATAAAAACAACTTCCAGTCTCTCTGATTTCGAAGAGCGGACCGGAGGGTTATATAGCTCCCTTGGAAATCACCATTTCTCAGATTAAATTGTCGATCTCGATGGAAACTTGGCGGCCAGGAGCTTCATTCGTAACCTTTGTTCCTTTCTTTCAATGCGAAGAGATTACCGTCGAGCAAATTTCGCGGTTGACCATGTCGGTAACCGCTTTTTTTTTTTTTTTTTTTTTTTTTGTTCCGCCTCGAGCTCGCGGCTTCCAGGTAAGTGCAGTGCTTTGAGTTACCTAAGAATCCCCCGCATTTCCCGTTCGATTAACCTGTCTGAGACAAGTACTCTTACCGGTGCAAAATCGTGAGAAACACAAGGCAAGAAAGAAAAACAAGACACTCGATTCTGGCAAAAGGAGAAAGAGACAAAAAATGTGTATTGAGATGCCCAGTCTACGTCGGACCGTGTCAACTGGTTGGCTAATGGTTGTACAACCCGTCTCCTACCCCCATGAAAGATATGTGACGGTGACCTTGCATTGTACTAACCAGGACTTAGCCATTGGTGCTTGTGATCTGGCACGCTCTTTTTTTTTTTTGGCAAAGAAACCCCTGCATATACAAGGCATTGCATGCGATTCGCATGTCTTTCGCCAGAACCTGACCAAGCATGGGAAAGTCTACTCGCCTGTTTCCTCATATCAAACGGGTTCGCTCGGGTCTCGAGGGTACACCGCATAGTTCCTGACCGGCCCGGCATCTGAAAGGGTGTCATTGCTCCACGGATGAGGGCATACACTCTGACAAACTGTCAAGAACAAAGGAGGATTGCAAGGAACAAAGGATGGGAAATTAGACCGTTTCATCGGCTTGCCTGGATCTGAAGCAAAGAAAGAAAAAAGGTAAAGTTGAAACCCTCTTTCAAAATATCCATTCAATAGTGGGGCTTGTTGAGGCGAGAAATCCGGGGTGGCTGCCCGCTGCATCTATGTATGCAACATGGCGGAAAGATGTAACGTTGAAAGAGCATGCACGATAGCCGGGGTGCCGTGGGCGATGATAACGATATCAAAGTCTCTTCAGGAAGGTGGATGGGATGGCCACTTGACGATGCTTTAAGAATTGTGCTTTATATGTACAATTCAAAATTAGTTTTGTATCAAACAACCCTCGATGGTGTAGTTGGTATCACAACAGGCTGTAATAGTCTTCAGAAGCCCAAACTTCTGAGTAATCGTAACCTGCAGGTCACCAGTTCGAATCTGGTTCGAGGGATTGTGTTTCCTTTTGGCCTTTTTTTTGCCGATTTTTTCTGTTAGCGGATAGCCCCTTCGGGTAAGTCGAGCAAACAGTCAGTCTATCCCGCCAACAACATGCGTGCAATGAGATCACCGAGCAAACATTTCGACGATAATAGCCCTGAAAGTCACATTTCTAGAGCGAGGGCCTATGTGACGTTGCACAAGGGACCCACAGCAGGTCCCCTGAGGTTATCCCAAGCATTCAGGCTAGCGCTTTCACAGATGAAACTGATCGAGCCTGTCGATGCAGACCGGTGAGATCTTTGGGGCCATACCATGGTATGTATTCGAGTAAAGATCTGTAGGTTATTGATTTCGCCTTTCAGAGGGCTCTCCCCGAGCCAGTCTTGAGGAATGTATATTGGATTTCAATTCAAGAGTTTCTGAGAGCCAAATAGCGCCATGGTGGAACACAAGTGTGGATGTGTTGAGCTTCACAGAGTTACTTGTCGATCGAACTATCTCAAACAGAACAGTTACTTCATGTGATCACACTACAAATCGTACAATATGTTGGTTGCTCAAATTGTCGTTTCCGTTACTTTTTTTTTTTTTTTTTTAACTTTCTATTTCCTAACACTTATTTTTGTGTCAACGAGGTTCAAAGTCCTAGTGTTTGGAATTATATTTCGAGGGTTTCCATGTTCAGTATTTCGATTATTAACGGTGTTCCCAGTTGCAAGCTCGCCCATCATCTATATTACTATATTTCAGATACACATGATCCCGAATGTATATGTAGGACCTGTGGGATGTATATTTTTCTCTAGATACTTCCATATCCATATATGTAGCTACTGGATTTGTCCATCTACATTTGCGCTTGGCTAATTTTGAATCTACTCGTTTGAGTAAATGTACACGGCTTCTGTTGAGTCATGAGTTAGCAAAATATATATATTCCTAGAATCATAATCTTCTAGGCCTGGGAAGAACGTTCAGAAAGTAGTTGTTATCAGGACATCAATCTCGAATCAACCATGTGGTGATCCAGCTGCAAGCCTGAAAGATGACAATTGCAAGAATAAGACGCCACCTAGTATCGTTATACCGATAATTTGAGGCTT
This sequence comes from Arthrobotrys iridis, assembly GCA_036971165.1. Classification (NCBI taxonomy): domain Eukaryota; kingdom Fungi; phylum Ascomycota; class Orbiliomycetes; order Orbiliales; family Orbiliaceae; genus Arthrobotrys; species Arthrobotrys iridis. The sequence goes on along the minus strand of JAJTTS010000001.1, from coordinate 3,888,458 downwards.
GTGGTCTTCTCTCAGAACATATATGGATATATGCATAAAGTACGCGCGTAGATTACGATAGCTATATCGATAAAAATCTGTTTAAGGGGTGTGTTGTAGGTGTTGAAGATCGTCGTCGGCTTCGACGATCCTAGAAAAACCCAGTCTCGGCACTAGACTAGGTAGAAAAACCATTCTCGGCCCGATAGACCGATCATCTCGACACCGGCTTCCCAGAGCGAACCTCGGCTCGCTGAAGTACAAAGTGTTGCGGACAAACGAGACGCAACACAGAATCAGCCCTGTCCCGGGGCCTGCAGGCATCTGGTCTTCAATGTCACACCGCGATCCACTCTCTCATCTACAACCTCACCAACGTCACCCACCATCACCAGACAAACCATGGACAACTCTTTCTTCCGCAACCTCGTCAACAATACCCCGCGGGTCGACCGCTCCTCCGGCTCCACCAATGCAACCTCAAAACCTACCGCCGTCGCCGCGCCGCTTCTTGGCTCTCGTCAACGTTCCTCGATACCGATGACACCGTAGGTGAACCTCCCCTCACGCTTCCTCTCCTCCCTCCACACTCATCCTTCTGTCTTTCTTTCTTTCCTTCTTTCCTTCTGTCCGACTTGTCTTCATTCCATGTCATGCATATGCAAGGCAACATAACTGTCACGGTACTCAAAAAGTCATCACGACGATACTAACGTTTTTCTTGGCTTCACTCTAGTCGTTCCGTCGGCGGTGCAACATCCTTCGCGCAACAAGCCGCTGCCTATCGGCTCCAACAGAACCCACCGAAGGAGAAGAAATTCAAGTCTTCGGCGCCGCTAGGGTCCAAACTTCCAGAGGGATACGTCGATCGTACAAAACTACGCGATGACGATGATACGGGAACTACGGACGCAGAACAGCGGATGGCGGCGCTAATGAAGTTAGTTGAGGAGGGGAGTTTGACAAGAGAAGAAGCTATAGAGCAGAGCAAGGTGTTTGGAGGGGAAGCGGGGAGCACACATCTAGTCAAGGGTCTGGACTTCAAGTTATTGGAGAGAGCGAGGAAAGGGGAGGATGTGCTTGCTGGGAAACCCCAAAAGGAGGAGTTACAGGATGAGGAAGAGATAGAGGACGAGTTGGATCAGGCTCTGGAGAAGAAAGTGGAGATTGTCAAGAGACAGAAGAAGGACGAAGCCGACGACGATGATGATGATCAGCCAAAAAAGAAGACGAGAGCGGAGATTCTGGCTGAGTGGAAGAAGAGCAGGGAGGAAGCTGCAGCAAAGAAAGCTGCAGAGAGTGCTCTAGGCTCGAAATTTAAAAAGTTTGGGGAGAAGGAGAAGAAGGTTAAGGTGGTGAAGGACGGCAAATCTACCAAGGGCTCTAAAGATATCACATCTGGGAAGAAGAGGAAACGGGATCACGAAGAAGCATCTGGGAAAGAGAAGCTCCCAGGGAATGGGACAGTGCTGGGCATGCTCCCTCCGGAGTTGCCGTCGACGAAGGCCGCCAGCACAGAAAAGAAGGACGAAGACGATATCAATATTTTCGACGATGCGCCGGACGACTACGATCCTCTGGCTGGGCTGGAGGGCAGCGACGACTCCGATTCCGATGACGGAGAAGTCGAGGATAAGCCAACTAGGAAGAAAAATGAAGCCCATGGAGGCGTGGCCCAACCTCCGCCGCCTAACTCGGCTCGCCCTCGAAATTACTTTGCCACATCATCCAAGGATGTCGACGTGTCAAATGAATCAATATCGTCAAAACCGCTCAGCGGTCAAGACCTCACAAATACCATGGAGCTTTCAGCTGCGATCAAGAAAGCTGCCCAGATGAGAGAGTTATCAAAGGCAGACCTCGACGACGAGGAAGCGAAGAAGGCGGCAAGACACAGAGCTATGTTACAATCCGCTAGTAGAGATGACGAGGATGTGGATATGGGATTCGGCGGGAGTCGGACATTTGGAGATGATGACGATGACGACGTGAAAGTCACAAATAAGAAGAAGAAGAGGGGTAAGAAAAATGCATAGGTCTAGCGTGTGTTTGTGTATGATAGGCGGTTGTACGATATTACGGCAATATGCAAGTGACTGCGTTGGAATATAGGAATATAGTCCCGGCATCCCAGCGAGACTGCTCATGAGAACAGTTAAATCGGTCACTGTAATGAATATTACCTTTATGGGAATAGAAAAGGTGGTCTGATTCCAAGCGCCTCCTGTCCCGTAAAACTCAGCCGCCGTTCTCTCTCAATGCGAAGACGGAGAATCCGTATACTATTTTTGTGGCTGCTTCGGTTTTCATGCCATGTTAGAATATCCCCATGTAAAATTCTTTGCACCGAAACTTTGGGAGAAACGCCCCCAATGCGAAAATTTGACAGCTCGAGGGCTAGGCAGGTCTTAAAATATCTTCTTGGACTAGGACTATCCGAAATTTCAAAATCCAACGTATCAAAGAAATGAGATTTCCATGCTGTATTTCTAAAGATATGTCTAAGCTCTTCATCGTTGATTCGCAAATGCCCTGTGTAGGAACAACATTATTAGCTATATTATGATCAGGTTACACTACTCCAGTACAGGTTACACAGTATGGCTTGGCTACGATCGATGTATATCAATAGCCTAAGTACCTATGTTTCGCCATGAATCCAGCTAGGAACGCCATTTGTGACCAGCATGCAGACTATGATGGTGTGTCCAGGCCTGTAGGATTTACAAATTCCCGCTTATGGTCGGGACTCTATACTAATGGGTCGGTCTGCTTATGTACCAACCTTAGAATTACAAGGGATACCCTGCCCCTGGGACGGGTCATGGCGCCATAATATCAACGCCTGAAAAGTATTCAGCTGCTAAAAGTACTCTAACCCCGTCGACAATTCTGCCGAAGACTGAGCTCCAGGTCTCAGGAAAAGCTATTCCGCAGATTGACTTCTGTTCTCGTAAAGATTATTCTTCTGCATTGCCATCTGGAATTTTGCCAGCAAATACTAAATCCAACTAAGTCATCATCATAACTATTGGCCTTTGTCGAATACGAAAGCATTTTTCGGAAAAGAAAAAAAAAAACCAAGGTTTACTATTTTTTTTCAAACACTCGCGAAAGTTATGCCAACATCTGCCGGTTTCCTTGAAAATCTCTGCCTTACAAGACTTAGTGTATCGATTTTTCCCCTTCAATTTGTCGGCTGGTTGCCGAGGTTTCACTCGTTCGCAGAAGCTTCCTCGATCAGATTGCCTCTGTCACTCGCTTGATGCGGGTGCATGCATATGCACCTGCGGAATGTGTTAACTGCGGCCCGTCAATTAGATAGATGGTACCTCGATCATGGTGAGGCATCTACTCGGCAAGTAGGTACCGATCAAGATCAACATTCATGGTGTGGGACAAAATAAAAAGGACTACTTTACATCCTGAACTATCCAGAGCGGTTGGATGTTCGCCCCCGGTTGGAATGCATATAACATACCAAGGATTGTTCTAAGAAAAATTTGCACGTCGTTTCCCCGCTTTTTTTAAGCTTCCCGCATACCGTAGCTGCGCTTGCGTGATTGGCCGAGAATCGTCATTTTCGCAGTGGGGGTATTGTTGAACCCTGACAGCTCCTCTGATTCCGAGGTCGGAACGTCTGATCACATTTCAATTCGCCATATTGAGCTCATATTGATATTGAAGTAGGTAGGATTTCCTACGTACCAGCTATCGCATTCAATGTTCGTTGGTTAAACATAATCTATTTTACGTAGAGAGAGAAGGCTCCCGAATTTAATTTCAGGGTTGATATTGCGGGGTTGGAATGGCGTTTGTACACTGCCACGACCCGCATATTTCATATACCGGCTGGTCTCGATCTACGAAACCAGCTCTTATGCACCTTGATGCAGGGATTTTCACACATCAAGTTCTCCCGATCCGAATGTGCTGGGCATGTGTGCATACTTCCTGTCGGGTTTGAACTGCCCGCAGAAATTGATCTTTCATAATCGGAATTGATAAACCATTGACATTTCGATCCGACTCAGGAATCCTGTTTATTCGAAAATAGACTGATTCTTCGAGACGCTAGCAACTGGACAAAAATAGCTTGATCCTTCAAGACGCTAGCAACTGGTCGGAAATCTCTCTCCCGTTGAATCGAATGTGAACTTCGCGCCAAGACCACCTTGATCAAAATCGCCTCAATTACCCCATTGATGGTGTAATTATCAAATTCAGACAGTCGGGAACGTTAATTAGATGGGCGCTATAACCAGTTCAAGAGACTCTGCGGCGAATTCACCTCCCCATCAATCAGATGTTTAATTCGACCCCGCAATTGCGTGCGCTCTTCCATGCCAACTCCGATCGTGCATAAAACCAAAAAAAACTAGCCACGGTTGCTTACCCGAGTGCGATCGAACTCCAACCCCCATGTCTTATTTCTACGCGGATCCCGTAGTTTAAACCTTAGTGTAGAAAATTCTGCATACCCGAGTGCGATTATTCTCCTTGCCAAAGCCGTACCTCGGGCTTTGCTATACAAAAGTCCAATGATCAAGGGTATTGCTCGCGCGAAGCTTTAGTTAGGGCTGCCTTTACGGACGGGCCGGAACGTCGTGAACCGGTATAAGCCGCTTTTAGCATACAATACTCACCATGCCGACGTATGTGCAGGCGGGACAAGCAAAACGCCCTGCTGGTTGTAGTACAGGCTTTTTTCCGTCTAACTGTTTTGGTCAGCTTTGGTTGGAAATTCAATTAAGGCGGAGTGCCTTGTATGACCTGATCTGGGTGCAGTTGGAAGTCGATCCAGATGCGCCTATCCAAGGAGGGTAGTTGAGCGATATACTGAATTGGGAATCGATTGCAACCGACAAGTGTGCTCGAATATGGTTGGTTGGCTTCACCGGATCCCATTCCATCATTACACACACGTGTGTGTAATGATAGGATCCTTTGCTTCTCAAAGACAAAAAGAGTAGAGGTCTTCATGAATAGGCGCTCTGCGGGACTGGAGAGGGCGCCATGGCGTGCGAGGCTTCGGGGATGACGGAAAAACTGCCTCAAGCATCAATCAGCTGGATGTAGACGTAACGCAAGGATTGAATCACGTAGTTGTATTCCAGTTGCAACATGTAGCGTAATATGTTCATCAAAAATGTTAACTACGGCCGAGGATCTCACAGCCGAAGATAGACTCTCCAAAGGTATAAAGAGGGTCGACAATCCCCCTCTAGATGCTATCTTTCTTCTCCATCCTCAGCAGCAATCAAAGCCAGTAGCCTCTCAGTAGCCCTCAAAATCTCATCTATATATACATTCACTAGAAGTCTTATAACTTCCAACCCAATCAATCAAGTCAGTTCATTCTTCCACTTCTCTGTTGGATAAAGAATCAGTACTAACAACTTCACAGAATGTCCTACACCATCAAAGTCCGCGTCTACCAGACCAACCAGAACGCCTACTTCAGAATCATCGAGAAGGGCGTCTGGCACTACGCCAACGGCGGTACCTGGACCACAGAAGATGAGGTTCTCCGCTTGACCATCGGAGGCAGCGGTACCTCCGGCATCCTCCGCTTCCAAACCGAGCAAGGAAAGGAAGCTTTCTTCATTGCCTTGGGCGTTCACAACTACAAGCCATGGCTCGACATCATCACCGGTCTTGGCGACGATATCACCGGTGTTCGTGCTCTTCCGGAATACTACAACGATACCAACCCAGAGCGTGTCAAGTCCCGTGAGGCCCAGCGCACCAGCCAGTCCATCCTCAACATCGACCGCCGCACCATCAGTGCCAACTACAGAGTTGCTGAGGGCCACAACCTCGAGCTTGATATTGTCCTCGGTTAAATCCAGCCAAAACGGCTGCAGTTGTATGAAGGGGGGAATTCGGGGGGAGGTTATTTTGGGGGAATCTTTTGGAAACAGAAATCCAATTGAATAGCTTTCTCTTTTCCTAAAATTTAACAGCCTGTCATAAAGTATTACTTAGGACACAGAGCTTTTTTGAATTGAATTAAAAAAATGGCTACTTCAACCAATGATCTTTTCCAATAAACCCATCGTGTGAAGTAAACAGTTTTGAAACGAGACAAAAACGTGTTGTTTTGCAGAATGCAACAAATCCATATTAGTCTTAGCGGTGATTACATAAGCTTTACATTTCGCGCCGAACACCAACCGCCTGTATAGCCTCGCCTGCTTAAACGTCCCGAACTGAAAATCATTGCTTCCCATCGCATCGTCTCCAGAATGGCTTTAGTACCCCACGTACACCTCTTTGACAACTTGAAGGAGTTCGACGAAGGCAGGTTTCTCTAACCCACAATCATAAACCCCCCAATTCGACCATATTACTAACAATCTGACCCAACCTGCAGAAACCCTCATCAAATCCCGCCTCATCACACTCGAAGTAAAAACTCTGACTCGCGTTCAAAGACGCTGTAACGCCGTTATAAACTCCGAGAACGTCCTAATCGACGCCCTAAAAGCCTCCAAAGATGATGGGAACGTGGAGATGACGGACGCACCGCCCGATGGCAGTGGTGCTGTCCAACTCGATGCCGCAAGCACAACGGAACCGAAACCGGAGCTGACGTACGAACAAAAACTCGAAGCGGCATCGGAGAAATTGGTGGAGGAGATCTTGTTAGATTTTGCGCCATTAGAGGAGGCTTTGATGAGATTACAGCTACTAACGGCTGCTAATCGGAAGGAGGTGGCAAGATACGAGCAGAAGAAGATGCAAATAGGTGCGATAATTGTCATTTTCTCTCTGTTCTGCGGGTGTTTTCGGATCTAACAATTGAAACTTTTTGCGCATCTTGCAGAGCAAGCATCTGAAAAAGCTCGAAGCGAAATGGTCGAGCTCAATTCCTCGCTCAGCGAAGCCCACCAGTTGAAGCTGCATAAGCTCGAGTACGACGTTATTGCAACTGAAATCACGAGCTCTCCGGCCAGTCAAAAGACACGACAGACGCAGTACGACAGTATTAATCGATTAAACGCCGAAATCGACGCGTTGGAGCGAGAAAGGGCGGAATACGGAAAAGTTTGGGCGGCGAGGAGAGGCCAGTTTGGTGCGATTGTGGAGGCATTAATGGGAATGCAGGCGCAGATCCAGGAGGACAAGGAGGAGCAGGAGAGGCGAGAAGGATTGGACGAAGATGAGGACGAAGGGGAGAAGCCTGCTGAAGGTGAAACGAAGGAAGGCGCGAAAGCAGAGGACGATGCATCGCAGAAACTTAGCGATCCTAACACCCCAGGAGAGGAAGGAAAGGGTCTAGGCCCGGGATCGAAGGAAGGCGGTGATGTTGTCATGGAAGATACACAGCTGGAGGAGGGAGAGCGTGTGAGTACGAGGGATCAATCACGGGTGACTTCGCCTCGAATCGAAGACGACGATGACCTTGAAGAAGGTGAGGAGCAGGAAGAGGGTGAAGCAAATACCGTAGACGGATCAATTGCACCAACCCCCGTACCTCACGATATCTCATTCGAAGAAATGGAGACCGACGACCGGCCTCCGGATCGCGATGATGAAATGGAAGATGAAGGTGCGATCGAAGAAAGCCCTCTTGATGACCTACACGAACCGAAATCTTGAACGGCTCGTGATCTCTCTATTTATTCAGAGAAAAATCGAGCCTTTTTCAATTCTAGAGGTTGTATTATTAGATATTAGATACACCAACTACAGGTAATGAATTGTTGTATCTCTAAAGGCTTCGGAAGAATACGGTGGTTCGCGTCACGAATTCACGACATTAGTACGCATGATGTCATAATTAATGCGGATCGATACCGTATCCTAAATATAATTGAGCTAGTATGTTGCTTTGTCTCGTAAACTAGCTTGTAACCTAACGATAAACTAAACAATTCGACATGGTACAACTCTCAATATACCTCTTGGATTTGACGATCTTCGACGCTTCTCATATGGTGCGACTTATCTCTGCCAAGGTTATCACAAACTATGGCACCTATAGATAGCATACTCGACTAGTCATTCCATCCTTCATCACTGATCGCACTCAGCCTCCTCATCAGATAATCCCTACCCAAGTCCCCCCAGTTCGCACCAGTACTCGCATCTTCCTTTAAAGCCTGCTCATTTCTCAATATCGCCTCTAGAGCGCCACCAGCACCAGACGCACGCAATACCTTCGCAATGCTAGCGTGCACATTGCACAGCCTAGGTTTTGGCACAGGAATCTGCGCAAACACATCACAGCTTCCAAAGTGTAAGACATCTCCATCTCGATGCTCATACGACCCCGGAAGCTGCCTATTTGTAAGCAACCGAATACGGTAGACGTATCTACACCGGTCTTCATCCTGTCCGCCGTCGATATTAATACTAACATCGTCCCTCGCAAACTCCGGGCTGGGACTCGAATCCCACGGCTCAGCCTCAATGCACCATTTAAGGCTTCTAAACGCCAGATACAACCGCGGTGTAAGGATTATCCCATTAGCGGGGTTATTCACCACATCCATATCTTCCATCATGACGTCCTCTGCGACATCGACCCCGCAAAACTTTTGCATATAGTATTTCAATTTCGCGTTTGCGGAGAGCTGATTCCCCCAGATCCATCCTGTTGTTCCGACTGATATTGTACCTGGAACGGTGGAAGTGCCGCCGATGCTTGATCGGCTTGTTGCGGCGAAGAAATAAGGTATCAAATGGGTGGGGACGACGTAGTCTTCTTCGATATCGTCCTGGCGTTCAATGTCGTTGATTGAAATTTCCTCAGGCCGCTCGTAATTCCAGACGCCGCCGATGATGGTGCGGTGGCCGTCTCGAGCGAGCAGGAGAGACTTGAAAGCCGACTGGATCTTCCCAGTTGTTTCTGGGGAAAACGGAGGGGGAGGTTGCGGGGTCATAAAGGGAATTATGAGATTATCGAGGTAGGATTTTGCAAAGGAGTGGAGAGAATATCTAAAGGCGTGGCAGTGAGAGAGGGTGTGAGATATGTGTTCCCATGTATGCCCATGAATTGGAGCCAGGAGGATATCAAGACCTAATGATCCTTGTGGATTGCAAAATGGAGTTGTGTCAGATGATACAAAGTCATCGAAAATCTGGATGGCATTTTCGCTCCGATGTAGAAGATCCCAAAGCTGGCTTGCGATTGCATCGGGGTCGTAAGCGTAGGTCAAAAGACTGTGGGCTAAGTGGATGGTAGATATCCTTTGTGACGAGAGATTTATGATATCAAACTCGCCCAGGTTAAGAGGAGGGTATGGTAATTCATGATGCTCTGGCAATTTTCGATACTCTTTCGGATCGTATCCAATCTCGAAACCTCCAATTATAGCGGTTATACCGCGCAGAGCTAGAACGAGAGGAACGGATACCGATGAGGCGGCGAAAACTGCTGTGTTCATTGGAGATCAATCATAAGAGAGCAGGAGGATTAAGGAGATTTAGAGCCGTTGGGATCGACAAGGTACCAGACGGGGATGGGCACCGTAGTTACTGAATGTATGTCTATAGTTACCTTCCTCTTCTTTCAAGGCATTGGAAATTTATATCTACACGCTTGTACAATTGTATGGCTATAGTATACAGAAGCTTGTGCAGTAGACATCTCGTGCGCACGAGTTTTTCGCTTGAAGAATACAAAGTTCCTCGTTTAACGCTTGCGATTGTGTTAAACATACTTTTTGCCGGAAGTTGCTTATACTTTTCGATGTTCAATGTATGAAGCCATTAAGGTTAAGGGTTAAACTTTGTGTGTGAAATCCAAACTTCAACAACATTGGTTCTTGTAGGTGAAATCGATCCAGAAAACAGGATTTTAACGTTTAATATTGAAGACATTCTACTCATTTATGCAGCTCGCATAACCAGGAAGATTTAACATACTATTTGTGATGTAAAACAATATTCCGTCATCCAAGAAACTCTGGATACCGATATCGCACGGATCTCGATCTTAGTTTCCAAGCTTTACAGTATACCGACAAGTTATTTGTGTTGACATTTGTTGCAATTTCTCGTGTTGCACAAAGCAAAACATCAAAACGCGAAACTCCGGTGTGTCAATGTCAATGTCAACATTGCAATCTCGCGATACCTACCCGGCGCACTTCGGCGACACCGTGTGAAAGTATCTCATTTCGCAATCGCTTTACCCTATCATATAGCCTGAACACCTAAACGTGAGATAATGCGTCCGCTTACCATTAAATTTCCCATAATCCTCCCCGCATCGAATTTGAACGCGAACGGAGCTGAAAGAACGCAATATCCGCAAGGAAGCGAGATCATGCATACGATGAGACAGCTTTCAATTCGTCGGTTCGGCATTATCGCAAGGAATTCTGCAGACAGGGCTGACGGGGAAGTGGTGGCCCAATCGATTGAAAGTTTATTGATGCGATGAAGTACGCTAAGGCCCGGGTTACTTTTGCGTCCTGTCCTTTCCTATGCACATTTTTTGTAAAGACGACCTTGCATGTGTATGTGTTTTTATTTTATTTTTGAGTTTGGGACTCAAACCCTTGGCTTGAAAAATGTCTTTTTATGCGAGCTGTGCGTCATCGTTTTAATGCAGTCCCACTTGGTGTCTCGACTAGCCCAAGAATTTGGATAGCCTAGAGAAGGAGAGCAGATGCTTTGTCGTAAAGGCCGGACGGTGCCCCTCAATACAGCCAGCCTAATCTCGTTCAATCATATCCTTTATTGGTGGCTTGATCTATCGTGTGTGGCCCGAGGAATCTTTCCTTGTGGAATTCTGTAAAGTCTCGCCTCGGTGACAGCTAGCGAGTTTTTCTTTCTCTCTATCCTCGGTGAGATATGTATGTTCCTGAGTTGCACACTCCTTGGTGGTATCCACGTGATACGCATTCTAAATTGGAATATGGTGCCTGAATATGAGGGCTAGCTGGATCAATATGGAGGTTTCTGGGCCAGACTATTGACAGTGCTGTAACTTAAGATTGCGACGAAAGACCGAAGTATTAGAGCCCCAATTCCAACCATGGACACTCAATACAAACCGCCATAATTAAAATGTATATTTACAGATTTCCATAGCTAGAATATTTCCTTCAGACGAATTCTATGCACGAGTATTTCATTACGATGGCGACAAGAAACAAAATACGTTTAAAATGCACCGAAGAGCGACGGCAGTTGCGGACATCTTGAGCCACATCTTCGTGAGGTACGCAGGCCTCAGGTTCTAGAATTGAGAATACACTACGTAGTATATTGCACATCGCTGCCGCCGTGGATCCATCCGCGAAACATCGCGCCTTTGAAATTAATACAACGTGCACGCACATAGCGCTGGTCAGTTACAACAGCTGGTGGTCATCCAAGGACTTTCGTCTTAGAGATATCTTAGATGTTGTTAGGAAATACGCTAGCTTCTTGCATGTATACGTGTACACGGCTTCAAGCAACAATGAACTCTTTGTCTAAAGCTTGAATATGGCAAAGGAATATTATTAGCTCGGCGGTTAACAAGTTGTTGGTAAGTTCGGCTAATTGAGTCGTCAAATGGCTTATGTTGCAATTTCCGTAAGCACTTGGAATGGTCATCAGCTGGAACGAAAAGTTGGGGAAATGATTGTATCAATGAGAAGTCTCGTTACGAAGTTGAAATAAAACTAGTTCTCGATTGATCAACAGACCGACTTTGTATTGTTAGACCTTCTTCGTCTTCTTTCATTATTATGAAATATAACTTTCATAATAATATTTGGTTGTGGCGGGTAGAATTTCAGACAGTGACTCGTGAATGTGACGACATTTTCGGGTGTGTTGGCTGTTGTAGAAAGTTCTGGGAATTTGGGGAAGCCGTTCCGGTGGGAGAAACCCCAGGGGAAAAATGGGCCGATATCACGATGCTACGATCGTTTGGAACGTCAAGGGTATCATTTTTTATTGTTATTAAAATTAACCTTGCGAGTCCGAGAAGTGTCACCGGTTGATAAGTTCTTGGTTCTCATTGATATCGAGTAATTACCTATTCTCGACGTCACTCGGCTCAAATTAAATGATAATAGTTTTACTCAGAGTTCTTATTAGACTCTCCATTCCCGGAATCCCACACAAACTAATAAAACGTGATCGGGCTAGAAGGATCTTCACGGCGAGGGACCCCAGTCTAGGATTGATATGGAACCTGCGGACAGAAGTGTTCAGGTTCTTCCGGACATTCCTGGCGGTGACTTTTTGGGGGACGGTTTTTCAACAGAAGCGTTTTCGATAGAGTGAGAAAGAGAGACGGGATGCAAGCGACTAGTAAGCGGTAGGGAATTTTATCTTCCCGTTTTGAGGGCTTTCATGATACATCGCTGACGCCGATATCGTCGAAGCGGGTGACCTCCTTGATGGGAAATAGACACCTTATCCCACAGTCAGATGGTTTAGGCTGAAGGAAAGGGTTCGGAGAGGCCATGTGCATTCCACATGTACTTTTTGCCAGGTCCACTTGCAGCCACTCGCCGAAGTCTTTGGTTGGCTGGATGCTTTGGTTGTGAGGCGGATGTTTTGATCGCTGTGTTTTGGATACCGGCTCGGATAACCCCACATTCGGGGATGATCGTGCGCCTGCATGGAGGGGCTCACTGGTAAACAAAGGGTGAATGTCGCATGGCAACGACCAAAACAACACGTCTTCCCACGGCTGAACCCCACGCCGGCTGAACCTCGAGGATGTTGGGAGTCGCATTCGCGATACGGGGATGAACCAACATCTCAAGACCTTCCGGTTACTTCAACAGGTCGGATAGGCGACCAGCACAAGCGCCTTTCATGCAGGTGGCAATTTCAATTTGGGCGTTTTGCTCGTTGGGTAAACTTCTGGAATGAAGCTTTCAGATTCTAAAATTGGGCGGATTCAACTCACTCTTCTCGCATGGGGCCTTGGTCGCTGGGGCCACCTACAAAAATTTCTCCCGCAACAACGGCCTGGTTGAGCTGAGTTCTTCGGGTTCTGAGACTGGGACAAGGAGAAAGCAAGGGAGATGGGTGTCGTCAGATCTAGCCACCGCGAATCAGAACGGCAAGGTTTCGGGTTTGTGGGTCTGGATTTACACTCCTGTGACCACAGTTTAAGGCCGAAGAAGCGATTTTACGCGGGATTGAGGGTGAGATGACCCCCTGCTGGTCCCTCTTTGGGGTATTTCTTTCGTTTGCCTGGGACCAATTTCGCCAGAGTGACTGGTTGGTTTTGTGAATGCAACAGGCAGCTCAAATGTAATCTAGGTATCTAGATAGCGTGGTAGCCTCGAACTGCTGATGTCAAAATGCGAAAGAAAGTTCTCTGCAAGACAACAGAATGCAAATTTCAATATGCATCGACGGGACGACAGTTGTCTCCCGAATCTGCTTTTCAAATGTCATGACATCTGGCAATGGATTGGATTTGGGAAGTGGAACCCAAACCTCTGGGTTGGCTACGCCATACCGAGCTCATCGTGGAAAATATGAGGCCCGGTTTGTGTGCCTGCCAGTGCACATTTTTAGAAGAGCACCACAAACAGCGTCCCTATCAGGCCCAAGAGGATCCTAGACCGGACCAGGCCGTTGTTTGTGCCAATGTTAGCAGCGGTTGAATCTGGTTTCTATGGTTATCGCGACCAGATGCCGAAAGCAGTTTAGGCAAAGGCAATCAATCTCGTGGGTGTTCTTTCCCGCTAGCTTGGGACTTTTTTAGTCTTGCTGAAACTTCGCATTCGGGGAGGTTTTAGGAGGAAAACTGTGGTTCCTTTCCATTATCGTGGAGCAGCATTTCTCGGGTCGCTTGATAATTGTATTGTTAAACCGACAACAGCCAAAACCCCCATAAAACGTAAAATTGCTTGCAAGACCAATTTCGCGAAAGAAAGACTGGACGAATGCCTTGTAGTCAGAGTGCCACGGTTACTTGGAGTTTTGAGGAATCTGACACTGATATCCTTGATCAATGGAAGGAAAAAAAGATGCATGGGTTGGATGTATCGAGCTTGCCTTCCTTCTGATATGCCCCTGCCCGCCGCTAACGCTTTGCATCACCATACATGCACAGTACAACAGCGGGCGGGCATAACAACCAGCGCCGGCTGCTCACTTTTCTTTTTTCTTCTATTTCGTTTCTTTTGCACTTTGGTCGCGATTTCTTTTCCAGTTAGTTGGGTTCTTACCGAAGTTGTTTAAAAGGCGTCGGTCTGCAGTAGTTGGTCGGGGACATGATCTCGACCTGGTCGCCTGTTTGACTTGTTCGACCGTCGCCCATAGCAACAGAGGTTAGCATCACGACTGAGCACAGAGCTTTAACCTCATCTCGCCTCCCTTTCTCTTTATTACAAGTGCCCTTAGTTACTTAGTATCACCAGGCAATTAGTCGCAAGCTAATTAATTGCTGAGAGACACTTCCAGAGAGAGGGAGTGCCGAGACCAAAGAAAAAGGAATAGCTTGGCGGCGGAACTGGTTTGGGGACCTTGCTTTGCGCTCAAACATCACGGCTTGATCGCCAATTAGGAAATCACCAGCCCCGAAACCTTAGCAACCGGCTCCTAGCCCTGTGGTAAGGAACAACCACCCTGCAACCAGCCAAAAACATCTCCACTCCATCCGGTCGGCCTCAAAACCAAGCCCTCATCCTCAACCTCATCCTCATCTTCTTCTCTTCGTTCCCTATCATCGTCTCCTTCGACTTCATCTCTCCCCTTTGAGGGCTTCGGCTTTTTTACTAACCATCCCATCCCTACAGCAGCTTAGCTACATTCCTTGGTCATTCTCCTTCCCCAGCTTTTGAATTGACCGTCGACTTCCTTTCGATTTCATTTATTTCACTTCTCTCGGCTTGATCGATTGACTGGTTGATTCCTCGACGACCCATTGGATATATCGATATCGCTGGTCATTTGTGATATCGAATCCTCTAATAGAGTGTATCGTCGAACCCTCGAACAAAACCCTTCCTTTTTGGAACCTCTTCTCCATCTTCTTGTTTCGCTATATTTTGAATTCGAATAGTAACCCATCCGGTTACATACATGCTACCTGCGGTTTCTTTGGATATCAACCAGCTTCGAACACCTTGCCAAGTCAAAACCGATCTGATTTCCAGATGGCTATGATGGATATGTCTTCTCCCCTGGCTGCTATCAGCCGTCCAGAGGGCAACTGGCTCCAACCAACCCCCCTCGCTCCAAGTTTCTCATTCGACCCACAGAGTCCCTATACCCCTCGACTTGACGTCAGCCAGGACTCGTCTTTCTTCGATCTCGATTTGAGCATGACCACTTCTCCCACAGATTGTCTCGCTGCAGACCTCTCCCAAAATTTTCACATCGACAGGACGTAAGTTCATTCATCCTCAGGCCAAAGCTCTTCTTCAGCGATTTATAATTGCATTTTATTGACTCTGGCGGAACTTTTCCATTCTTTCAAATAGTCCTGCCTTTCCTACCCCAAGACGCTCCTTGTTCTCGTCTTTTGACACTGCTCGTAAGTTTTGGTTCTTCTCAATGCCTGGCACACAGCGTTTATAGTTTGTATTATCACAGGCCCATTTGTCACGACACCTCCTTTGCCATCCTCGCCAGCATGCTCGGATATCATGGAACTGAGTCCTCTGCCGCACAAGCCAGCCTTTACAAAAAATAGGTCGAAGCTTAGTGAGGTATCGCCTGTTTTGGACAGCCCCTGCCAGATGCAGCGTAAACCAAGCAATGAGTAGGTTCATTTGACGGGGGCCGTAGTAGTCGTAGCTTTTTAGCCTTCTAACAGTCGACTTGTAGGCGCAAGAAGCTTCTCCAACCGCGTCGTCCATCTCTACAACGCACCAAGGCCTTCACCCAAAACATCATCTTAAAATCCGCCGGAGCCTCTAAGCTAGCATTCACTGGTGAGGATGAGAAGAAGCCTTTTCAATTCGGAGGCAAGAAGACATCTCCCATCATGGCTCTTGACGATATGTTTACTGCTTCTCCGGAGTGCTCTCGTATCGGGTTGGGCCTCGGCTTGGTTGAAGGAATAGGTAAACCACCACGTATGCCAATCTTCAAGGACCTGAAAGGTTCTTCTGATGGATCCCCATTGGCCGGTGCGAATCGTCGCACAGCCGCGCGAGATGGCCCACCACGTAAAATGCCGTGCCGACGCAGTGTCAGCATGTTCGCTAAGGTCGACGAAGTCATTTCACCGAAGCAAAGGTTGGAGTCCAAGTTCTGTATCGAGTCACCTTCGCAAGTTGCTGCGCGTGAAAGCCAGGTTCTCCCATGCTTTGGTACTGAGAAGGATGTCTTGAAGAGAATCACCCGTGAAACCATGATTGATGTCCTCGACGGCAAGTATGCCGGACAGTATGATGAATTGAAGATAGTCGACTGCAGATTCGAGTATGAGTATGAAGGCGGCCACATTGCTGGTGCCATCAACATCAACACCACTGAGGATGTGGATAGGGTTCTCCTGTCTCACAGCTCTGAAAGTGAGGCCGAAGCTAAGAAGACCCTTTTGATCTTCCACTGCGAGTACTCTGCCCACCGTGCCCCAAGAATGTGAGTTTTTCCTTTCATTTCAGCCACACATTTATGAGGATCCCGTACTGACAGAGCGCTGCAGTGCCCACACGCTTCGATCTCGTGATCGTCAAATAAACATGCATCGTTATCCAATTTTGTTCTATCCTGAGGTCTATATCCTCGAAGGAGGTTATAGCGGTTTCTTTGCTGAACACAAGGAGCGTTGTGAACCACAAAACTATGTTGGTATGGATGATTCTCGTCACAAGATTGTCTGCGAGCGCGAAATGGGAAAGTTCCGCAAGGCCACGAAATTCGCGCGAGCTCAGAGCTACACTTACGGGGCCAGCATGGCAAACAATGACTCTCCATCTGCCCGACGTGCTCCTCTCGGTCAAGCCTCCTTAGGCGTCAACGGAGTTCCGATGCGCCCCCGTGGTGATGGCAAGCGTCATGCTTCATATTAAACGCGGACAGACTCGTCTCCCAACCCAACTGCGTGGCAGCAGTTCCATTTCTATTTGACAGCAACAACACCATCCTTTACGACCTACCATTAACGACTATTTTGTCTTTTGGAATCAACGGCATAGCGTACTGTTGCATAGCATCCATTTCGGTTTTTGGTCTATTGGTCTTCCACCGGATATCCTAATTCTGGAAGACTTCTATATATCTTTTTTTTTGATCCCCTTTCCCCAGCCCAAATCTTGCCCCTAAGCATTTTTCCAGCATATTTTTCCTTTTCTTCTCTTCTCGACGTTCATTAGCGACACCCCTTAGAGTTTACGAACATGCGACAGTACTTGCCCGCGACGGAGTTCTGGTATTTCCAACATTCTGGCGTCGAACGAGTATACATCTATGATTTATTAATGACCCCGTCGAGCCCAACACCGAGAGCACATGAGCACCTTTACAAGCACCCCTTCACACGAAACACCCCAAATTTTCTTCGATCAACCACTTACCGACAAAACTTTCAATCTCAATGACGAACGCGCTAACCATACTACCGGAGGGGATTCGACTTATAACATTGGTCGGACGAACTCACGATCACCAGAGACTTATATCATTCCACGCCACAATACACTTAGCCTCCATTGAGGTTATTTTCAAAATCAGCCACGACTTCACCTTGGAAGTTATCAATATCACAATTGAGCTCATGACAGAACAGCATTCAATGTTCTGTTGACAACGTTCCCTCTTCCGTCTTATCTATTATTGGAAAGAAATAAAAGAGCTTAAACTCACTGTTCGATATCTCTTCCTCTTCTTCCTCACATTGTCCCAATTGTTCTTTGCATCTGGAGTTTTTCGCTGTCCCAATCATGTCTTTTGTCTGTGTTATTTGGTGTTTTGGGTTTCAATTATTTTTTTCCCCCATTTGTGCATGGGTTTCGAGTGAGATGATATTCCTCTTATTCCTTTCTCCAAACCTTCGATTGGTTATCACCTTGTAGTCGAAGTAGGGTTGAGATCTTGAGTTTGAATCCATCTTTGTTTTTTTTGATTCCATACCAATTATTTCTTTTTCAATTTTTCTCCCCTTGACCTCTGACCATCACCGGCAGGATTCAAGGCTTTTTTTCCTTTTCTGCTTCTTTTCTGTATTGTTATTAGGATTCAAAACATGTAAGATGAGAGGAGTACTAGTGAAAGACATGTAAGTCAAGTAGTATATGAGACGATGGTGGTTTCCTTTTGTCTGTATAAGCTAATCAAGACGAGCGAGGAGTCTCTTTTATGTTAAGTCCTTAAGCTTTTGTTCGATGCTTAGATTTGAAGTATATCGAAGGTGAGTAATTAAAGCTATGTTAACTATCTATACAGAGGAAGCTTGATGTCTATGCCCCCCGTGTACCTTCACATGACCCTTCCTTGCAGCATAACTAAACTTCAAGCTCGGCCATTGCATTTGAGAGCTCAGTTCTGGAAGTACTAGTGCAGGGGCATATCGATCTTCACTTTTATCAGTCGACTTTGGTGACTATATTCTATAACATAACAGTCTCGCGCTCCATTTTTTATTAAGCCACATGAGCTTTAAAGGGAGGCGATGAAGTATGGGAGGTTTCTTTAAGTTTATTGGAGGAGAGTAAGTAAGTAGCTAGGGTTCTTTGTAATGTAGGAAAAGAAGAGACAAAGTGAGGGGAGAGCGGCGTCGTGAAGCGATGATGTAGCCACCCACCCACTTCCACTGACGTATTCTCATGACAGTGACATGATGTCTTCTTTTTTTAAAAAACGGAATATCAAACGCCTGAGACGTCGTGAGAGGGGGGGGAACACACAATTCATGACCACATGAACCTCGTTTTTCGCTAATAGTGATACAAATAAAAATAAAGTAAAGAGGCATGATCAAAGGGAGCTTTGCGAAACGCAATATCCCTAGGTAAATGAATACCGTTGAGTCCCATCAAACAAACAGAGAAGATGAAGAATGGATAAATCAATGTGAGCTCGGCACCGCGATTGCTCATTCCTCGAGACGTGAGGTACCTTCTTCATTAATGGGTGCCTCCCACCCCGCCAGCATGATATTACTCGGTACCGAGTTCTTATCCTCCACCTTCCAAGCCTGCTCCGGCCCGGAAACGGGCAACCCCGTAAAATCAACAGCTCCGATTTGTTTCAGGACCGAGGCTTGGTCCCAGTAAATGTGCTCGGCAAAAACCTTTTGACCCTTAACGCAGACGATCACGACTATCGGGATCTCAACCTTACGGTCCGTGGGTTTGACGCCGGGGAGCATCCAGTGGATTTCGGTGGTGTGGGTGAAGGCACAGATCATTTCGTCGACGATGCGGTCCGAGCCGACTGTGCGGGAGATCAGACGTAGGCGAAGGGAAGGAGGGTTGTCGTGGATGAAATATGAATGGTAGAAGCGGTGGAGGTCGGTGTATCCGAAGCCGCCGGTCAACGTTGGGACCTTTTGGGAAATTCGGTTAGTGAAGTTCTAGTATACGGTGAGGGGAGACTGGGAGTACGTACGTGATTGACGTAGGGCTCTTTGGCCATAGTGTCCAATGTCTTGCTGGCGTCCTTTTCGACAAACTCATAGAGCAAATGTTCGCCCCAGACATCTTCGAGATCGATCTTAGGCCCCAGCGACTCTCTCAAGATCGCAAGGGTCCTCGAGTGAGCCAATCCGGTTGCGATGGGGCTGTAGTTTACCGTGATCTTCTCTGCGAAACCGGGCTTTGTGTCCTGGTATATTCGGACCTTGAGGGATGGATGGTCGACAGTAGCCGGATCGAAGCCGAAGGGCTGGGAGTCCGAGATGTGAAGAAGAATGTGGCGGACCCGCTTCGGGAATTGTTGCGAGGTGAAGTATGAGGGGAGGCCCGTTGGGTAGTAGGCTATCAGGCCTGTGAGATTGCCGACCGGGTACATGGCATACTCCAATGCTATTGTGGCGGCGGTGCCGTATGCTGTTTAAGATATTAGGTATTAGTTATGCGCAATGACGTAGATTTGTAGATAGTTTAGATCCGAACAATCGGAAATCTTTGAAGTTCAAAAAAAGGAAAAAGGAAAATGAAAAGAGAGAGAGGGGGGGAAGTCTCATACCGATGATACAGTACTTCTCACTACTTTCGATAGCATCGGCGAGTAGTTCGAGGGTCTGGGTATCTGCTCTGGGGATGTACTCGACTTCGTACCCTTCTGCCTGCCACTTGCTGAGTTCAGAAGGGTCGAACTCGTTTGTGTCCGCCGTGATGAAGAGTCTTGGGAGGTCCGTCCTCATGTTGATATGGATTATACGGCGGTGACGTCGCCGTTTCTCCTTGGACCTGAGACGGTATGCCTTGTAGAGAGCGACAATGGAGGAGAGAGATGGGAGGCTTGAGCGCTTGGGGGCCGCCGGCGAGGTTGTAGTTTGGGCGGCTTCCGTGGGTTTGCGGGAGGAGAGAAAGCGGAAATCCCCCATGGCGGGCACTAAAACTAGTTTTTGTGTTGCGGGTGTTGGAACTCTTTTTATCTTATCTGATTGCCTGATTGAGCTCAACTAAAGCCACACGTTCTCTGTGGCTCTGCAGTTTTCACGGCCTTCGAAGTTCTTCGTATGATTTATGAGGAGTGAGATGTAAAGGAGATGGTTTCCCTCCAAACAAAAAGAAATTTACAAGGAGACCGGAGAAATGATTCTTAAAGTGTCCAACTCGAGGCCCCGTCCCTTCGCCCGCCAAATATGCATGTGGAATATTGCGACGCATTCTCTGGACGGGCGTCGGGGAGACGGCTTGAAGCTGCCTGTAGCTCAACAAAAGGCCACCTGTAACTCTGCATCGGAGCACTCTTCTTTTATCCAAAAGCGCTCGAGTGAGTACTTTTATGTTGTCGGAGGGGGTATGTATCTACATTGATCATATCATACATTTTGCTATCTACAAACGGCAGCTTTGAGATGGTGCTCATAGAGTACTCTATATATCGTCGAGTTCTTATAATGAGTACCTATATGGTTGGTTATGTCTAGGGCATGTCCTTGGGAATCCAGACCTCTTCGAAGGCCCATCTCTCCAGATTGGTCATCGGCCTCCCCGCCGCGACTCCGAATGCTGCATCTCTGCCACTCCTGACGCAATCGTTCAGCCCTACACCGCCGTAACTGCTACCGGCGAGCACCACCCTCCCGCCCATCTTCTCCATAAGATCCTCGTGCACCTGTCTGAGTTTGCCTGCGTGTCCGACCCCGTACTGCGGGATGCAGTCTACCTGCAATGATGCCATTGTCTCTGCCGGTTCAGCCGTAATACCCAGGTGCTGGCGAAGTACGTCTCTCGCCATTCTTATGCCGTCTTCTTCGGACGGTAACGATGTTTTACCGTTCCACCAGTGTCCTCCGAGCATGACAGTTACTTTTGTTCCTTCCCGTTGATCCTGTTCTGGCATTGCATCGGAATCGAAGATCACGCCGAGGGCTCGGTGGGGGTTTTGTTCGAGCGGGACGGACTTGGGGATCAGATATCCAAAGCCGGAGTAGCCTGTCATGTTTGGTCTGTCGAAGAAAAGATTGACGACCATGACTGTTACGCCTTGGGTTTCGAAAAGGGTATTCGAGGTGTCTGGTGGGAGAAGACTGGCGGTTGACCAGGCTGGTAGGGTGGAGATAACAAAGTCGAAGGAGTTTGCGGGGGAATCGTAGCCTAATACCTGTTGCCGTTGTTAAAAGCGATACATCTTTGTGATATGGGCCATTGGCTGTGATAATTACCTCGACCTCATTCTTTTCTTGGTTATATCTCAGCCCCTCGGCCTTTACTCCGGTCTTGATCGTGACATTACAATCTTCCACCACCGCCCTCTCCATTTTCCTCGTCAATGTTTCCATCCCGCCTTTGAAAGAGTATATACTCGTATTCTTCAGCTGATTCAACAGCGGTGCCGTCCTGGACCCGTACACACCCTCCAGAAGCTTATCCTCAAGCACCATCTCCTGCACACCCAGCATCCCCCTCGTGATGCTCCCGTATACCTTTTCATTTCTGTAGACGGTATGCAACAGAGCGTCCGCGCTCAGGTTTGCAATGTCGCCGGCGTATATACCGTGAAAAATCGCGGAGGCGAGGTTATTGGTCAGATTTGGGCCGAGCCGGCGGGTTAGGAACGACTCGACGGACTCGTCTTCCACGTCCTTAGGTCTCCGACGACGGAATATCTCGGAGAGGACCGCCGGTACAGCGCCCTTTAACACTGGTAACCGCAGGGCTTTGAAAACGCCTCGTAACGACGACGGGAGCTCGTTCAGCCTGTTGTCGAAGTATACGTACCGATTCTTGGCGGCAGGTGAGGATTTTGGAATTCGAAGGATTTGTTTTTGGAGGTCGAGGTGGGAGATCAGGTTCAGGGTGATGATGCCATTGACGGTCCACGGACGGAGGGTTCGGGGTCCCGCTTCGAATAGGATGGATCCCTTCGGGGTGGGGATTTCGACGGAACGGATCCACCCGCCGGTTCGTGGCGAGGCTTCGAGGATCGTGATGTCGGTTTCAGGTGAGAAGTGGGAGAGCTGGTAGGCCGCCGTAAGACCCGTCACACCTGCGCCTATATATTAAGCAAAAAAAAAGAAGAAAAATTTGGGTAGCTCGTTAGTCCAGGTGTGCGATTTTTCATAGGGGGGGAATATGGTTTAGAGGGAGAAGAACCCAGAATCGCGACTGACTTGGGAGGGTCCCGGTGCAGGTCGGGGTGCTGCTCGACCCCGCGATGCCATTCTTCGGCGATTTGGGGGATCAGGGACTCCACCGGCTCATCACCCTTGCGGCCCCAGAAGGATCTGGTGAAATGCTTTTGGGGGCGATGACGGTTGGTGAGAAGGCGATGACGGGGGAGGAGAATTGGTGGTTTCATGGTTTGTTCGGTATGAGTTCGGTGGGGGGGGTTTTTTTTTTGGCTGAGGTTTGAATTTTTGGTGGTCAACGCGATGTTGGATTGCATTTCAAGCTGTAGTTTTTGAGGCAAGCAAATGCATGACAATTGAAAGTAGCGAAGAATTCGCAGTATCAGCTGATGGTAGATAGACTATATTAGGATTATATTATGATATATCGTGTACTTTTTGTTCAGATGTTATATATACAGCATTTTACAGTCGACCATGGAGGTACAGCGGGGTATTTTTCCCGTTTGGAAATACCGACATGGATCCATCCAAGCTTCGACATATCAGAATACTCTGAGCGGCTAGCCTGGTATATACCGGAAATCACCTGTCTTCGTAATAAAATAGCTAGTGCGATGGCTAACTGAGATAGATGATCCTTAGAACGCCAGACGCCATGGCTCCCAGTCGAGGTGCATTCGGGGTGATGACTCGACATATATTCGGAACCCATATTCTGGCAATTTGGCTTGATTGGGGGAAATATCATTGTATGGGAAGCCAGCTGGTGTTCCCGGAGTAGAGTTTCTGATTGAGGGGTGATTTCGAGATCACGGATGGGCTTTATACCCTCACACACAACTGCTACCTGTTCTCATTGCCCGCCTTCGAACCCATACCCTCCGGGACCTCGTCTGCTTCTTCGTCTGGCAGTATCTCGATATCACCATCTCTGTATTTAATTCCCTTTTTTATCTTCTCGCCCTTTTCCCTCATGATATCCTCGATGGTCGTCGGTTTGTCTCGAAAGATCTTTAGATGATCCGCGATCAGATGCCGGACCTCGCAGCCGGGACAATGTATGAGGACTGTTCCCTTGTGGTAGGCTTGCTTTGAGACTCTGTGAGTGGAGCGGTGGGTGCATTTATTACAGGTGAATGTTAGTTCGTAGGACGGCTTTTCGGCCAGTGGGAAGGAGACTGTGGACGATGGTGACGAGGAGTCCGAAGGCGACGAAGAGGGAGAATTTGAAGGATCGGAAGAAGGTGGAGGTGGGAGGATCGAGGGCGAGTCTGATTGGCTGGAGTATTTGCGACTGAAGGAGAAGCAGGATGTGGGGAGGGAAAATGGTCTGGAACGGTATGTAGGTGGTAAAATTTGCTTGGAGAAAGCGAAGGTTTGGAGCCTGGAGGAGGAGGAGGAGGAGGAAGAGACGGAAGAAAGCCGTGTTAGAGGCCGGATGATACGGGAGGACGCCGATACCCTCATTTTTGGTTTCGATTGAAGTCGAATGCTAGTAACAGAGGAATTAGTTTTGGTGGCGATGATGTAGAAAAGTATGAGTGGGAGTAGCCGGTCGAAGATAGAGCTCGGGCTTGAGAGGAAGAAGAGCTTTTTGCCTTGGAGGATTAGTAAAGAGGAAGAAATGTGTTGCGATGAGGTTGAGTGTGTTGCGAGGTTGAAATTCGAGATGTTTGACAGCCGAAAAATACCCCATTGGGCGCGTAGACCAGCACGCCCGCAATACTAAGCTATGTAGTTATATCCTCCAGCCTGCAGTCCGTATTGATACCGATTGTACAAAGTACGCAATCAAGCCAGGATATAAAATAAAAACAATGCTTTTCTCGATAGCCTTGAATCCTGCTTGAGTAAGTATCAATTCACCAGACCTTGGGATCCTAATTGAGTCTCTATCTTTCTATTATTGGCAGTATTCTCGGTCTCAATCTTCAAATCAGGTCTTCTTATTTAGCTCTGGTACTGCTGTGGATCTTTTCTTTCGTTATGACTAACTCGGGCACTCGCTAGTTAACTGATAGCTAGAGCAGAGCATGTTTGGGCCCGGCAGATCTCGCTCGCTCGCTCGCGTCTACCAAAAGCGCAGCGGCGGTGCGTGTCCGCTTCCCGGCTCCAATTCACAACCCACCCAACTACCTCACCGGACTTGCCTGCCTGCCTGCTCAATGAGATAACTTCGACGTCCGAATGCTCCACCAAATTCCATGACATAGTCCCAATTCGCATATCCTTCGAGTCACCGGGAATCATCTCTCCCATTCCACGAATCTGCTTTGGCCATCTTATTTTTCTCTTTTTTTCTTCTTCTTCTTTTTCTTTTTCCGTTGGAATTTTCCCCCGCCATCTTCTTTGGAGGCACGATTTGATTAGTAGTAGCGGCTGCTGAGTGTGGATATATATATCCATATAACTACATATCATATACACGTCCGAAGCCCTGAGTCCCGCCCGCCCGCACCCCACGGAGTTTGATCAAAACCCATCAGAGTCTCTTGGAAGCTTCACCAAAGCTGTCCATCCTCCGTGTCCTGTAGACATCGGAAAACACACCTCATCCTGTCACCATCTTCGCCACCTTCATTTCCCGTCGGTTTTTCGCCAGTTTCCTCGAACTGCTGTAGTCTGTGTGCTGCCCGGGGGCGGTTCGTCCATCATCCCATACTCTGAAATACCAAATTCCAATAGTTCACCATGGCTTCGAAAGCACCGGGGTCGGGGCGGATTAAGATCCGAGCTCCTAGAAGGGTACGTGAGCCTTTGCTTTCACCATTGTCACCATCATTGTCACCATCATTGTAATCACCGTAATCGTCATAATCGTAATCAATCATCTCTCATATCACATCAAATCTCTGGTCCCGGACGTCATATCGCTAATTCCAAGTAACTAATATTCTCTCCTCTTGCAGGGTATGGGCGGCGAGAGCATGCGTTTCGAAGACTCTTGGGCCCTACTGTCCGAAGCCCTCCAGCAGATCTACGAACGGGACGCCTCCAATCTATCCTTCGAGGAGCTGTACAGGACAGCCTACAAGATGGTTCTGAAGAAGCACGGGGACCCGCTGTACAACAGCGTGAACGATCTGGTCAGAGCCCGGCTTCAGAGAGTCACCACCACGCAGCTCAAACCTGCCAGACCGACCTTCGCCCCGACTAGTAGTGCTCTGGAGCGACGCGAGAGCGGGAACCGGTTTTTGGCTGCCGTTAAGCAGAGCTGGGAAGACCACCAGCTCTGCTTGGGCATGATCACGGACATTCTTATGTATTTGGTATGTCTGCGTGCGCGTTTACACCTTTTCTTTTTTGCTCTTTTAGTATCCTTTCGGAAAACCTCTCACCAGTGCTTTTCTGTGTATCGGTCAGAAAAAAAAAATTATACAAAAAATAAATAGAAAAAGCTGCTTACCCCCGTGGTACGGACTACTAGGACCGTGTTTTCTGCAACGACAACAAAAAGCCGTCGATCCAGGTCATTGGAATGGTGCTGTTCCGTGACAATGTCCTTCGCAATAAAGACTACGACATCGGCGCCGATCTCAATCGGGTCATCCTCGAACAGATAAAGATGGAGCGGGATGGGGACGTCATCGATAGAGCTAGAATTCGCTCCTGTGTGTACATGCTGGAAGGTTTATACGAGACCTTGGACGAGAGGGAAGATCAAAAGTTGTACCTCACGAAATTCGAAGGTGGGGGGCCGTTTCATCAAGGTATTTTGCTTGAGAAGGAGGGGATCGGGCTGACTTGAAGTTTTTTCTTTCTTTCTTAAAAGGTGAATTCCTGGAGGCCAGCAACGAGTTCTATATCAAGGAAGCTCGTAAGCTCCTGGAAGTCTGCGATGCGGCGACTTACATCGAAAGAACGAACGACCGTCTTAACGAGGAGTGGGAACGAACACAGAGCACGATATCCACGCTGACCGAGCCCAGGATCCGATCCATAGTGGAGAAGCATCTGATAACCGATAACATACGAGAAGTCATGCAGCTAGAAGCGTCTGGCCTCAACTTTATGATGGATAACGATCGCTATGAACAGTTGAAGTTGCTGTACAACTTGGTGCGTCGGGTGGACGACAAGGTGAATGAGATCAGACGGATGCTGAAGGACCGCCTTGTGCATCTGGGTAGGGAGATCAACAAAGGCGTTTACAGCTTCCGCAAAGCGGCTCCTCCCGGTGAAGGCCCGAACGGCGAGGCGGAGGACAAGACCGTCAATGCTGAGACAATGATGGCCTTGAGATGGGTTGAGGACGTTCTGGCTTTGAAGGATAAGATTGACAAGATTTGGGAGAACAGCTTTGCTTCGGACCAGGGCATCCAGCAAACCGTTTCCAAGTCGTTCGCCGAGTTTATCAACGACAACAAGAGGTCCCCCGAGTACATTTCCTTGTTCGTTGACGAGAACATCAAGAAGGGACTGAAGGGGAAGACGGAGGCGGAAGTTGATATGGTCCTCGATAAGGCCATTGTGCTTTTCAGATACATCCAGGATAAGGATATCTTCGAGAGATACTACAAGAAGCACTTGTCCAAGCGGTTGATCCTCGGCAGATCGATATCCAACGATGTCGAACGCGCAATGATCTCAAAATTCAAGGTCGAGGTCGGCTTCTCGTTCACCAGCAAGATGGAGGGTATGTTCAAGGATATGAACGTCTCCCAGGACTTGACCGCCGAGTACAAGAAACATATTGCCAACCTCAACCTCAACGACAATCCGACGATCGACCTGGATATCAAGGTATTGACGTCGACTTTCTGGCCGTGGAGCTCGATGAGCGGCGAGACGACTCACACCTGCACATATCCGCCCGAACTGGAGAGGATCCGGGCGTCATTCCAGCAGTTCTACTTACGTAGACACAATGGAAGGCAGCTCACCTGGCAGCCGCAAATGGTACGCATTATATTTATCAAATGACACCGAAGAGCTATTCTAACGGGAGTGTAGGGAACCGCGGATATCCGTGCGACTTTCAAAGCTCGCAGGTACGAGATCAATGTTGCGACATACGCCATGGTCATATTACTGCAATTCAACGACCTGACTGTTGATTCGTTGTCGTACGATGTCGGTCACCACACAGCCGGTTCCTTTTTGATCAAGAATAACAAAAAACTAACGGTGATGTAGGAAATCAAAACGCTGACCTCGATCCCGGAGTCCGAGCTTGTCCGCCACCTCCAGTCTCTCGCCGTCGCCCCGCGGAGCCGAGTTTTGATTAAATCACCAATGTCCCGTGATGTCAAGCCCACGGATAAGTTCTCGTTCAACGCCAGTTTCCAGTCCAAGCAGTTGAAGTTCAAGATTGGAACCGTCAAAGGTGGCGGGAACAAGGTCGAGACGGACAAGGAGAGGAAGGAGACCGAAGAAAAGATCGATGAGAGCCGAGCGCACTTGATTGAGGCTGCTATTGTTCGAACCATGAAGTATGTATTATTTTATTTTTCCCGACAGACAAAACCGAGTAATTCTTGTCTCGTGAAAGTAATTCCGAAAGCTAATATTTACGGAAACAACAGGGCGAGAAAGTCACTCAAGCATGCGGATCTGATGCTCCAGATTACGGAGCAACTGTCGAAGAGGTTCATGCCGGATCCCAGCATGATCAAGAAGCGGATTGAGAGCTTGATCGAGCGTGAATATCTGGAGAGAGAGACAGCTGATCCGAACACTTATGTTTATCTGGTATGTACTCTGAGTGCTCCGGTGGTACGAGAAGGTGTGCTAACGTGGTGATAGGCTTAATTTTGGGTATGACGTGGTTGGTACGGCGTGCTACTATCTTATTATTGATGCTTTTCATCGCCCCTCTTGCTCTTTCTCCTCTTTTCCTATCATATCTACTCTTTTAAGTTGGAAAATTTGGTTTATGATGCTGCAATCATGGATCCAGCGCTCTTTTGTTTTGTTCGTTTGTAACTCATCCGCACCTCATTCCGCTGGCGTTCTGTTGGAAAAACAAAAACAAAATCTTACGTACTTATATGTCTCTTTCACTCAACACCGTCCGTGGTTTTGAGGTTTGCTATTATGTATGTACGTGATTGAGGGATCGTTGTTTCCTCCGCTCCCTTTTCTTTCTTTCTTTCTGAAACTGGAGTTGTAGAGAATGCGTTTACTGGGCTGTCGATTTTTTTTCTTCTTTTTTCTCTCTTTCTTTTCTGAATCTTCTCTCATGCAAAGGTCGTGTATGTGTGCATGTGAAGGAGGTTGATATTCTGATTAGTATGACTAGTCTGTGCATGTGGAAGGAAAAAAGGTTATAGGGCTCTCTTCTTTCGGTTAGGGTGTGAATATCAATGGCTTTGTCCGAAATTACGATTGTGGCTGTATGCAGATATCATGATAAAACAACGGATTGACCATTAGTCCGCGGTGTGGTTCCGTAGAGGATTTCTTGGAACTTTTAACAGGTAGTTATAATCGGACGATGTTCCATCTCACAGATCCTTGGACCAACAGATCCCTTCAATCACCTAGGTACCTACCTAGTTATATATGGATATATATATATATATTTCTCCTTCTAAATTTCAATTGAAACGTATTTGAGAATTAAGTTATATAGAGCGAACCCGGCTGAGTAGGTGGATGTAAGGAAAGGTATATGTATATTCGTGATATCGAAGGGGGGGGTTTCCTTTTGTACAATTGGGTTCTTCTTCTTCTTCTTCTTCTTTTTCTTTATAAACAAAGCTCTATTGATTCGCCCCTTTCCCACCTTTGTTCTCCTCAGGGGGTGTTCACTCGTCTTCCGATTGGATGTATTTATGACGGATGTCCTGTGGTTTTTTTTTGTGCTTGTTAGACGTGTTTCTGGTGGTGGTGCTTGGGTGATTTGGGTGTTTTAAGGTACCTTCCATTGTCTCTGTATGCGGGATATAAAGGGTTAGTACGGTGAGAATGTAGGAAATAGTATGGGAGGAGAAGTAGAAAACGTACGCCTTGGTTCTTCCAATCCCAGAAACGCTGACCGTAGACGTCGAAGGCGCTGTTTTTTTGAAAAGAAGTATTGCGTTAGAATGTATGCTTGCGTCTGTTGTTGGAGAGGTTATCGGAGCCCGTACATGTCGGCACCGAAGGCGGCGCCCATGATCACGCCGACGAAGGCCCAGTTTTTGCGGATGATGGTGTTGTAGATTGATGCTGCGATCTATTTTTTTGTGTGCGGGTTATAAGATTAGAGAAAGTCTTCTGGAGCCTGTAGGGATTGTATATGTATATGTGGCTTACCGGCATGGTGGGCGGTTTTTTGAGGGATGTAGGCGGGGGATTGGAGGAGGAGGAGGGTAGTGGAGAGATCGATGATATCGATTTGAGAGTGTCGTCGGGATGCCGGTAATGGGGGGGGGGGGGGGTTTGGGGGGTGGAAGGGTGGGGGAGGAGGGGGGGTGGTGGGAGGGGTGGGGGGGGNTAGATTAGATCTTTTCTTCTTTTCCTTTAATTATCGTACGTGCATGAATACGGTTGGTTTGTCTGTCCTTCCCGATTAACTGTTCATATTTACTCTTTTTTTTTTTTTTTTTTTTTTTAAACTACTTTATTTATTCAACAATCGATTAGCCCATCATCGACGAGCTAAACAGCTGTAACCACTGTCTCTACCTCCGTATCCGTACTGCGCACTACCTCAGAAGCCGGCTGTCTACATTTCCCCTGTCTCTCAAAAGGATAGAAAAGGGATAGGATTGTGCGCGCGCGCGCACACACACACACACACACACATACACAGAGAGAGACACACACATATTATAAAATGGCAACGAGTAAAGACTCCAAGACCCCAGCGTCAGGTATTCAGACCCTCGAATCCGGGAATCGCATCATCCCATCGTCCAGACGGGCGGACGGATCCACGCGACCGGAACGTAAGGTGAAACCGGGCTTCACGCCGGCCGAGGATGTGGTGAAGTATCAAAATCGAACGGCGGAGGCGTGGAGGACCAGGGGTACCGGTGGGGTGCCTGGAGCTACTGAGGTCGTTGGGGAGAAAAGTGGAGGAGCTTCTGCTTCTTCTGCGGGGAAGAAGAAGAGGAGGAGGGGGGGGAAGAAGGGAGGTGCTGGAGGTGCTGCTGGGGAGGAGAAGGATGGGGAAGAGGAGGAGGTTGAAGGGACTGAGACACCGGAAGTTGAGGGAGCTGCTGATTCTGCTGCTGCTCCTACTCCTCCTGTTGATGCTGCTGCCGCTGCCGCCGCTGCATCGGCAAAGACGGCAGAGGAGCTGCAGACGGCCGCTGCAGATGCGGAAAAGAAGGCGAAGGGTCTACAGAAGAAGATCAGGCAGGCGCAAGAGTTGAAGTCGAGAAAGGAGAAAGGAGAGACGTTACTGCCCGAGCAGCTGGATAAAGCGCTACGACTGGGAGAGCTGATCCGAGACCTCGAGAAACTGGGGATCAAGTACGAAGGGTGAAATTGACATTGACATTACATACATACACTTACTTGCCTTTTGAAGCAAGTAAGTCTATATGCCTAAGTATATGGCTTTGAAAATATCCTTTCGGTGTGGGGGTTTTTTTTGGGGGGGCCTTGAACGGAGGCCCCCGTATCATCATTCATGCCGAGATGAAGATGAGCTTTGTCCTTCACCATAACTAGACTATGGGGACTGCAAAAAAGCCGGTGCAAAGGGAAGAACACAAGGGACGACGGCCACGAGCTGGTGGCAGTCCCCGCGAAGGAGCGGTGGGACGATAAGATTGAAAAGACGGCGAAAGGTTGAAGTCTACGATGTCTACCAAGGGCAAGCCGTCGTCGAACTGGGTTTTCTGAGGCGAAAGCTAAGATTGGTTTTTACTGAATGTCTACGGTGATATATTCAATACTGCACGAGATCCGGACGATTGCTAGCGATGGCGACCTACTCTAGGGACTTAGCTTTGAATCCAATGCATATGGCCACCAGCACGTGCACTGTAAGACTGGAAGAATTGCGCATACATATAGATGGGTCTTATATGGGAAGGAGTCATTGCATCCAGTGCATTGCTTTTGCTTTCGTATAATTTAAATAAAAAAACTCTGGGTTATAATTAACATTGGCTTTGATATGATGTCTCACTGATATATTGGGGAATACGATCTAAGGCACATTAATCTCTCCGACTAATCAAGTCCTTAAGTACTTACTTACATTATATATATATGTATATATATAACTGCATCCCGCACTCTATTTCCCGCGGCTAAGATCGATATCAATCAATGCATTTGGCCGTTGAGGATTTGCTTTGCTCAAGGAAGCACTAACTCAAGTGAGTAAGTAAGTTAGTAAATAAGCACGGGCGTTTCGGTTCGGACCCCAGCCAGGCAGGATCCTGGGTGAGCTGGCTAGCTTGTTCTTTTTGTGCAAAAAAACACGATCGAACGAAGCCTCGAGATTAGCCTGTCCTGTCCTGTCCTGTCCTGTCATGTCCTGTCAGTCAGGATCCAGCGAGCTCCACCTCGTTTATGCGATCGTATAATAATAATAACCCCGGGTGGAGTGAAGTGACTCTCATTAATGTTTCAGAGCGGTAGATATCTTGGTAGATACTCAATTTAGTACTGATTCGAGAAGCATCGATGGCCTGTTGTAGTAGATTTTTCCGAGTTTGTGCAATCGATATGATATAAGAGTGTATAATAGTTATATCGACCAGGCCTGCACCGGAGTGAAGCTTAACCAGTTGAGAGCGGCGGACAACAACAACGACAACAACGACATCGATCCCTCCCAAGTCAACGTTCGACTTTCCACCACCACCACCGTCATATCATATCATAGCTTACATATCATATCATATCATCAACATCAACATCAACATCACCAACATCATCAACTATCATCAGCCACATATCCTCCGTCAACCATCGTCTCATCCACAGACTCAGAACTAACACCGCTGTCGCTTCTCCCCTGCTCTCTCAAAGCTTCAGCTCATAGCCAGCTTCCTGATAGATTCGCTTTTGCCAGCTGCCCCCCTCCCCGGCCCCGAACTCGCAAGCTCTTACGAACCTGCAAGCTCGTTGTTCGACCGTTTTTTTTTTTTTTTGGTTTGCGACAAAAGTGCACACGCTGCTGCCACTACCCGTTGAATCCTGGCGGTAGCCTCGAAACCTGACTCGAAGGAAAAAATAATCCAAGAGCAGGCAACTAGCTAGGCACAGACCGGTATGTCCATGTCCTTCACAAACGCAAAGCAATAATATAAAAATTATCAAAATTAAATAAAAAAAAAGAAAGGAAGAAAGAAAAGAGAAGAAGAAAAAAGAAATACCCCCTCATTCCAAGGTCTCTTTCTTCCTTTCCTTCCTTTTTTTTTTTTTTGATTAATCTACCGTTCATGAGTCGACTTATCTGACGTATCTTGTATCCTTTTTCAAAGCTACCTCGATACCACTTCCTGACGTTCTCTGATTTTTCCTCCCGAGCTCGAGTTTTCCTGAAATGACCTTCTCATTCCAGTCCTAGAAGAAGCATTAGAAAATAATATCGAAAGAAAACCAGAAAAAAAAAAAAAGAACACGAAGCTTCATGATCACTCGAATCCCGTCACCCCGCGACGACGACCCACAGTTATCACTCCCACCATGCTAACCGACTTCGCTTCCTCCGACCCTGTCATCTCCCTCACCCGAGTTCTACGCGACTTACCCCTCGTTCACGAGTACCGATACACCGAAGATGCCCGGCTGCGGCTCTTGGAAGAGCTGTTCGCAAGCCTTGCCGGGAACAACCAGGAACACATCAAGCTCTTCTTCCCCAATGGAATCCCTCCTAGAACCGGCAAAGATGCTTGGAATCTGAGCAAAGCTCAGGGCGCCGTCGAAGGCGCCGAGTACGGCCCCGCCGCGAGGGGCAAACCCTGTGGTCACATCTTCAAAAACGGAGAGGCTACCTATCGGTGCAAGTATGCTTATTCTGTTTCTACTCTAATTTATGAAAAATTTTTTAAAATACACATTTTTTTGTTTTCTGTTCTAAATTCCCTTCAAATTGTTGATGGGGAGCTAACTCGGTGTTTCATTCGTTCTATAGAACCTGCAGCCTAGACGAAACATCCGTCCTATGCGCCAAATGCTTCGAATCCTCCGACCATCGGAATCACAGCGTCTTTGTCAGCATTAGTCCCGGTAATAGCGGCTGCTGTGACTGCGGAGACCGTGAGGCCTGGCGAAGAGACGTAAAATGCGCCATTCACACCGCCTACGAAAACCAATCCGCCAAATCCCCAATCCAACAGCTCCAACCCCTCCCCGATGCTCTCCGGAAATCCATCCGCGATACCATCGCCCGAGCTCTCGATTACCTCTGCGATATCATCTCGTGTTCGCCCGAACAGCTCCGCGAGCCAAAGTCCGAAGAGAAAGTCAAGGAAGATGAGGAGAAGTCGCGGCTGCAGGCTAAGTACTATGAAGTCGCGGAGAATGGGATGGAGGCGCCGGAGTTCTCGCTGATCCTCTGGAATGATGAGAAACACACCGTTCGGGAGGTACAGGATCAACTCGGCAGAGCTTGCAGGAAACCTAAGGACTGGTGCTTGAAACGCGCCGAGGAGACGGATTTGATCGGACGCAGCGTTGTCGACTTCGGTACCGATATCTCGGACCTGCTGAACAAGAGCAAGATTATCGAGAGGATAAAGTTGACGATGACCCTGAGGTCTGCGAGGGATACTTTCAGGGAGCAGATGTGCGGGACGATCATCGAGTGGTTGGTGGATATTGCCGGTTGCGCCGTAGGAGACGATCCCGATGTGCTGAGGAGGACTGTCTGTGAAGAGCTCCTCGGAGTTTGGAGGCAAGGGTCCAAGGCCTGGAATATCGAAATTGGGATGAAGGGCATTGATGATCACGAATACGCAGAGAGCCAACAGACGCTCGAGTATGCTCAGAGTGTCATGCAGAGTCCCGAGATAAGGATGCTGCGTGCGCAGCAGGAGCAGGAGGAACGCGCAGCACGTGAGGCGAACGGTGAAGAGGAAGAAGAGGAGGAAGAGGCCGAGGAAACCGAAGACAATAGTAATAATAACGCCGAGGAAGGAGGGAATGTTGATAGCATGGAAGTTGATGGAGGAGAAGGAAGCGCTGCTGCTGCTGCGCCAGCTGCCAGTCAGGCTACCGATACGGACGGTGATATCGCCATGTCTGGGGAAGGCTCCACAGCAGGTGAATTCTCCGCCGAAGCTACTGTTCCATTCCCACCCCCGTTCGCGCCGAGCATCCCTCACACCCCCGGGAAGCACCACAAGCGCAAGGAGGCCCACGGAAAGCCTGGAGCACATTGGCTCGAGACCACGCACATCCCACACAGGACTACACCTTATTATGAAGATCTTAGACAGCGTGTGAGACTCGATTGGCTCATCATGTTCGATCTAAGGATGTGGAAGAAGGCCAGAATCGACCTAAGAGAGCTGTATATCGGCACAGTCGTTGCGATCCCCCAGTTCAAGCGGATATTGGGGCTAAGATTCGCCGGTCTATACACCATTCTCAGCCAACTCTATCTCATAGCTGACAGGGAGCCAGACCATTCGATCATTAATCTCTCATTGCAAATGCTTACGACTCCATCTATCACTGCAGAGGTTGTGTCTCGTGGAAACTTCCTGACGAGCCTGATGGCTATATTGTATACATTCCTGACAACCCGCCAAGTTGGGCATCCCGCTGATGTTAATCCTAATGCGACTCTTGCCTTTGACACTGGATCTTTAACGAACCGTCGGATGTACCATTTCTTCCAGGATATGAAGTATCTGTTCGGATCGGACTCGGTGAAGGAGCTGCTGAGGACGCGGGTTGCGCCTACTCTGCAATTCTTGGACCTTGTCAAGCTTCACCAGGGCATCTGCTACAACAACCGAGCTATCGGTAGCCACATTGAGTACGAGTCCGACGCTTGGATATGCGCCAGTCTTATCACGAGGGAGATCAACAAGCTTTGTCGACAGTACGCCGATGCTTTTAGAAGACCCAACGCTGGCGCAGACCAACACTTGGCCGATGCTATCAGACTCGTGGCTAAGATAACTACCAAACACGCTGCCGGTATGGAGAGACAGAGGTTCAAGAACGCAGAGATCCGAGAGGAGGTGGAGTTTGTCCAGAGAGAGGTGGGAGAGGGTGAAGGCGAAAAATCAATCGGATTGCCCGGATTCGATATGGAGGCCGATGAGAAGGGTATCGTCCCCTTGTATCGGATCATTCGGTACAAAGTTGAGACCGAAGCCATCAGTTTCCATCACGCCATGCACTATCTCTTATCCTGGTTGATCGAGGCTGGGAATGGGATGGACAACGCGAAACTCAGGACTCTACTCAGGTTTAGCACCGAAGATCTTGGGGTTCCAGACACCTGGAAGCGAGAGTTCGACCAAGAAGATTACCTGGCGGTGCTGTTCGACTACCCTCTCCGCGTCTGTGTTTGGCTCTCGCAGATGAAGGCCGGAATGTGGGTCAGAAACGGGTTCAGTCTCCGACACCAGATGAATACGTACAAGGGAGTTTCCCAGAGAGATCTCACCTATAACCGTGATATCTTCATGTTGCAGGTCGCATCTGTTGTCATTGAACCCGGAAAATGGTTGCTCACCATGATCAACCGATTCACGCTTGACTCTTGGTTTAGAGGGGACTTCCGTCCGCCACAGAACATCGAGGTCACACAGCATCTGGATTTGGTCGAAGATCTCTACCTGCTTCTTATTTCCCTTCTCAGTGACCGTCTCCTATTAATTTCACATGATGAGGAGAAGGATATCCCCACCCTGCAACTGCGCCGGGAGATCACACATGTCCTATGCTCCAAGTCATCCAGCTTTTCGGATATATCACAGAGGATACCGGATAGACTGTTGGATTTGGAGAATTTCCAGGATGTGCTGGCGGAGATGGCTACCTACAAGCCTCCAGATGGGCTGAGCGACTCCGGTATCTACGAACTCAAGGGTGAATGGAAGGAGTATATTGACCCATACAGCCTCCAGAACAGCAAGAACCAACGTGAAGAAGCCGAATCAATCTACAAGAAGCATATGGCTGCCAAATTGGGTATCTTGGAGAAGAACGTTGTCTACGAACCTCGTCTCAAACCAATACAGACCGGCGCCTTCACCGGACTTGCCGATATCACAAAGACAAAAGTGTTCACGCAGATGATATACTTTGGTCTGCTGTTTGGGGCTCTGCATAAGACTATCAATCCTGTCATTCCGGATACGAGGGTCGACGCTTATATGCACGTGCTATTGTACCTCATGCAAATTGCGATCGCGGAGGATAATTCGGCGGCTGGGGCGACGGAAGGGTCATTTATTACCTACGCTCTGAGGTTGCAGGCTGTTCCGCCTAAGGATCCTTCCCCCGATATACTTGAGGTGGTCACCAATGCCCTAAATGCGACGATTGAAAAGGCACCGACTGTTGCGCTGCTACTCTATAAGATCAAGCTTGACCGGCTTCACGAATCTTGCACTGCGATTATCGATGTTATCCTGAAACGTATGCAAGAGAAAAAACCGGCCGAATACGCACCTCTCCTTGCGATCGAAAAGCAGATGCAGGAGAAGGAGAGCGAGGAGGAAGCCAAGATCAAGAAGGAAGAGGAAGAGTTCGCGAGGAAAAAGGAGCTAGCCAAACAACGTCAAGCTAATATCATGGCGCAATTCCAAGCCCAGCAGCAGAGTTTCATGCAAAATAACTTTGACGGCTTTGATATCGACGACGACGATCTGAGCGATGACCTTATGGACGAGGATGCGCCGGGGGTACCGGTCAAACCTACCTGGGAGTTCCCGACTGGAGATTGTATAATGTGCTCGGAGCAGTTGGATGATTCGAAAGCCTTCGGCACGTTTGCGATGATCCAGGAGACGAACGTTCTCCGACAGACGAATCTGAAAGATTCAGATTATGTCTATGAGGTTTTGACGACGCCGGAGAACTTGGATAGGTCCGCTGAAAGTCTACGGCCGTTCGGAGTTGCTAGGATGAACCGCGATTCTGTGAGAAAGTTGTCGGAAGATGGCAGTGAGATCGTGGTTACCAGGCAGGGTCTCGGGAAGGGATATCCTAGAGCGCCAGAGTTCACGAGATTGGGACCGGTCGCTGTGGGTTGTGGACATCTGATGCACTACGACTGCTTTGAGTCGCATATTGCGTCTGTTCAACGGCGCCACCAGCATCAGATTTCGAGGGCGCATCCGGAGCGCCTAGAGATGAAGGAGTTTTTGTGTCCGCTATGTAAAGCGCTCGGGAATACGTTTCTGCCGATCGTTTGGAAGCCAAAGCTTGAAGATACGGTTGCTGAGGCCGTGGCCACAAAGAACGACTTCTCGACATGGCTGTCCCAGGATATCGCACCTGCGGTGCTCAGGCTTGAGAAGGAGAAGGGGACCGATAGCAACGATACTGGGTCGCTGGCGAAGTACAAAGAGCAGTTCTTGGGATATGGTACTGCCAATTTCATCGACGGAATTGCGACGAAACTGACGCCAGTACCTGAAGAGCCAGAGGTACCGCCTCCTCCTCCTGCTCCAGCTCCGGCAGTGGAAGCCACACCAGCTGTAGAGCCGACCCCCGAAGAGGAAGCGACACCGGTCCCACCCCCTGTGGTGGTCATCCCGGTCGGTGGGGCGATAACTATTGAGCAACAGCTTGCGATGTTGCCTCCTCCGACTCAACCGGCGGAAACGCCCGCCGTCCAAGATGAAGTCCCCGTGCCTCCACCCGCCCCCACCCAAAGCCAGGCGCCGCCAGAACGGCCTACTATCGAAGTCGAGGCGGTGTTCTCGATCTACAAACGTATGAGAGATACGTTGCATCTCAACAAGATCAAGACGAACCGGCCGCTCCCGAACGAGACAACCAATCCCGCGAACGATTTACATTCTGTTGATGCGCTCATGAGAATTCTCGGATTCACGATATCTACAACGGAAACTTGGTTGCGAGGTGCGGAACCTCGGCGAGGAATGAATCTAATTGAAAGGGCACCAGAGCATAATCTCAAGTATCTACGGATACTCGCTGAGAGTGTTTATTCTTACATTGTCTTTGGTGGTCTTAACGATGAGAGCTCGACTGCTTTACAATACAAGGAGATTCACCTGGATCAGATGGTGAAGCTCTTTGTAGGGCATCCAACTATCTACGGCGGCGACAATATATACCAGAAGCATACGCCTTTATTCTCAGAGGACGTTTTTGTCTTCTTGGCGGAGTGCTCGCTGTGTCTGTGCCCCTCACTTGGCGTGGAGTTCAAACATATCATGACGCTTTGCTATATTGCCGAGATTGTAAAAACCATCATCTTCATCAGCAAGAATTGCGAGATTCTTGATATTAACGCCGCCGGAGAAGACGGGGTCAGGTTTGCGGATGTCGCTTCACAACTGGACTACTCGGCGCAGGATATCAGCAACTTCAGGAGCTTTGCGGAGTTTGTGAACGCTGCCTGCGCGGATCCCGAAGCTGTGAAGCCGAATGTGTCACCCTCGCCGGTTCTTTTCAGACACCTGATTTCCAAGTACATCAATCCTTTCCTGAGGAAGTGCGTGTACTTGCTTCACGCGAGATACATTGTCACGTTTCCACATGATGACCACGCGAATTCCGAGCCCGAACATATCAGACTGGCGAAGATGCTTGGTCTGCCATCTTTGGAGAGTGTGTTCTCTTTGCACGCCGCAGCGAAGGATGAAAGTACCGAGATCGCTCGGTCAATGATCGTCGGCTGGTGCAAGCACTGGCGGTTTGCCATTGAAGAAGCCAAAAAGGGTCCGACGGAGGAAGAAGGAGCTGCAACACCAACGGCATCGACACCTCCAGCGCCTGATGCAACTTCTACTACTACCGCCACCTCCACCACTACTACTATTCCTGCCCCTGAACCCACCCCTACCACAGTTACGACGGCGGTGCCTGCTCCAAAGACAAAAGAGGATACTGAGAGCCTGATGCAGCTCAGTCATCCCTCTATTCTGGAACTGGTGGGCCTCCCCTTACACTATGACACGCTTGTCGAGGAGGCAATGAAACGCAAGTGTCCGAGGAGTGGGAGGGAGTTGAGTGATCCTGTGGTGTGTTTGTTGTGCGGTGATATCTTTTGCAGTCAGAGTTTGTGCTGTATGGATACCGTGACTAGGCACGGTGGGGCGAATCAACATTTGAAGGTGTAAGTTGTGTTCTCTTCTCTCTTTCTTTCTATCCCGTTGTGAGTCTGTGATACTCAACTGCAAAGGCCTCGTTCTAAAACCGAACGGGTGTTTTGTGACGAGGTTACTTGACATTTGTTGTTTTCCCTTTTTTTTTTTTTTACTGGAATATTGATGGCTGATTCTTTTGCGGCGAAAAATAGGTGCGGCAACAACATTGGCATATTTATCAACATACGCAAGTGCCATGTTCTATACTTGCATAGCGGCTACGGGGCCTGGGCCGTTGCACCCTACCTCGACAAGCACGGCGAGGTCGATCCAAACTTAAGGTTAGTGGCACCTCCGCACAACTTATTAGAAACAAGCAAAAATGTTGTATTTTATGCCTTGTGCCATAAATGTATCTTGACATTCCAACAACCTCACTCGTCCTGTACCAACCCCACGGCGCCCCGAAACTTAGGGAGCAGAAGAAGATAGAAGTACAGTTGGAAAGCTAACATTTATATAATATTTGTAGACGAAATCGACAGCTGTTTTTGAACCAGAAACGATATGATGCGCATTTGAGGGCTTACTGGCTGCAACACTTGATTCCAACTGTTATCGCGAGAAGGTTGGAGCCCGATTTTAACACCGGCGGGTGGGAGAGTTTGTAAGCGGCGTAGGAGAGTAATGGGGACACCTTTTTTTTTTTCCATTTGGTTTCAGTAAGGAGCTCACGCGTTTTACAGTTGATCCCAGAGCTTCGAGATTTAAGACGCTTTGGGAGGATGGAAAAGAGATGTTTTGGAGCAACAAGAATTTTGTTTTGTTTGCTAAGACTATTTTTGTTCTTGTTTTTTTTTTTAGTGGTTCGTTTTATATTGTGAACTTCTTGTTCGCTTTGCATAGGAGGTATTGTGGGCGGGTTCAATGTACTTTCCCTTCCTACTAAAATTCTTTTTCTTTCCTTGTATCTTTCCTTCTGTTTTGTCGGTTCAACTGTTTTATGGCAAAGCGAAAAGGTAGATAAAATAAAGACTTTTGTGGCTTATACGGTGTGCGTAAATATGAATGGAATATGTTAGGTTTTGTCGTTGCTTACTCCAGATTCGGGGCTAGAGGGTTGATTAGAGGTTCTTGGGTATGCGGACGAAGTGGGTAGCCTTTGAGCTTTTGGGTTCACTTGCCAAAGTCCAAAAAGATGAAAGGTCTGAGATTGAGGGCTGGATATATACGGTTTAGGAATATGCAAACCGCGATTCGAAAGTCGTCACTGGGGCATATACACACATATATGTATAATATTTATCTAGATAAAATTACATATATGGAGATGTACACATATCTAAGGCTATTGAAGGGAAAATAAGATAAAAACGACATCGAATTGATTCCTTATGATATGCGTAAAATTACATTCGCCAGGATGTGTATATACCGAAAAAATGTAGTTGTAGGAGCATTAACGAGGAAATGGAGGAACAATTACAGGCAGATTTAAAGCCCTCAATAAAGCAAGATCAGAGAGGGCAATTGCAAACTTGAGATTATATATAATTTTGATTTTTCCCCAAACTAGATTCTTAAGAGGAAAGGATTGGAGCCTTAGGGATTTGGCGGGATATCTCCCTCTTGTCCAGGGTACTCGCGCTCCACTTTCCGCCATTCATAGCGGATACCGTTCATAGCCGCCTCGTCCTGTTCCTGGATCCAAGCACATGCGCATCCCTCGCCGCTGTAGGTTATTCAACGTTGCAAGTTAGCAGGTTGACGTTTCTTTTATAAATTTATGTATATATATATATATATATATATATCTCACTTACCCGGAAACCCTAGGATCCAAGCACCGCGCCAGGAACGAATCGTCGTTACACGGCGACCCCGCCATCGGGTTCAGCAAGTAATCCCCCCACATGTTACACCTGCAACCGAGCTCGCAGGCCGCGTAGAAGTCCATCTGGTTCTTATTCTTGTCCTCGGGCAGACGGCTCCTCAAAACCGTCTCCCGCGCTTTGGAGCAGTCGAGCTGGTAGTATCCGATCTCCTTGCCCGTTGGCTCCGTGTAGACTTTCCAGTTGTTGAGGCGGGATTGGGTCCACTCGGAGCCCCAGTTGTATTTCGCGAAGGCGTGATCTGTGAAGAAGGAGAGGAGGAGGAGGAGGGTTATGGGGAGAGTCGTTGTGAGGGGATTCATTGGAGAGCTGATACTACGAAGTCAAGGCTAGCGAGGGTGTGAGATATTTACTCCATTAAAGTAAGCATATACAGGCGCGATGATGTTGAGGGCAAGTCAAAAGTGGAAAAAATACCTTAGTTTTGATGAATAGATCAAGCTATTCGAGATATCTAACGCAGAAGGGATTCTTTTCGGTGTTATATATTAAAAAGTACAGCCTTATTGTTTTTGAGCAATAGGATGGATGGAT
Source organism: Arthrobotrys iridis (assembly GCA_036971165.1). Classification (NCBI taxonomy): domain Eukaryota; kingdom Fungi; phylum Ascomycota; class Orbiliomycetes; order Orbiliales; family Orbiliaceae; genus Arthrobotrys; species Arthrobotrys iridis. Next base: position 3,846,300 of record JAJTTS010000001.1, on the reverse strand, counting down.
AAAAGGATGCTTCACAAAGGGCTAATATCGATTTTGAGTCTGTAGGGACACTTTGGGACCACTGGCAGTATATATTGATAACAAACTAGAGGGGGCGGCTGTTTTTAAATTTTCATATGTGCTCTATATAATAATACTGTTTTCTCATACTAAATCTAGTCTTCTGTCAAAAAATACGGATTCAAATAGCAATTACATAGTTTGGTAGTCACGAGTATTTCTGCTTGCAGGCTAGGCGCCTACACGCTAATTTAGATTTTCCGTATCATGATATCATTCATGATAGATGTGCCATTTTTGGTGAAACAGGTGTAGATGTATATCCATATAACTATGTTGGATTGGTGGCACAGCGCTGGAATGTTTCTGACTTTCAAGTTTTCTAATACAAAGTTACCGAATTTTCGAGCTATCAGCCAACATTTTGTGGTTTCGAAGATACAACAGACGTATGTATATCCAACTCTAGTTATAACCAAAGCCCCTTCGATGTTTGGAATATCCCTTCTAGACGTTCCATAGGCGTAAAAAATCATAAAGGACAAAGGGGAAACGTAAAAGAAAAAATAGAAAATATGAAGAAAAAGAAGAAATAATGAATAAAGTTGTACGTTAACACATTTCCGGGTGATATAGTGCGACGCAGGCAATTTGGGCCGTTTCGAATTGCGCCTCCAACTCTAAGGTTACGAATTGTATTGTGATGCTGCCACATTGCCGTGACTGAGGATACCACTAACCGGCACTGCAAGAAGAGCTAGGAAGGGATATTCGGTGCAAGAATTCAAGAAGTCCTTAATCCCCGCCACTCGCAAGTCTGAGTACAGTATCCGGCAGGTGTTTTATAGTCTCGATGAAATAGTATTATTTTATTACTCTCAACTAGAATAAAACTACCATATCCTCCCTATATCATAGCAGCGGTCCGTTGTAGCCGTATCAATATTAATATCCTTTACTCTTTGGCATCTCGTGGCCAAGATGAAAGTTATTAGCATCCTAAGTTTATCTATATCGGTTCTCAATTCGCAGGTTGTACACGGCTGGGCTATAAAAAATGCCGACGCTATTCAGAAAAGGGCACCAATAGATCCTCATCTATATATTAGAGATATGGAACACGATGAAGTCCCATCTCTGGATCATATTCTCGCTATTAGAGAGGCCACTTCCCATGTCTCGATACACTCCACTCGTGTCACAGCCGGCATGCTGCTCGACCATCTCTTAGATACGAATCCGAGCTTTAAACCGACTACAGTCCACAATGTGCGGAAGGATCTTCGATTCGAGACATATACTTTTAATGAGTCGGGTATGTTCTGCCTTTTCGTCTTATGTGGTTGCTGTGGTTTTCTATATGATTACAATATACTTGCATTTTGCGTGTTATTTCGGAGCAAATATTCGAACTGAGAAGGTGGCTTGATCATGAATGGACTAACGATCTTTGAAACCTGGCTTTATATAAAAATATAGTATGGAATGACGGCGTTGCAGAAATGCTCTCCCGCCCTCCGCCTACCACGCACGTCGACCTCGAAGACCTCGAGAGTTCGGCGGAACCTGATGGTGAAGATGCGCCTACGAGAACCTATAAAACTGGTACTCGCGTGCGCAGGGACGTGCCCGAATGGATGGCAGCACCCACGGACCCCCTCCTGGCTGAGTTCCGAGTGGACGAGTCGCCCTTCAATTTACTCGGCGAGGCCCCAAACCCGCCGGTCAGAGATCTCAAGCGCGCCGGTAGCAACGCCCAATTCTTCGGGCAGGAACCGACGATCATGGCCAGATGCTACAATGCAAAGAATGTTGTATGGGCAAAGGTCGCGCTGCTCAGAGAAGTCGCCGACAGTTACTGTACGATCTTCGACGTGAACATGTACCGGTTCGCGAAGGGCTGGGAGGCCAAGGACGTCGGAGAGTTCTCGGTGGGGACCATATACCACGCCGTCAAGATGGACGGCAGCCGCACCATGCGAGTCAACTTCCAGTTCATGTATCAACCGATAGGATACGCTGGCGGGACCTGGTGGTACCCGATGTCCATATTCACGGGTATTCAGGGCATGTGCCACAAGTTCATGAGAAACTTCTTGAGCGTTGATACGATGCCACCGGATTGTAGGGGCAGAGGTATCCCCGTTGATACCAGAGGCGGCATTATGGGTATGGACGTTGGTGATAAGTTGGATAATCGGATAGTCTTCCGCTGGTCCATTCAGCCCTATGTTCGTTACAGCGACCAGCTGAACTGGCCAGATAAACTCCCAACCGAGCAAGATCCCAATGGACTTCCTCGTACAGATCCAACTTTGATCGTTCAGTGATGATTCCGCATGTATTCAGCCGTGCCTTCGTCTACGTTTCTTTTCAAATCGTTGGCACTCCCCCCTCTCTCACCTGCAGAGTAGTTTGGTTAGTTCTTCAGTTATACTCGAAACAAAATAATTCTACAATCTGTAGCGCGACATTTGTTGTTCAGTATATTCTCGAGGAGGGCCTTAGACGACGAATTTGTACTGCTCAACTTGTATATGTATGTTTAACTGAAAATCTTTAATTCCTTTTTCAGTCTTGATATATGCTTTTCGTGTCTGGAGGGGATGTGTGTATTAGAGGTACAGCTCGTTAACTTATAAATTGCTTGATACTTCGTATTTCAACCATCCGAACGAAATCTACGGTGGGAGACGACCATGCGAGCTCAGGAAGACTTCAAGGGGTGCATTATCTCTTAAAAGTTGACTGCATAATCATAGGTATAGTACAGATTCGGTAATAAACAGAGAGGACAAAACAAGAGGGCTGGTCTTGATAATATAACTTTTTCTTAAGTTCGTTGGGGAAAACTGTTAGGAAAATATCATAAAGAGTAGGAACAAAAACTTAATGGCGTTGAAATGGTCTTCTGTTATTTGATCTCGAGAAGCTTGACTATAAGGAATTGTTAGCGGTTGTAACATGTCTCATATGCGGATTTCGTAAACCTACCCTCGAAAACCAAGGTACTGTTCTTTGGAATACCTGGAAGAGCCTTGTTCCCGTAGGCGAGATTCGGCGGGATGACGAGTTTCCTCTCTCCTCCAACTTTCATGCCAGCAACACCGATATCCCAACCCTTGATAACATCCCCTTTTCCGAGGTTGAAGGTAAACGGCTTACCCTTTTTGTTGCTGTCGAAGACCTTTCCATCCGTGAGCTTGCCAATGTATCTCATGGAGACCTTTTGGCCTTTCTTAGCCTCTGGACCGGAACCAACTTTGTGGTCCTCAATCTTGACACCATCGACAGTGCGGGATTTCGAGGATTGAGTAGCCGGCTTCTCTTCCTTCTTCTTTTCGACTGGGGTGACTGGAGACTTATTGCCATTTGGTGTGGGGCCCTGTTCGAGCTGAGAGGCGAATTGAACCTTCTTCTTCTCGGTTGGGGTGGAGACGGTGACGGGCTCACCGGTGTTGGCTTTCAGCTTCTTCTGCTGCTTCTTGGAAAGGTTGCTTGGTGGAGTCTCGGTGGTTGAAACGGTGGCGGTGGCGGCAGTGATAGTGGTACCGTTGGAAAGAGTCTCGCTGCTGGCAACAATGTCGATATCCATCTCGTCCGCTGAACGCTTCTTTGTGTCCTTAGCGGAAAGTGCCTTGACAGCGGTCTCGGCAGCCTTGGCTTTGAGCTGAGCAGCCTTTGCAGCGGCCTTCTTCTCCTTGTTGGTGAGAACCTCCTCAGGCTTCTTAGCCTTGACCAATGTTGGGGCTTCCTCCTCATCGTCGTCGATTTCGGTGATACGAGGGTCCTCAAGGTCGTCCAAGTCATCGGATTCATCAGAACCGGCGTCAACGTCGTCGTAAGCGCCGCTCCTGAGCTTGGCAAGAACCTCCTGGAGTTCTGCCTCGTCATCCATGTCGAATTCCTCCTCATCGTCAGAGTACAGTTCATCTTCTTCCTCAGAGTCGTCTCCCCGGTAGGATGGGGGTAGCTGGCGGGGTTCAGTGACGTAGTTTCCGGTGAGGTAGACGGTGTATCCACCGGTGACCTTGAAGAAGACTGGTTCGCCATCGCCGACGGTGAGCTGGAGTGGTTGTTGGTAGGTCTACAAGCAGGTTAGTGGGTGATTCCTAAAGGCATTGGCTGAGATTGAAAGCGCCTACTCTGGTAGAGTCCAAAGTGCAGACAACCACTTCCTCATAATCGTCATCGTCCTCATCAGAGCCTTCAAGCAGGAGATCGTCGTCTTCCTCTTCATCTTCACCCTCCTCCTCCTCTGCAACCTTCTTACCAGCCTTCTTGCTGTCCTTCTTGTCAGCCTTCTTGTCGGCCTTCTTGTCATCCTTCTTGTCGGCCACCTTGCCCTTGCCCTTGCCCTTTGGCTTTTCTTCTTCCTCCTCTTCCTCTGAGTCGTCTTCGGAGTCATCCTCTCCGGATGCAAGGTCAGAATCGATCGATTCGTCGTCATCAAAGTCTTCAACGTTAGGCTCGCTCATATTCTGGTGGAGAAGTTTGAGGGTGGACATCTTTGGAGCGTCTCCCTTGACCTCTTCGGTAGGGTCAATGGCGGCCATGGTGATGGAAACCTGAAATATCTTCATGTCAGTGCTTCTTTTAGCTAAGCTTGATAGTTTAGAGGACCTTACATTGAGCGGGATGCCCAGCTCCTCGAGAGCGACGATTTCGCCTGTCGAAGGAACCTTAAGGCTCCACAGTCTGATTGGAGTCGCAGACATTGTGAATAGCAAAGATCAGAAGCTTTTCTAATGTATACCAACGAGGGGAGTATGTATGGGTATAATATAAAAAGGAAGAGGAGAGAATCGATGAGTGGAGAAGAGGTGGTGAAGACAAAGGTGGAGGTGGGTGAGTATGGGTGAACAGGAATTCAAGCAAAAAAAAAAAATAATTTTAAAAATTTCCGACACAACTTTTTTTTTCTTTTGCCGTGATGTTTTACCCCAAAAAAGACTTTTGAGCCAGACACCACCGCAAACTCAGAACACTCGGGCAACCAAACAGGGCCCCTCCATAAACCTTGCAGAGGGACCTCCACACTAGGGCCGAAAGAGCACGCTAAGGCCTGCGACGGCATCGGGGAACGTTGACATCGGGAGCCTGCCCAATTGTATCGCCTCGATTATCTGGGGTGGCATCGCGTGGATGACTAATATAGCACGCGGATATCACGGGAAAACGAGTTGCTCGCTGTCGCGAGACGTTGCGCGTTCGCCTCATCATTCAGGTCCTGTTATCTCGAGAATCGCATCATGTTGCGAAGGGACTCTTCATCTTCTCATCGTTGCGTGTTCCGTCGTCACTACGATATCCGGCTGTCCTGCATGAGCATGGGATAATACCAAAACGAACAAGGGGCCTAGGAACGGATAATATAATAACTACTTAACCATGGCAAACAGCTTCCACGCATCGGACAAAAACTCCAAGGATACAGTCAAACGATTTGAGTCGCATGAGTTCGTCGACGAGGATGGCGAGGAATATGGCGGTTCTTCGTTCGGTGGATTCGGAGAGTACTTTCGTGTATGCTTATCCTGTGCTTTTTATTCGGGTTAAGGGATACGATGCTGACTTTGAGTGCTGGGGACAGAACAAGAAGATCAAGCTTCAGAACAAAGATGCCCATATCCGTGAAATATACAAGTCTGAGAACGCTCCCCAGCTGTTCAAGGGTATGGCTATGTATGTTAACGGCTACACGCAACCCTCCTTGAACGATCTTAACATCATGGTTGTTCGACATGGTGGCGTGTTCATCCAATATCTCGACGGGAAAACACAGGTTACCCATATCATAGCGACAGCTCTGACACCGAAGAAAAAGGTCGAGTTCGCCAAATACAAGATTGTAAAGCCTGCTTGGATCGTGGAGTCTATCGAAGCAGGGGTATTGCTACCGTGGTCAGATTATCGGGTCGTGGAGGGTGACCAAAACCAAGCACTACTTGGGTTTGGAGGCTTCAAGCCAAATGCCTACACCCAGTCGCAAGGCGATGGAAAGATATTGAGCCAAAAGAATCGGCCAAACTCATCGTATCGAGAGTTTACAGGGAAACGGAGATCTGCAGCGACAAGACTGCTTTCACGCTCCGGCGAAGACGGACCATTGATATCGTCAACATCACAATCTTTTGGGTCATTTGTAAAAGAAACCCAGTTGGATGCGCAATGGGGCCCGCCGTCGAAACAACCATCTTCTCCGTTATTAGAGGACGTGGAGATGAACGAGGAGCCTTCGATTTACCCCGAGTCCAACCAACGTGAGATACCATCTTTTCCGGACGAGCAACCCGAGGAAGAAACACTTCAGGATTCTCATCTCGTCATACCGGCGGATCTATCGAGTGGTGGAGAACAGCCTCAAGTCCTTCCAGATGACCTTTTAAAGAGTAGCCAAGATCCATTTAAAGATGATGACGAAAGTCTGCTTGTACGCGAGACGGGAACCCAAATGGGGGAACCTGATCCAAGGTCTTCGAGTGGCTCAGAGGATGATAATACGGATCTAAACGACCCAGATATCGAGCTCCCAGGCCCGGAATACCCCCCGTCACCGGTTCACAAGAAGCAAAAGCTCACTGCCTTGGAGAACAACACTAATCTCTTATCGAACCCCAAGATTCGGCAAAATACTGTCTTGAATCCTGACTTTCTCTCGAATTATTACTCGGAATCTCGGTTACATCACCTCTCGCAATGGAAGGCAGACTTGAAGTCTTACTTCCAATCCCTAACTTCTCAAACGGTTCGCCGTGTCAAACACCCCTCGGGTACCAATAGATATATTCTACATGTCGACTTTGATTGTTTCTTCGCTTCCGTATCAGCCAAGTCCCGGCCTGATCTTGCTGGCAAACCCATCGGTGTTGGACATTCATCTGGCCCATCTTCTGAGATAGCGTCTTGCAACTATGTTGCCCGCGAATCGGGGGTTAAAAACGGAATGTGGATGAAACAGGCTTCGGAGCTCTGTCCGAGCCTTGTAATTCTGCCATATGACTTCCCCGCCTACGAGGTTGCTTCAAAAGCATTTTATTCAGTTCTAATGAGCGTCGGTGCCGGGGTTGTCCAAAGCGTCAGTATCGATGAAGCGCTGCTCGATATTACCAATTTGGTCGCGAAACCAGGTAGAACAACGGAAACGGAATATACTGCAGTGTTTGAAATCTCCAAGTCTATCCGTGACGGTGTACGGTCTAAAACAGGCTGTGAGGTTTCAGTCGGCGCGGGTGCCAATGTATTGCTTGCGAAGCTAGCACTAAGAAAAGCGAAACCCGCGGGCCAATATCACCTTACTCCCGATGAGTTCGCGGAATTTGTGTCCCCGTTGAAGGTGAGAGATCTGCCCGGTGTAGGGTATAACCTGTCGCAAAAGATACAAGAAGATTTGGGTATCGAAACCGTGGGAGAATTGCACGAAGTCGCCAAAGATAGACTCAAGCGGATTATGGGGCCCAAGACCGGTGAAAAATTATTTGAATATGCCAGAGGCATAGATAGGCAAGAAGTTGGTGACATCACTGTTAGAAAGAGTGTCACTGTTGATGTGTATGTATCTTCCATTCTGCAGCGCATTCAATATGCTAATAACTGGCACATAGTAATTGGGGTGTACGCTTTGAAACCTCGAGCCAAGTTACCGAGTTCATGTACAACCTTGCCGGCGAACTCAGCCGCCGCTTGGCCTCGCAGAACCTTCGTGGCACGCATCTCAGCTTGAAGTTGATGAAACGGGCCCCGGATGCGCCTCTCAATCCGCCAAAGTATCTTGGGCATGGACAATGCGATACCTTCAACAAGTCTGCGATACTCGGGGTGGCTACTAATGACAAGGACATCATCGGAAAAGAAATGTGCAGCGCTCTGAAGACTTTTAACTGCCCTCCTGAAGAAATTAGAGGGCTGGGTATCACTATGACAAAGCTTGCGCCAGTGAGCGACTCAGCAGCGGGAAGCTCTCAGAAGAAATTGGATTTTAGCCGCCAAGTCGCCGTCGGACCGCCAACAATAGTCGACTCTGATATGCTACCACCTCCTCTACCCGCGGCCGATAAAGGAAAAAGGAGGGCTAGTCCTGACCCTATTCAGAGGGAGAACCAGACACCGATCAGACTTTCGAAACCTAGCATGCCACCAATGCTTTCACAGTTCTTAGTACCTACCCAGATCGACGAATCCGTGCTTGATTCGCTACCGAAGGATATGAAGGATAAAATTTTGGTAGAGCAGCAAAAGAAACAAGCTCTAAAAGAGCAGCCTGCGGTTCTAAAGCCTAAGCCGATTGCTCAAAATACTATAGCCTTCACACAATTGCCAGCACAGTCGCAGCTCGATCAAAGCGTCCTGGACGAGCTACCAGAAGATATCAGAGCTGAAATATTAGCGGAGTATGGAAGAGCTGGTTCCGGTGGTAGCGGGGCAAGCGGAGCTACTAATGGATCTAAAACCGCCGGTACCAGCAGCGGCGTCAAACTTCAGACGCCAAACAAAAGCCGGATAACCACATCCGTCGCCGGACCGTCAAATCTGAAGAAACAGACACCGAAAAAGAAATTGCCTCCCACGACGAACACGATCGGGTTCACCAAATCTGGAGCACCGACAAAAGGCGCTGAGCCACCAAGTGAAACACCCCCCGAGGCACTTGGTATCGATCCCACATTTCTTGCAGAATTGCCGCCAGATATTCGTGAGGAAGTGATAGCGCAAGCTAGGGCGGAGAAGAAAAGGACAGAAGCAAAAGCTGCATCGTTAGCCGTTGCCAAGAAGAATTTATCGCGGCAGCCGGTAGCGGTACAGCGGCCTGGGAGCAATCAACGGAGAATCGTCACCATTCCTGCGAGGAAGAAGTCGATACTGCAGGGCGCGACTACTCTTGACGATGTTAGGAACTTGATCACTAACTGGCATAACTCGGCGAGGGTTGAAGGGCCGCATGTCGACGATGTTGAAGATGTCGTGGGGTGGCTGAGGAGTGTGGTTACTGAGGAAAGGGACTTGGAGAAGGCGGTGAACGTGGTGAAGTGGTTGGAGTGGGTCGTAGGTGAAGGACAAGGACATTTGGAATGGGGAGTTGCACTGGAGATGTGTAGAGCTGGGGTCAAGCAGGAGGCGGAGAAGAGAGGCTTGAAAGGCATCGATGTTTAAGCTGTACTTCCGTCCGGATCTGCATTTTTCGCGGCGTTCTGTGGTATTTTAGCCGGAGTAAATTGGGATGGAGTTCATAGAACAGTACCTTTGCTGCAAAAAAAAGCCCCTGGTCATATAGTTTGTAGATGAAACCGAACAGATGTATCATTATTATCACTGCTAGCGTCCTCTGTAATGCTATATTCTATTGCAGTACAAATGCATTCTATCATTATTCGAAAGAACATGGAATGTATGACTTGATCGCCAGTCAATCTCAAGGACCGAAGCCCTCAATGCTTTCCCCTTTTGATCGAGAATCTATCAAAGCTGTGAGCTTTCATATATCCCTGTCCTTCGCCTTCTTTCCTGATAGCGATCTCGTTCCAGTCGACCTTTTCGACGTGCGACATTTGACTTCCTTCTCGGAGCTTTTCTCTAAACCTCTCTAGGTTATCCGGTGAACCCTCTGCTTCGCCGCCTACGCAACCGTTTTTGAGATTTTGAACAAACCCTGAAATTGACAGGGCGTCGGCGGACTCTCGGGTGTATTTGCGGAAGAAAACGCCCTGGACGGAGCCGTGGACTGTGAAGGCAAACTAGTGAGACATACGGTTAGCCCGGATTGATCGAGGCTAAGAAGGCTTTCATGGCGGAATATTTATTTATACTCACTCGTTTTATGGACATTGTGAACTACAGCTGGAGATGTATCTTTTGAGGCCACGAGACTACCTTTTTCTTGAGGGTGTAGCCGTCGCTGTCTGTCGTGGGTTTTCAAGAAAATAACGTCGCCAGCCGTCCGATTATGTAAGATATCAGAGGATGGCGACAACACAGCACTGCTGTCAAAATACCACATAAAATTTCTCGGCTTTGCAGACTCATGTTTCGGCTTCTATCCGGCTTCGTCTGGAGGCGTATCAAGCCAATCCAAGGTACCCCTAACTAGCTGCGAGCCACCCCGGCCATTCGAGCCACCCCCTTCTGCCACACATAATTTGCTTCTATATACCTTAATAGTAAGCTTATTTATATATTTTTATTTTTTTATTTATATACCTTCCTACCTCTCCCCCTGCTCAACGGGTGATGTTGGAGGAGAGGATTTAAGAGACGAGGCGTTACATTTGGTCAGCGCCTGCTAAATAGCTGGTTTTCAGCACGTGGTGGGTTTGCTCTGGTAAGTATCCGACCGGCACTCCGTTGATAGCGGAAGAGATGTACAATGCAAGACCATTGCAAAGTATGATATCGTAGACGGGAGGGCAGTTTCTTTCGGTGTACACAAAGCCGCAAGGAAGCTCCGTGATACTACAAGCAGGGACTCCGTGAAGAGTAATAGCAAAGAAACTTTGGAGCTCCCGGTCTTGATGGAAGAAACATACAATGAGGCCGAAGGAGGTGCAAGACGTGTAAGGCCGCAAGGATGGAAGGAAAGAGATAAAACCGGGAGAAGTGAACCGTTCGTGTAGGCAGCATACATTCACGTGGGAACGTAAGAATGATTTTCATTGGCGGATTAAACAAAGTTATTTTGTTACGACCGTAGGCGTAACCACCCACAAACTGTATTAAAACAGCACGGCTGAAAGCCAACAGCCAGCCGGTTGCAGAGCGCTCACAAGACTGTCGCCGGACGGTCGCAGAACGCTGTGGCTCAAACAGTTATGATACTCGAACGGCTCAAGGCCACAACCGTGCGCTCGAAAGGAGTGAACATATAAGAATGGTCATTGTGCCTGTCAGGAAAGGAAATCATGGAATCATTCTATATAGTCAGCACCTAACATTCATATTGTACTATTTTTTTCTATTGTCTTCAGCTATACTATTACATCCTTACATCATGCAGTCTACCTGATACTGACTACTATTATACCAACGGTCTAATTGTTCTTCGAGCCATAGCTTTATGTTAGCTACCCCGCAACAAACGTCGATAAAAAGATTTCTTTCTACGATTAACCGATAACGTATGATATGTGGAAGTAAGACGGTCGGGGAAGTGAGACAGCGACGACAACAACAAAAAATTGATTCTATTCTATAGACAGACTAGTTCTCTGGTTACGAGACTAAGACTAGTTCTTTTTAATTGTATTATATATATTATTGGTATTACTGCTATTAACTATTATAATCACTGTTATTATTATTAATGGTTTTAGTTTGTTATCTTGATTTAATAGTCTCTTTAATAACCTGTCAAGTATCATCTTCGGAATTGCGCGCTGAAGTGTACCATTTATATAGGCTCGCTGCGAATATGTAGTCGATGTTAAGAGTAAGGTAGAGTAAGTATCCTTTCTGAGTGGCGCTCGCGTTCGTTCGTTCGATAAATACAACTGTTTACGATATAGTTCGCTTGGCTGGTGTGGGATGCCTTAGCGAAATTTCCACAAGCCAATTCCACGGATCTACTGTGTAACTGCAGCAAGTGGGTCCACCGAACCCTGGTCCCTGGGTCTGTGCTAACAGGGTCCACGCTGGTGCTATGAAACCTCTTAGATTTGTTACCCAGAATCGAATGTTCATACCAGACAACGAAAACTTTTACATAGTAATGCTCGGAAACACACATTCTGATTACGGGTTCGCCTTGAACAACCATGATAAAATCGATTCCCGTGTTGATAATTTACCCTCATGGGGCGTTAATCTGCCGTGGATGAATGCTAAAGAAAAGGTATATTTTCCGACCCGTGAAGAAAATCCAACGGATGATGGTGGGAAGGAGAATCGGATGATCTAATCGATGTTACGTTCTTCTATTTTGTCTTGCCAAGAGAACCAACTCGCTTGCAAATGAGAGCGATGACCAGCCAAAGAGCTGAACCGAAGTTGGGAGCTTGGAGGTGATTGGACGATAGGAATATGCCGTGGTTAGTTTCCAGTCTGGGCTTGAAGCTTGTACGGATTAAGCGTTCGTGTAACTCTTCTGTTGGCTGGTAAAGCGCTCGTGCAAAAACCGGATGAGACGCCAAACACGGCACGGTTTTCTCAAAGTCAATTTAATTTTCTACCATATTATATACCGGCTAAGCACAGGTGCGCACAGAGACCCTTCCAATATCACATCTTCTGTCCCGAGTTCGCGGATTGGTCAAGCTTCTTATCTTTTTCACGGTTTCAGGTTAGAAGCAAGGGGATGGAAAAACTGTGCAGGATCGTGTGACCAGGTTCCAAATAGTTAATATCGTACCCACTGGCCTGAAAATATTTTCTAGAAATAAATGCAATGTTAGCCCTCTTTTTACTTTAGGCCTCATAATTTGCATCATCATCACCAATATTGCGCCTATCCAAAACACAGAGCCAACAACTAAGTGTGACATTAAAGATGGGTCGTACAAGCATAGAAGAGGAGCCTTTTATCACCAGAGAGGAGCTGGAAGGAGATACACGGTTGCCGAAGCGAGGCTATATCCAAACAAAATTCGTCGTTATTGGCGTTTTAGTCACAGCGATCGCTTCGTCGATGCTCACATTGGTGTTAACGGACATTCTACAAGCGCTACTCGTTGCACGGTTCGACCCAGGCCGAAACGCCCCGCAAACCTGGCTACCGGAATTACAAGTGCCTCCCTGTAGGATACCTTCCACATGTATAAAATGATCCCTTTACTAACATATCAGCGACCGCTCTGCAGTAGGAGATGTTCCGGTGATCTGGCAGGACGAAAGGTCGGTGTTCATGAACAGAACAACGAAGGAAGGGGTAATCTTAAGTGATAAGGCTTGGGATGCCCTTATGCCGAGTAGGTTTCTCTAACAAAATATTGGAAAGAAAAATAAATAAATAATATATAGAAATCGCTAACATGGATAGCTAGATGGCCGTGGTTTTGTTTCCCTGGATACACTCAAGAAGAACAATACCGACTATCAGATACCCGAGTTGCTACTCCAGCTGGACAAGGGCGCGTCGCACACTGGAAAATTCGCCATCTCCGCCTTTCACCAGCTCCATTGCCTTGGTATCGTTGTAAAGGCGTACTATCAGGCATTGGATTCCAAGAAACACGATGTTAGTCACGTAGACCATTGCCTCGAGTACTTGCGACACAGTATCATGTGTTCGGCGGATACGGCGTTGGAACCCTGGAAAAAGGAAGAAGGAGGTGTCGACGGTTGGCTTACTACGCATATGTGTCGAGATTACGACGAGCTCTTCAGATGGGCGGAAGAGTATCGGTTTGCGGATACGAAGTAGAGGTACGCCTGTGAGACAATCTCAAGAGTTGCGTATCGGCGGGAGACTTGTGCGGGTTGTTGGATTTTCAGGACTTTTAAAATGAGATGCGATGGGTAGGATATGTGAACTTGGTGAGAGTTTAAGCTTGGATACCGTCTAGATATATGTGGCGACACACGGCGTTGGAAAAATTGGATATATATGCTTTTGGGCAAATGGCAAGCGCGAGCTATACGTACCCAGCCTGGCCAACTGGGATGTTACTTGGGTTTGTATTTGGGCCGAAGGGTTATGTAGCTACTTAATAAAGCTTAAACTCGGATAGTAATGAAGCCACATCTCGATTAAAAAAGCTGGATTAGTAAGTCGTATTAGCTTTAATTTACTGGCGGTATTCAACAATATTGTGTAGCTCTCTTGTCTACATTTATCGAAATGGAGACTGGATTCTTGTCGCATGGAAAAAGTCTCGATCCTTTCCCCTAGGCCTAGTTCCTAATTTCTCTGACTTATAGGAGTGCGAGAAGAAATCGAGAGAATCCTTGAGATGTATACATTCGAAGATTAAGTGTCTTTTTATCTTCTATATACAAAATATTTAGATAATTGGTTTCGCTCTTGCAGCTCATAAAAGGATTACTTGCGACTGGTAATTTATACCACTAGATTAGATGATTTACCGCTCGATAAGGTGAAAGAGGACAACTGCGATGAGCAGGGGTTTGAGGCTGGGCTCGTTAGCGTAATGGAGGACCGAGTACTAGTATCAAATATCTGCATCTCCATAATTATATAAGCGGTTTTGGGGTTGTCAGAATACTATGGTTATAGTAGGTATTATGAAGATGTCTTTTCTCATTATTATCAACCCAAGGCATCATATATACACAGCAGCACATATATCCAGATAAAATACATAGTTGCAAGCTTGAAATTAGGGTGATTGTACCGTTAAAACAAACTTACGGCGGGCTTTATGGCTGGGGTCGATGTCCGGTTCGGAGGTTTCGAGTAATATCAATGTAAAACCAAGATTTCGAAGAACACGTATCTTTATGGTTAGTTTTACCGCCCTACCGCTATCTCAATCTTTTCAAAAATTTTCAATTTTTGAAAATGTTTCTGCCGCAAAAGGTTTCTTCAGAGGAATAAAACGCCGTCGCGCAAAATGACGAGCCTCCGCAAAGACACTTTTTTATGACCTGTGTCAGAATATTTCCTGAATTTTCTCCGAAAAAAATTTTTTTTTTGGGCAAGTCATGATTTATTTGGTTGGCTTTTGATATAAACTAACCGTCTGTGATGGCAGATCGAGAGATCGTACGATAGTGAAATTGTTTGTTAAGTCCGCCAGCATATATCTTTGTAAGAACTTGATGTTAAGCCATTCGTGATGGCATAAGGGATTGCATCGCCATCCAATATTGTATTCTTGTAAGATTTTTGCTCAACTACTTGGCTAATATGTTGCTTTCATGAAAACATTGATGATGAACTGCTTATCATTATTTAATTGGAGGCATTGAAAGATGACTGCCAAAACGTTTACGACGAACATCAGGACCCGTGGGCTGGTGACATTGTATTAGTATATTCCCACACAAAAAATCGAAAGGACACGTGTCTACTATCTAGGACTCTTGATAGTCTCTATATTCACGAGCATAAGTTGGGAATCAAAGTAATCAATGACACTCATCTTCGGCCGCAACAAAAAACTTGCATTTCAGAGCATTAGAATATTTCTATCCTAAGTATAATGAATCTGACAGGTAATAGTGCCCTGGTATCAGTAACAAAAAAGATTAAAGGCAATATGATTATAGAGATACAAAGAAAGATAAAAAAACTTCATGTTCTCGTCTTTATTTTCGAGAGAGTATCGCTGTTTCAAGGCTTAGGAGTTTTCCTCCGCTGAAGATATGCGAAAACAACACCCATTGCAATATTGGCGCGAAAACCCCAAACGAAATTCCCACTCCCAATCCAATTTTAGCTTCTGCGGTCAGTCCTCCTTTCCCTCCCACCTGGTGATGAGTTTGGGATGCCTGTCTGTACCGGTACACCGTTAGTATTGCTCGTGCTGGTTGTAATATCATTACTCGGCTGAGTTGGCTGCGTCGTTCGTGTTGTGGCTAATGTGACGAACCCTGAGTTTGGAGAGCCTTTGCTTGGTAAAGTCACCCCTGCAGATATCGCGGTTAACGAACTGGTCCTAGACCGGGAAGTGAAGAGCTTAAAGTTAATAGTCTCTTGGATTTGTCCTATTCTAACTAATATTATACGGGATATCGACGGTCACGAGAGCATTAGTGGAAGGGTGAACGATTGGGTTATATTTTGTGTCCATTATTGCGCTACCATGTGCACCAAACACCAATCAGAAGCAAAGCACAAGATCAACACGAAAAATATCATACTGGTAATTCTAAGGCTTTCAACATTGAACTCTGACCGGTTATGCCGGCTAGTACGGTATGATCAGATACAGCCGTTCTGACTAATACATATATCACCTATGCAGAGATATCAAAGTACTTAAGGAGCCCGATCAAGTACTTAAAGAGCCCGATCAAGTACTCCTGATTCAACCATCTAGAGCTCTAAGCCTCGAGAGAACTAGTAAAGGACTGTCAAAAATATATATAAAATGGATCTTATCACGGCCTCATACCCATGGACAACCGCGCCGCTCATAGTCGGTGCACCAATGCGGTTGATCTCGGGCCCATCTCTCGCCCACGCCATTTCATCAGCCGGCGGACTCGGATTTCTAGCCGCGGGTACAGATGTTAGCACGCTTTCCGAGAACCTCGCGGTCTTCAAATCCCTCCTCTCCGCATCACCGATCCCGGAAACCCCTCCGGGCGTTCTCCCCGTCGGCGTCGGATTCATTCTTTGGGGCGCAGACCTCAATCTTGCGATTAAAACCCTCTCAGAAGCATCAGAACCCCCATCGGCGGTGTGGCTATTCGCCCCGTCTTCAGCTGAACAGCTGAGATCCTGGGCAGACGGTATCCGTACAGCTACGAAGGGTAAATCCAAGATATGGGTACAGGTCTCATGCGTCGCCGACGCAATCGAGGCTGTCAAGGCATCCGAACCGGATGTGATTGTGATTCAGGGTGCCGATGCGGGTGGTCACGGACGGTATGCATCTGCCGGTTTGATAAGTCTCGTACCCGAACTTATTGACGCTGTTCGACACTACTGCGCGAGTGAGGGGTGCGGGCAGCCGAAATTCATCGCCGCCGGCGGGATATCAGATGCTAGAGGTGTAAACGCCGCTTTGGCACTCGGTGCTGAAGGGGCGGCGTTGGGGACTAGATTTCTCGCCGCGGAGGAAGCGTTCATAATGAAGGGCTATCAAGACGCAGTATTGAAAGCTCAAGATGGAGGGTCGAGCACGATTCGAACGGATGTTTATGATAAACTACGGGGGACGACTGGATGGCCGGAAGGGTACGGTGGTCGAGGAGTGATCAATCTGAGTTATGCGGATGCGATGGGGGGGTTGGCGTTCGAAGAGAATGTCAAATTGTATAAACAGGCGGAGGCGGTGGGGGATAGAGGGTGGGAGGAAGGGAATGCGAGGATGACGACTTATGCGGGGACGGGAGTTGGGTTAGTGAAGACGGTGGCGAAAGCTGGTGATATTGTGAGGGAGCTCAGGGGAGAGTAACGGCGTTAAAAGGATGGCTTTTTCTTATCTTCTACAGAAGTTCTTCCAAGAAGCGTCTAGACTTTTGAAGATTTGTCAGACAGTGCAGTGCCACTGATTGATCGGTGCGTTCTCGAGGCGGAATGTTGCATACTTTGGGACCTGCAGATAAAATCCATTGGAATGATTGATTGATTGACGAATCTACGGCAAATACTAAAATGTCACCGAGAAGAAACCGGATAGCATTGCTATACGAGGTCGAATCGTATCATAATGGCCTGACTTTATATCCAGAACTCCATTCTTTACTAATCACCAAAATACAACTTACAATTCGATAGAACTGGTAATCAAAATGAATACAAAATATTTGCTGTAGAGCTCGGCTTCAGCTAAAATTCTAAATCTGCAGGTTTGTTTTCATGTGGACCCAAGGCCAAGACACTGCGATACGTCGACGTGTCAGTATTGCGGAATTACTTCTGACTCAGCGGCAGGATTAGTCAACCCATGTGATACCCCGGAATAAGATAACCGACGGCTACGGAAATGTCAAAACTCCAGAAAAAGTCTCATCCGATATCGCAGATAGAACGCCATTCCAAAAGAAACCGATTGAATCTAATCTTGGGCCTGGTCAAGGTTTCAACTTTCTAGAAACGCTCTATTCCATAGGACCCGATCAAACGGATCTGGGTGCGCAGGGATCGCGATAACGTAATAGATCACCCCAGGAAAAAGCGGTCCCTGCACACCCGTTTGGTTTCATGCAGTTCGGCGGCATGCTTCGGTAGCCTTCACTTCGGTTGTGGGGGCTTCGAGTCGAGTGCATATCAAGCATAACACAGTCCACCCGAGGCGCCAGGTCAGAAGACACAAAGCACACTATTCGGTTCCTGAGATAGTGTTGTTCAAATGAAATCGATTGTCACTCAGTTAAACATTTGCGATTCCCATGTGAGCGAGATTTTTCCGGTTGCCCGATATCAATCTATCAATATATTCCGATGTCTAATCTCGAAACTATCCTTGGCCCGGTGGGAAGCTGAAACCGATTGAAATGTGTTGGCGTGGGATTTTTAGAAGTGGTCTATTTCGGCATGTGTCAGCAACACC
This sequence comes from Arthrobotrys iridis, assembly GCA_036971165.1. Lineage (NCBI taxonomy): Eukaryota > Fungi > Ascomycota > Orbiliomycetes > Orbiliales > Orbiliaceae > Arthrobotrys > Arthrobotrys iridis. Next base: position 3,828,190 of record JAJTTS010000001.1, on the reverse strand, counting down.
CCGGTCGTCCTGATGTCATCGACGAAGCAGTAATTCTAGTTTCAAAGCGCAGATACTCGAGCTTGAGAGAATAATCTGAATATCTATCAGTTAGCCGCTGGCAGAGTAAGATAATAATCTGAGCCTTTTTCATTTTTCATTTTTTTATACTAAATGTCTCCGAGGTTAAAGTGGACACTAGTTAGAATACAACAGGATCCCGCGGGCTCCGTCTGCACCGGCGAAGTTCAAGTTTGAGAAGATCTCGAAACCAGCTCAGGATCTAACTTCAAAGGTCAGAAGACCTGTAAAACTTTTCAAGGAGGGCGGGGCCTAATTTAAAAAAAAACTCTCCATTCAGCAAAGTGAGTTCCTTTGTAGGTTTCGTCTTGAAGATCCTGGCTTGAGCCTCTTTTCCAACTTGAAATTGGTTTGCCCGCTCAAGTAAGCAATGCGTACCCGATCGGGATTTTTCGGGACTGTCGAGTCGAGATCGAACCTGAACCCGGAAAATTCGTCTGAAAGCTTTGGTGGTGAAAGTCCAACCAGGCCGACTCTGTGACCGAATTAAGAGCACAAACTAACTCAGCTGGCCTTGCTGGTACGCACATGAATTGAGACTAATCCCGTACCGTCTAAATTAGTTGGCCCCGGGGTTCCGAAATATTCCTCTAAACGAAGCGCACAGGTTGTCAGAACGGATAGGTTTCCCCAAAATAGGCACAAGACGCAGCGGTTCCTTCCGATGCTGAACCTTACAAGTGCGCCCCCCATTTGATGTGAAAGATAGAGCTGACGCTGTGGCACTCGAACTCCGTCAGAATTGCCCGCTCATTGGCGTTTTTTCGGTGAGATGCAACTGGGAGCGGGCCCGGGATTCACGAATGAAAATTTTACGATTACGAGGTCACATTCTTGCATAGTGTTAGCCCCATTGACGTTTACTTTTTTGGTAGCCGAGAGGTCTTAATGCATCAGTATATTGAATCTTCTCCTTGGAGAAATAGCATTTCCGGGAACTGTTTCCTGAAGATATCAATAAACCAAAAGGGTATTTCTGTTTGTATAAAAGTGCCGGCGTCGTTCCACCGTATTGTGGTTTTCTCTCTTTTGTTGTCCATATTAAAATACCACACCATCAACACGTTTCCTGAAACAGTTGGGTAGTACATTTTACTTGGAGTATTTATTTAAATCTTTTTATATAAAACTCTCCTCCTCTCACCCCACACCTTATTTCCATTGGCAAGCTTGCCCATTTTAAAAATTTTGTATACCATCTCCTCCACACATGTTTAGCACACGATCCCCGATTCTCGCAAAGGCCGCCTACCGTGCTGTCGGCAGCGTCAAGCCTTTGGCGTATCAGCTCCCAACCGCCAGAATCTCGGTGGTTCTCTGCCAGTACCACGGCGCCACATCTCTAAATCAGCCCCTCCAGGTCCGCTCATTCAGCTTCACTTCGAAGGCTCCCATCCAAACCACCCAATCGCTCCAGCTAGCACCCTCTCAATCCCGGCAACGGGATACCCAAGGATCATGGCCGCATCCAGTCTATACAGAAAAGCAAATGGAAGACATCGAAATCGCACATCGTGACGCCAGGAACTTTTCGGATAAGATTGCGATCAACGCCGTAAGATTTCTCAGGGGAATGTTTGACATGGCCACCGGGTATAAACACGATCCAAAGGTTGCGTCCGGTGAGAAAAGCCCTAAGGATGCGACCCAGTTCGCCATGACGGAGAAGAAGTGGATGATCAGGTTCATCTTCTTGGAGAGTATTGCTGGTGTTCCCGGGTTCGTGGCTGGTACTCTGCGACATTTGAAGTCGATCAGGAGTCTTAGGAGGGATAATGGTTGGATTGAAACTCTTCTCGAAGAAGGGTATAACGAGAGTATGTCAGCTTTCCCCCCAAATCTTTTACATAGATTATAAACGAATTTACTAACACAATGAAACTGTAGGAATGCACCTTCTCACCTTCCTCAAACTTCATCAGCCGGGTCTCTTCATGCGTCTGATGATCATCGGCGCCCAGGGCGTTTTCTACAACGCCTTCTTTCTCTCATACCTCCTTTCGCCCAGAACCTGCCACCGTTTCGTCGGCTACCTTGAAGAAGAAGCCGTGATCACCTATACCCGTGCAATTTCCGACATCGACGCCGGAAAACTCCCAAGATTTGAAAACATGAACGCCCCGCAGATCGCATTGGATTACTGGAAGATGAACCCCGGGGCGAAGATCAGGGATATGTTACTTTATATCAGAGCGGATGAGGCGAAGCATAGGGAGGTTAATCATACGCTGGCGAATTTGGATGCGGATATGGATCCGAACCCGTTTATGACCGAGTATGAGGATCCGACAAGGCCGCATCCAGGGAAGGGGATTGAGCACTTGAAAGCTACCGGATGGTCACGGGATGAGGCTTTGTCCAAGTAAATGAGGGCAAAAAAAAAAAAAAAGAACAGGGTTTTGAGCGAAAAGCAGGGAGTATTCGGATTTTGCGATATGGACTTTAACTTGATGGAGTTTGACGGCGTTTTTCTTTTTTCTTGTCTTTCTCTCTCTTTGTTTTCATGAATATTTAGATTTTGCGAGTCGCTTTAGATTGCTTAGAAAAGCCGTCATTAACTCTCTACATGGTTCTCTTTTCAAAATTCCCCTTGACGAATCTGACCCTGCATAGCTTGGTATTGTCATGTATGGATAGTCTCGTAATATATATAATATATATATATATAACTATATGGATATCTTTAACATTCCTCAATATCGAGGAATTAGATCGAGGCCTTAATTTAAATAAATCCGTGTTTTGGATCTTTGATTGGCTCGACCCGAACCATGTTCTGGTTACTAGATTTAGACATTGGATCTATATGAATATACAATCACACCGTAACTTATGCCCATGTTATAGCGTTATTTGGTCTTTCGTGTAATCATAGGATCTGAGAGACAATACAACTAGCCCGCAGCCGGCGGCCAATAGAGTGGGCGGGATATACGCTGGGAGGTATGAATGTCCAATATGGTGGAGAACGTCTGGGACCGAGACTAGGAGAATGTCATGTTACAGGGAGATGCACACGGATTTATGGAGAGCTAGACGTCAACATCTCAACGGTTACCGGATCTTACCCTCCCTACTGATTGAGCTAGAGCTTCCCTGTATACAGCAGAAGTATGTCGAGCGCTTGAAAAAGCTTGCATTTTCCATTAATAAAAAAAGAGTGTTCATTCAAAGCTGAACGAAGGTTAAGAAAGAGTTATTCATGCCGCTCGACAGGAGCTCAGTGTAGCAAGTAAGAAAGAGCGTGAGAACCTCCACCAACGGCAGGGCGCAAGCATATCTGGAAACCACCCCTCAAGCATTCTGCCAGGTAAACTTGGATGAACAAGGCGACGTGCAGAGGAGCGTGAGGGAAACAGTGCCGAAAGGAACACAACGGAACAAAAAGTTGCCGTAAAAACAACTTTGCAATGCGGGGAGAAAAATAGTATAAAAGCCCTGGGTGGAGTCAGCCCATCTCTCCTCTTCTTCCTCAGTAAACAAAGTTTTCTCAGGATTCACGGGTATCTACTTACATACTAGCTGTGGTTCACAGCGTCGGACTCATCAGTTATTAGATCTCCAACACCCTCTCCCCTTGCACTCGACGGCGGGGGCCTTCCATCTCGGATTTTGCCAGAGCATGAAGCACCTGGCCGATGCGGGGCTGTGACGCCAACAGCTGGCCGGGGTTCGTTCTCCTGCCGAGTAGCGTTTGACGTCGCAGTCGTGAAAACCGGGACGCCCACTGTAAGTGAAGAAATCCAATCGTTCGTAGTCGTAAGTTCCTAGGGAGCGATAGCTGACACCGACGCTGAAGGTCAAGATATTGGCGAGATATACGGTGTTATGTTGCACCGTATCGATCCACCAGCCTTTGTACGAAAATAGATCAGTCAATATTCATTCACGCCTAATTCCAAGAGGGATTAAGATGTGTGGGTGACTTACCTTTACCCTGACATGGTCTTGGGTTGGTGGTCCAATCCAATCGACCACCTTCCCACATGCCAATACCGATTTTTTTGCCTTGGTGAGCGAGTGCACCGACAGGCGCAACGGATTCGACAAAGACACCTGGATCTGCCTTAATGTTCTGACGTTTCTCGAGGGCCTTTCTGTACGCCTCGGTACCGTTGACAAGCTCAGGGAATTGACTACTGAGAACCTGAGCAGAGGCCCAAAGGGAAGCGTGGGAGTTGACTTCAAACGTATGAATGAAAGTCATATTGTCAAATACTATGCCATCACGGGCTTTGAGAGGACTGTCCGGGTGGTTTGTTGGGACTCGAGTTGCATCAGATGGGATGTCGCCAAAAATGTCGATTCCCTTCTTTTCGCACTCCTTCAAGATCTCGACCGCCTGTTCCCTTTGAATTTCTTCAACGACCGCTCGGCCAACACTTTGATGAATAGTATCGGAGAGAGGGGCAGCGGAAGGAGGATCAATTGGAGCGGGAATGGGTGGACGAGCGGTAGGAACAACGGGCTCGCGGATGATAGAACGGGGATGATGGATCTTCTTGAACCGGTCGATGATGTCCTTGAACTGGTCTCCTGGGCCTTTACCTTTTGATGGAGGAGGCTTGGACTCGTGGCCCCCCTTCTCGATCGGACCCGCCTCTACTCGGTTGACAGCAGGAGCGGGGACGGAAATGACCAGATTTGAGAAGACAAAGATGAGAAGAAAATGAAGGACCAGCATAGCCGGGGAGAAGATCTTACAGCGAGCCATTTGAAGGAGGTAGTCGTTGTAACTTGTGGATATTGGAGAGAGACAAGAGGAGGTTTTTTTGAACTGTGAGTGACTGACGAAAGATGGAGAGAGGGAGGTAGAGATGAGATGAGATGGAACGAGATGTTGGTTGCTTAAGGTATGCAACAGAACAGACGTTGTGTGTAAGGGCTTGAGATGGACGATGGATGACGATGGAGGAGGAGGGAGAGAAGATGACTGGGAATGAGAGGAGGTGCCTTTTATAGTCGAGATTTCTGAGTGAGGGAATCAACAACCCTCTGGTGTCACTGTATCGTTCATCTTGCTCTGTAACTATCTCAATTTTTTCTTCCTCTTTATCCATTTGCCTACTCTACTTACTCACGGCTTCTAGCTACTAAATTACTTAAGTACCTCCTTGAGGAGGTATATCAGCACCGTTCACCGTTGTCGGCCTTCACATACTTTCCTCCGAGATAATCTCGTATATATTTACGTGCTTCTCGGCATATACATCCACGTTAAACTTCAAACGCTCGAGGCTATCGCCTGAAATGCCGGTGACATAATATTACGGAATCTATCCAGCTCTTTTATCAGTATCCACTGCCTGATAGCCTGCCACTGATATTGCAAGCCTCCCGGAGCAAGCAAGCATATATTCAGGCTTCTTTAATCATGCTTCTTTTTCTGTTTCAATATTCCCTTAGAATCTGGGCACTAGCTAAAGTCATCATTTCATCTAGGCCCCATTCCACTCTTCAAGCAGGGACCAGGACCGTCTGTATAGTCACCTGCTGAAAACGCTTGAATGGATGTGATGAGAACTAAACCGGATACCTTGCGGGTTTTTCAAAAATCAAATATCCAGTATTTCTCGAGTTGCAAGGTATTCGACTACGGCTTGCTCACGAAGCTCCGGATTGTATTATTCATTTTGCCGTTCCGTGCAACCTCGTCCGGATGATTTTGACGATTCGAGCACATCAGCGGATCAGCCAGCGTTGCAAGGCAGAACTGGTGATTTTTGGATTGATAGTTCTTGCGACAATAATCTGCTAGACCTTCTACTTTTTCCTAGTCCGTCCATAGCGGGGACAAGAAATTGATCGAGCAACATTTGTGGACTCTGGGACCGATACTATCCACCAAAAATCTTCACGGATGCCATAAATTCCCCATCCCTTGTCACCAGACTTTTACCACTTCACTTCCTAGGATCAGACTTCATGTTATGTCGTGTTGTGATGTAAAATGCAACAAACAGCATGGACGGCAGCGGGGGCTTCATTTTCATTCGACTCCAATGCAATGCGATCCGAGCTACAGACCAAAACGGTCTTTGCATCATTGTAGAGTTAATCAAGGCTATGTGCCATCGTATTTGAGTGTTTCCTTCTGTTTCTTCTATTCTTACAGTGCTCACTGTTTATTCCAAACTTCTATATAGCTTTTTTGTTTCCGCCTGCTAGCTAGCATAGAATACTAATGCCTGCAGGCTACTAGTCGCTTCGACTATAAAAAGTAGGACGGCCTTTAATTAGCAATCTCAGAAAACATCCAAGTCTGGTCTAAGAAATCATCCAATTCCTTCAACATAGAAACCCATCATCTGGGTGAATCTTTCAATCAGTACAAGTTAGCTGTACAAGCCTTGATGGCGGACCAACAATCCAAACCGAAGACTTCAATCTCCAGCTTACCCCTGGAGCTCCTGGAACAAATCCTCCTCAACATATCCCCGAATTCCCTCCTAACCACCCACCGGGAGGTTTGTAAATCCTGGAAATCCATCATCGAAACATCCGTGCTCGTAAAACACCACATCACCGCTGCCGGTCTCCCCCGCTTTCCAAGTAATCATAAATCTCAACTGTCACCACAGAAGCCGGAAATCTTCCACCCTCTGTTCTTAAAAATCCTTCCAGGGCTCTGGAAAAGACTTGTCCCTTTGACGGTCAAACACCAAGAACCCGTGGGTAGTCACGTATCCGACCAAGACCGCGAAGATGTATCGGCTGCGTTAGCAAGGGAGATAGAGACTCTGTACTCCCGCTACACTTACATATTCTCAACGGTTCCGTTCATAAGCCGCAACTGGGAGTACTTGAGATCCCGCATCGAGACCCGGAATTGGAAAAGAGTAGGATATCGGTGGAATATTTTGTCAAAACTGGATGAAGAAGAAGACGGGGTAGAGCATAACCTTGATAATATCAAAAATGGGGCAGAGGAGCAAGGAGCTGAAAGGAGCAAGGTTAATTCACCACACTTGATCTCCTTCCTTAAGCGTAAAACTGACAGGATACCACTGCTTTCCCGTAACGTGGGCATGTTGATATACCTCTGTCGGTTCGCGTTTACACACACGCCTTACCAAACCGGCTATGAGAACGTGAAGGTCGAGCACATACAATCATCTCTTAGAATCAGAATACTCTGTATACTGATTACAACGAGCCCGGAGATAAAGGCTGGTGTCAGGATAGAAGGAGTCCAGCAGCTGACTTTGCCGAACTTTGGGGACTGCAAACCGGAAGTATTGTACATCTAGTTTTTCTGTGTGTATGCATAAGAGAAAAATGAAAGCGTGAGCTAGTCACCCAGCCAAATATAACTGTTACTTCAGGAAAGACCGAAATTCCATTTTAGCTCCTATAGACAAAAAAAGTTGAAAAATCCCATAGGAACCCTTTGGTATAACTAGAAGAACCGAAAAAGGAGAAAAAAGAAATCCACCAATAAATTTCTTTTGAACATGAATAGGGAGAGGGAAGTAAAGGAACAGGCAACGCGAATAGAATTGCCCAGGAAAAGCGGCTGACTGAGGCCATCCGCTTCATTTTTGAGTACCCAAAAGAAGATAAAAGAAGAAAATCCCAATTTCCCATTTGATGTTCTTCCGATTAAACCAAAGATAGATCGTCAAATTTGCACCACGGACTTCGTGGTCCAAAAGACATATGTAATAGCGAAATATTTAAGCAAGATAGGTGGAAGCGCTGACATTACCGCCACGGCCAGTCCAGTTGATGTGGATATCCTGGCCTTCCTTCAAAGTCTCACTAGCGTGCTCTGGTAAGACACGGAAGGTGTGGGCGCCTATAATGCACTTCTATCAGTATTTCTCGTTACAGTTATAAAACGGATTTAGTACGCACCAAAGTAATCTCGCTGAGCTTGCAACAAGTTGGCTGGCAAGACCTTGCTCCTGTATCCATCGAAGAAAGCCAAAGCGGTCGAGAAGCATGGGGTAGCAATTCCCAACTCGATCCCCTTGATGATGCTCCTTCTCCAGCCACCCTGAGCGTTGTGGATGGCCTTGTTGAAGAAGTCATCGAAGAGCAAGTTCTCGAGAGATGGATTGTTTCGGAAAGCCTTGGTGATGTCCTTAAGGAAGACGGAACGGATGATGCAGCCTCCACGCCACATGAGGGCGATTTCGGGCATGTTGAGCTTCCATTTGTATTCCTTGGCGGCCTATGCAAATAATCAGCAGCTGACAAGACCATCTTAGTTGCTTCTAGCATATGAGCCTACCTCACGAAGCAGCATGAATCCTTGGGCATAGGAGATGATCTTGGAGGCGTAGAGAGCCTGTTCGAGGTCATCAATGAAAGCCTTCTTGTCACCAACGAATGGCGGGATTTCAGGTCCTTCAAGAGTAGAAGCAGCGCGGCCACGCTCTCCCTTGAGAGCAGAGAGACAACGAGAAAAGACGGCCTCGCCGATCAAGGTGACGGGCATACCAAGATCCAAAGCGTTGATGGCGGTCCACTTGCCGGTACCCTTCTGGCCAGCAGAATCGAGAATCTTGTCCAAAAGTGGCTTGCCATCAGCAGGATCGTTGTAGTACATGATGTCCCTCGTGATCTCGATGAGGAACGAGTCCAAAACACCCTTGTTCCATTCTGTAAAGACATCTCCAATCTCCTTGTTAGACAAGCCGAGACCACGCTTCATGATATCATAGGCCTGAGATGCGGTAAACGGTTAGATCATAATCCTGGCTCTAACGTGAATTGATGCATAAATACCTCGCAGATAAGCTGCATGTCACCATACTCGATACCATTGTGAACCATCTTAACGAAGTGACCGGAGCCTTGGTCTCCAACCCACTCGCAGCATGGCTCACCATCACTCTTGGCAGCGATATTCTGGAAGATGTCCTTGATATAAGGCCATGCTTCCTCGTTACCACCGGGCATGATCGAAGGGCCGGTTCTGGCACCCTCTTCACCGCCGGAGACACCGGCTCCAACGAATCTGATTCCCTTTGCAGCGAGGTATTCTGTTCTTCGGTTGGAATCAGGGAAATGTGAGTTACCACCATCGATGACAATGTCGCCCTTCTCCAAGAATGGGAGGAGAGCTTCAATGAAGTCGTCGACAGCAGAACCGGCCTTGACTAGAAGCATGATTCTGCGTGGTGTCTTGAGTTTGGCGCAGAGATCCTGGATGGAGCTGGCACCCACGATCGATTTACCTAATATTTGTTTGGGACTTTAGCACGGGAAGAGAGATGATATAGAGTTATCGTAGCCTACCCTTAGCTTCATTTGCGAGGAAGCTGTCGACCTTGGAGACCGTTCGGTTGAAAGCAACGACGGTGAAGCCTTTCACATTTTGTTAGACACTCATGGCGACGATATTAAGACTCCATGGCGGGGAAATTACCGTGGTCTGCACCATTGAGGATCAAGTTCTATGCGTAACAAGATATGTTAGCAAGGCCTTCAGGATACCTTCCCGGGTTTTCCGGGACCCCTCCAAGTATGCAAATGAAAGCTTGAAGGACCTACCTGACCCATAACAGCCAAGCCGATGAGGCCGAAGTCTGTGTTGTGACCCCCACTGTCAGCATGCTCGGTGTCGCAGAATTATCGGGATATTTGCGAAGGGACTTCAAGTCTAGAGCGTCGATTGGGATTCTTCATGCCTCAGATAATCCCGAGGCAATTGAATTCCAACTCTCTAGAGCTCCGTCTGCCAGCACCCCTCCAAATTGCGTTGTGTGTGGTGGGGGCGGGGTAGACGTCATTGGTCCCGGTGCCCGCCAGAAAGCTTCAAGGCAGGCATTGAACTGCGCAGACAGGAATGCTAGAGCAGAGGGAGAGGGAGAGAATACGGACCGCCACTAGGTGTATCGTTATGTGCAAAGCCGCCGGCAATACCGGCAAGCCGCACTTTCGCGTTAGCCAATGTCTGCTCATGACCTGCCCGTCTACCAGCGTATCGAATCCGGGCAGAGGCCGGATGCAGTGAGCGGGATGTTTGGAGAGAGAGAAGCCGGGAGAATGTATGTACGCTTCGGGGTGAGAAGCGCTGGAGGAGTAATACGGGCATCACCGACGGTGCAAACGGGGAGAGAAAGTAGCTACTTACACTGCTTCTGTCGACATTGTGAGTGAGGTAAAGATGAATTAGAAGATTGCGATTACGTTGAGTAGTGGTTTCCGGTAGTCAATCGAGCTCTGTCGACGCTTTTGATTGATGCTTGAGGATGTTACCAACGGGAGGATGATATATGATGGTGATGAGGGAGAAGTGGTGGTAAGAGCGGATTGAAAGTGGGCATGAGCAGGTGCTGGGCAGCAGCACCGTTATATACTTTCTATCGGCCCGGAATCCAACCACCACCAAAGCTCAGCAGGTAATCACAGGTAAATGCTGTCAAGTAGTAACCCCTCCCCTATTGATAGCTCGCAGGGACTAACACGAGGCCTGATTCCGGTAGATTACTATTTCCCCGAATCCTGTAGGGGTGGTTAGGAATCACGGATTATATCGATTACGTTTGGGAACCGCTGCTTGGACCTTCCAAGTCTCGTCCCGAAGCTGCACACTGTGATGTATCAGTCCGGTTCAAGCTACCCGAGACGAAAATATGCCTTCCCGCGGAGCAAAAATTGCTACCAGCTTGATCAGATGTGATTCCGGAACGAAGCACAGACATCAGCTTCTTTGCCGTACTGGTATAGTTTCCAATAGTTGAAGCTGCATATATCCCACGCGATCAAGCGCGATTTCTGGACGGCCCGGGCTTTAGGAATCCAAATTTTTTCCAAAAAAATAAAAATAAAAAATCTAGCTATCCCAACATTTCAGTCGGCCGGGCAAATTATTTCCACCAGGGCGAAGGATTCATGGCGGCGGAAGAGCCGTTGCATTGGATTCACCTGAATAAAATTTATCTTGCTCGCTCCCGGACTATTGGCTATAACCGGTGGATATAGGCAGGGGAAGAAATGTCAAAATGCAGAGATACTCTTTCAGCGCAGCCCCGCCCCCACTACTCAGAAATATAGAAACGGCGTTGGTATGGATTAAATTATGTGAATCCTACGCCATGAAACCCGCTTAGTTGGGCCAATGGCGCTAGCCTGTTTGATCCACAAGCCTTCTAAGGCCCTGGCCAACCCAAAAGACACACCCGTTCGCTAGGCTATCGGCGGAATGTCTTTTTAGGTAGTCGGCATGTTGACGAGAGTAATCAATTGCTAATCTCATTGAGCCAGCGTTCTATCTGATGAGTAAACTGCACTTCGAGACGCTATATCTCGACTGAATGGTGGTTAGCCTACGTCATTCTGGGTGCTGCAGTAAGCAATCTGGAGCTCATGTAATACAATTGTAACACAGCTGATACCCGTAGCTCCCGCAGACGACCAATAAGTGCCTCCTTACCGATCTTTAGTCAGTGAGAATGCAGCTTCATGAAGCTCTCTTCAGTATCGATACATGTGGATCGAGGTAATGCGGATCGTGCGTATGCCGGCTTGTAGCAACGAGAAAAGCTTAGAAGGGATCTCGAGACGAGGCTGAAAGGGTACTGATGTGTTGACGTGTTGACATGTCGTCAAACGCAATGCAGATCACGTTAATTATCCAAATCGGGAAACCGCCCTCAAACAAACAAAACGAGCGCCAAATTTTCCAACAACCAATTTTGATTGCGTCGCCTCCTTGAATGTCATCACGAAAATTCCACCTACTCTCAACATCAACCCACGGGTACTAACATCAAAGCAGTGTTAATAGCTTCAAGATTGAGAGAGAGAAACAAAAACTTTCTCCGTAGAAGGGTCAAAAAGGGTATGTCTTATCCACCACCACCCGGGACCTCTAGCCTCCCACCGCGTCCACCTCCAAGCATACACGCCTCAACTCATGCCTTTGCCGGCTTCAAGCCTCGTCAGGTAGCCTCGAGCAACCAGCCTATAGGCGCACCGCCCACATACCCCGGTGTTCCAGGCATACCTGCCCCCCCAGCCTATGGCAGTACCAGGCCTCCTCAATCGTCTGCGCAAGGATACGGATATGGCGCCCAACAGCCTCAAACATCGTACTCTGCTCCACCACAGACGACGTATTCCGCCGGCCCAACAGCCAATTCTGGGTACATGAACCAACCGTCGTATCAGAATCAGAACCAACATCAGTATGGGCAGCAGCAGCAGCATCAACAGGGTGGTCGTGGTGGACACCAAAGTGGCCCCAGGCACTATCAGAACAGAAACAACCACAACTCGAACTTCCCGCCGTTAGACCCGGAAATGGAAGCCCAGATTGCAGAACAACAGTCAATTTATGACCCTGCTCGGCGAGCACAGCTGGCTGCTGCTGCTGCCGCGAACACCAGTGCGCCGACCGATTATAGCGGTAATCCATCGGCCTCCGATGGCCAGGCCGCTCCTGCCCAGCCGCAACAGAAAAAAGCGACGGTTATTCGCTCTGGTGGTGGCCAAACCTGGAAGGATGACTCCCTCCTTGAATGGGATCCAGCGCATTTCCGTCTTTTCGTCGGTAACCTTGCCGGCGAAGTTACGGACGAGTCTCTTCTTAAAGCATTCGCCGCCTATCCATCTGTTCAGAAAGCTAGGGTAATCCGAGACAAGCGCACGACGAAAAGCAAAGGCTATGGATTCGTCGCTTTCCAGGACGGGGATGACTATTTCAAGGCCGCTAGAGAGATGCAAGGAAAGTACATCGGAAGTCACCCGGTGTTATTGAGGAAGAGCACAACAGAAATTCGCCCGACTGTCGCAAATAAGAAGAACAAAAACCATAAGCACAAGGGGAGTGGAGCGTCAGGGGGCAATGCTGCGCTTGGAAAGAAAGAGGGAGGCGGAGTCGTTAAGGTCAAGAAGGAGAAGGGTCCGAAGTTGCTCGGTTGAGCCATTTATGGGGCACCCACCGTCGCATTTTCATTTTTTATCCACTTGTTCGGTTGGCGTATGCGGCGTTGGAATTTGGGCTGCGTGGATGTGTCAAAACTGTAGGATAGGAATCGAGCATCAATAATTTTTCTACCATCCAATTCACAAATTTGTGGACGATCTTGGACTTTATCCGGTCAACGGGCGGCTTGAAGGACTAACTTTAATCGATCCCTGGCTAGAGCCTCATTTCCAGGCGGTTGATTGGCCGTCAACATGTCACCTGTCCTCCACGTTTCTTTCTCAAAACTAACGTCCCCACCAACGCAACATCGGAGTTGGATTTTGTGGTTGGATAAACGCCGTGGCGTAGCTGGGCAGCTCACTCTATAGGCTCGTGTATGGAATTATTCTACTTTGATATAGGACCACGACACCTCCATTTTTTGTTATGTATGTGCTTCGAATGTAACCTCCAAGAGTTTTCGTGGCCAAAGTTGTAGATATTCTATTTTCTGGCTCCGCAAACTTCTGGAGCAGATTAATTCTCATGAAAACTCTACATTTAACTCAAATATCTCACGGGAGGAGGTTCTAGATTGACTCTACTGAGTGAATTGTAGAAATGATCCCTTTCCGAGTGCCAACATGGCGAAATTCGGAAGCGGTAGTGGTTTTAACAGCTGCCACGTTGGAAAACGCTGTTCCATATTTTTCGAACGAAACGTGGGCGAATATGTCGTGTAAGAGGGTGGTATCGTGGTTTATGGCGGGCCTTTGCGTCCTGCCGACGGTCCTTGTGTAAGTGATAAATACTGGATGATGCTAGAAATGGTATCACCGTTTCGACCTATTTGCACAAATTATCAATTAATGAAATATATATATACCCAGTTCTGCGGTTCCAGGAACTGAACTCTCACTAGCGGCGTACGAAGACCTAATCGATACCAACTTTGAAACCCTCACCAACCTCGGCGACAGTCTTTCCAAACTTGCAGACATTATCATGCACCTGGACGACTTTAAACCCGAAGTTGTCGACCCACTCCATGTTACCGTCGAAATGCTATCAGACTCGTATATCAATCCGGCAGCAAGCGAAAGGGGCGGTTATAATGAAGCAACCAATCAGTTCGACTTGCCAGCTGTAGACATCTACCGCAAAATCGATGAATCAATATCAAGTATCTTGTCCAAACCTGTAGAGCTCCCGTCCGAAATCTGGACCACGCACGATGGGCCGATAGTAGAGAAAACCTTCGGCGATTTCCTCGCCCTCCTCGGCACAGAACTAACCTACGGCGCCGATGATGTCAGAGTACCCGAGCAGCTCTTCCGTTGGCTCTTCGACGTCGAAGTCCGAGAAACAGGGATTGCAGTACTTCGTGAGGATAGCTTTAAAAATGTTATAGCAGCAATGCGTATATTGAATGACTGCACAATCGACACACTCACGGTAATCGGAGATGCATATTACTTGACGCAATTCGGAGTGGAACATCCAAGCTCCGACGGTGACGCGACGTTTGGTATATTCTCACTTTTTAAGGGAGATCTTGAACATGCAAAAAAGTTTTGGGTCTCTTACCTGTATTACCTCGATAGAATCATTGGGGGCTTGGATGATTTACGGTTTTAGTCTCCTTGTAATCTCAAAAACCCTCAATATTCTTCTAAGTAACGCCAGTGGTTTTAAATTCTATCACAGCTCTTTACAGCGTCCTTGGAGATTTTCTACGAACGGAGAGACCTAGGATTGGCCGGGTCCTTTCCGTTAGGTATTCTTTTTCTCTATCTTTGATTTTTACAGCATTTAACAATTGAGCTGTAGTTACTTATATCAAGCTAGTTGAAATACGAATATACTCAAGTAATTATACAATATAAAATAATACTTTAGCCTTGAATCATGATTTATGCCCAAACTTTTACAAGTCTGTAATTATCTTTTGGAAGATACAGTAACCGCAATGGCTTTTTAGTCTAACTTTAGCGGTCAAAAAAGCTGTCTCCGTACCGTGATATGTTCACTAGTTCTTCACGATAGAGCTGAGTCGATCCTGTGACGGAGGGTTCAACTACAATATCTACGTAAATTATGACCGCCCTAGCACGCTAGCACAATATCACATCGATGCCTTAAGATATGTATCTACAAATCCATATCGAACTCTGATTACATCGAAGTTAATCATATAAATCATTATGATTGCCTAGTCAGCCAGTTCCAAGATAAGCATCTAACATCTTGCCTTAATTAATTCGCCCTAACGAGTGGAGCCCAGAGACTAAGCTATACTGCTCTAACTACCTCATCGGATGGTTCACATGCGGTGCCAATATTGTCTACTATGAGCTAGCTTGAGAGGTATAGCTACTTTGATATCGTGGGAATGGTATGTTGCGTATCGCAACGAATCTTGGACCATTTTTCGGGTGCATATCGACGGTCTGCTATTCAGAGCCGGTCACCATTTTGGAAAACTCGTTGATTTTTACCGAAAATTCTGGCGGGGTTCAGAGCTGTACAGATTGATTTGAACTCAGTGATGAGGCTCCCAAGTCCCAAATCCGGTCTTGTGACCGCTTTAGTCCTTGGGCTATCAACTAAGATGGCGTAAGTCAATCTTGTCCCAAAGCGTGACGCATCACGTTCCTTTACATATGCATATATGTCAAAAGTCACTATGAAAAGCTACGATCTTATGATGATATCGATACTGATACCTACTTTGTATATCCGATTTATAGTCACGGAGAAATAGTGAAGCTCACGGTTCAGCAGTTTGACGATATGATTCGGGCAAATTTCCGGCATATAGCCCGCGTTAGTACGGCCCTCGGAGCGGTCGCTCAGTTGGTAACCCAAATTTCCACCTTCGGTCCCGGGGCCGCAGTGGGGACCCAATACCCGTCTCTCGAAACCAGAGTTGCCCTTTCCGCGGACGGTGTGGTGACGGTGGGGCGCGCGAGCGCGCGTTTAGCACCGCAGAGTGCTACGTATGCCAATGACCTCGCAAGATACATCCGAACTTTCCCAGATCTTCAAATAACACTTCTACGAGATATTTGGGGGGAAAGAAAAGGACAGCCTTATGCACAGGGACTTTGGAAGCGCATTAAAGATCTCTCGGACGAAATCACAAGTGGGAATCTCAACATAAGACGGGTTACTCCAATACTGCTCTGGCTCTATGATGGGTATTTCGATCCAGTAGTAGGTATATACGTTCTTGATACTGACAAGAAGGACCAACTCGAGCTCGCTGTGGGGCACATCCTTGAAACCTTACGGGCTGCACGGGATAGAACAGCAAGCCTTGCCAACGACTACACGCTCTCTATATCCGGGATCCCCAACCCGACGATGATAGGTTTCTACAGAACCTATTTGGATCGAAAGCTTGATGTCTCGTCCAATTTCCTCCGGAGTTATGCTGGGGTATTTCGTTTTCTAAGGGATAATATCGGTAATATTGACCACCAAGCTTTGCCGCCTGTTGTCAATGCCCCTATTGGAAGGACAGTTACTGCTTCAATAACCTTTGGTACATTCGGGGTTTGAGTCCTAAATATCAGGCATATGCCAATGTATACCGTTACCAGAATTTACACAACTGTTTGCAAGGTGCGCAAGATCCCAGTTCGGCACTACGAATGGCGGTTGACCTTCCCAACCGTTCCGTAATCTATTTGACCAACAATTACTAGATATAATAATACGAACTTATCAAAATGTAGAAATGAATGAGAGGATTCAAAAGACGTCCACGTATATTTTGTCTTAAAAATATATACCTCAACAAATTTGCAAGCATAACGTTGATACATATTTACTGCTGATGTGGGCTCAGAAACTTTATTAGGGCCAACAATATTAGTTAGATGATACAGGGGAGCGTGACAGAGTGGGAACAGGCCAGCAAGAGCTAGCGATTAACCTCTTTTAGTTTTGAGGCGACGCTCTAGCATAGGAAGAATTAGTCGCCGGCGCGCCCTACGAATCTTCCGACTTTCACACTCCGTGAATCGCTCGGTGCGATCCGCACTGCAAGAATTCTGTGATATTTTTGAGAAAAAAACGCTGGTTGTAATAATGGCCTTTTCTTCGCTTCATGGATTTATCGAGGTAAAGCCCAAGGTTGGGGTCTAGTGTAATCTTGATGCTCGAGAACCGCTTCAGAGACCCGTCCGTGGCTTGCCCGGGGGGCCAAAGTTTTGTATACGAAGATGTACATAGATTCTCTATATGAAAATTTGGGCCATTCGCAAATTAAGGATAACATCAAGGAAGCCTTTAGACCGTTTGAAAAATATGCGGCCCAGGTTTCAAGCCTTCTGGGTACAATCAAATTCCAGCTTTCATGAATGTACACGTCGAGCCGCCACGGGAACAACAAGTTCTGTATTATAACCCAAAGAAACCCAGAGAAACCCATGAAGCCCCAGCCGTATAGGACGCCGTATATCCTTGGATACCGCAACCTTCCGCATCTGAAAATCCTGCCAATATGAAACATCGTCAAGCATATTGAAATCATGGACTGGGTTTATGTTGTAGAGTTCAACCGATTTGAGATATGTATATGACGGTTTGTAGTGCAGGTTTGGTACGTGTTTATAGGAATCCGGGGTTGGTTTTGTGTATATATGACGTATTTGCTTGAATAGAAGTCTATATGCCCTTGCGTTCCTGGATTCTCGAGGGTTTGGCAAAGTCCCATGTTGGTAAGAGTCGACGAACTCCCGAGAGCAAATATTGCAAATTGGGAACAAGAGACCGTGCCATCTTGTGTTGGGGATTGTGGTGGTTTGTATTAAGAGAGCAGTCCGCAGCTCTGTGAGAGGGTCTCTTGAGAGGCAAAATTCAAATACCTGGGATCGAACTTCGATGCTTCAAAGCTCAAAAGTGAACCGATCCTGAAAGTTTCAAAGGCTGGTATGATATATATGATGTCGGTTGCTAGAAAGTCCTGCAAACTAGGATCGGAAGATAAGGCACATGCCGTCAAAGTAACATTGTATGATTGTGTATATATGCATATAACTATTAACGGCTAGATGCATACGCATGCATCTTCCACATCCCGCTGTTTACCAAGCGGCGAACCAACGCGTGAGATCATTTCTTGATAGATCAGGGTCGTAAATATATTCGTGAATCCCAAGACACCATACGGGTATCCTGTAAGCTAACTACAGCTGAAGCCAATCCAAAAAAAAACCAACCAGGGAATTCGGGGAAGTAAAGAGGGAGGGATCACAAGAACATCCCACATGGCAAATAGATATATACCCGAAAGACGCTAAACCCCAGAACCAAGTTTGCAAGTAAAATCAAAGTAGTAGAAAGAAGAAGAAAAAAAACATGCACGCTTTGCTCGCTATACTCGCTCTGCAAAATTTAAAGGTCAAGCACAAAAAAAAAAAAAGGACCAAGAAAGCAAGTAAACATCCAAAAGAGATATAGAAGGAATTCCAAAGATCGGAAATTAAGTCATCTGATCATTTGCATATGCACCGCGTGCATGTGCAGACACACCAGAGTATCGGGACGAGATAGAGAGTTCGATGCGGGGCGAATCGATCGTGAGCGGTAATCCGGTTCGTAGATTCACTAATCGATCACCCCGTTTCATCGTTTCTGCGAACGGAGCACCAAAAGGATTGGAGAATCTGAGCATCTGACTGTAAGATAGGACCTTTGAAGAGAAAAAAAATCCAAGTCATTCGAAGATTTAGTCCAAAAAAGGAGCAAGAAAGAGCTAAATACATGAAGAAAGGGGTGAATACAAGAAGTTATAAAAAGCGGGGGTGGCGGCAGGCAGCTGACCACCAACGAATCGAAAAGGGTAAGAAAATATAATACAGAGAAGTGAAGGCTTGTGAAAAGGTAAACAGTAGCAGATACATACCCCGGCGCTAAAGAAACTTCCCCAAGTAAAAAGTCTCGTCAAAAAAGAAA
Organism: Arthrobotrys iridis; assembly: GCA_036971165.1. Taxonomy (NCBI): domain Eukaryota; kingdom Fungi; phylum Ascomycota; class Orbiliomycetes; order Orbiliales; family Orbiliaceae; genus Arthrobotrys; species Arthrobotrys iridis. The sequence goes on along the minus strand of JAJTTS010000001.1, from coordinate 3,809,304 downwards.
AACCTTTGACCGTGTAAAAAGGTAAAAGATTTGAAAGTAGATGTATAACAAAGCAGGCGGGCTAAACTCCGTCGTTACAGGTAGCCATAATACAGGATATCGTGTTTGAAAGAAAACAAATATACTCCAGACAGGAACCCACGCACGCTCACAGATGTCAAAAGAAGAAAAACGAAGCATGGCAGCAGAAACTCTTCCAACAGAACATTCAAAAGGGAGAGGTCGCTGTCGATACATCAGGAGGTCCCAAAGACAAAGAAAATTTGTTCAAAAGGCCAAAGCAAATCAAAACACCTTTCCCCAGGTCCGCTGAAAAGAGCATGATCTAAGGAAATAAACAGTTCGTAAAAATAAATGAAACACATTGCAAGCCGAAGATAACCCTTCCTCCACATTAAAGGTCGTATTGCATGCTGGATAGTTTCGAATTTGGTATATAAAAGTACATGGGTTTCTTTAAGACGTCCCCGGTATCCAGAAAAGCAAACTGGATCTTTCGCCGGATGAAGAAAAAAAGAAGCGGTGGTAGTTGATAAGAAGTCATACCGTGATGGCAGTCATATGTGGTCCTGCTGGGGACGTATGGGTTGGATAAGAAAACTAGTGGGGTCAGGTAATATTTTGTTCATTTGGTTTCATTTGCGGATGAACAGCTGTACAGGTCGATTGAATCCTGTGCTTCTTGTACAGAGTGCGAGTAGTCTCGGTGACATTGTCCGAGATAGGAGTTTGTTTCGTTTCGTTTCTTTTTTTTTTGTCTTTGTTGTGTTATTGTTCATGATAGACGATAGGAAAGACGTGCAAACGGCTGTTTGTTTTTTCGCCATTCGGAGTGTAGTTCATTATTAATCCGAGGCTGAGAGCAGTGATAAATCAGACGGCGTAAGTTAGACGTAAGGAAAATATCGTGATAAGGAAATGTTAGACGAGACTGGTGCCGTGCGTGGCTGGTATTATTCGTGATCGATCAGCGGCTGATGTATCGAGCCGGAAATGGAATAGCTGAAAGAAAAGATCATATTCAAAACAGAAAACGGTAAGAGATGTCAGATCAAAGAATGTCGTTTGTAGGTCGGTCCGCAGACGCTAATAGCAAATGTTCAAAAGGAATGACAAGGGTAGACCCTAGAATAATGACTTGCATGGACGGTCTTCGCGTAGATCGGTACATGTCAAAAGTATTGTTTTGATTGGTTAACGGGGGCGGTGGATGCGCTAACGGTTTCTAATCCATGCTGGATTTAGTGCTGTTGGGAAGTTTCTTTCTTTCCTCTCCGGAAGAATCCCAACCCGAACCCAAGGATTCCGCGTTCACGGGGAGCTGGATTGCTATCCCGCTTCTTGGTTCTTGGAGGTGAGGTGAATGCAGAACCGAGGCCGGCAGTGGCTGGCAGGTCTGAGGTGGGGGCATCGGGTAAGGTGAGTTGGGATTGGTTAAGGGCGCCATCCAAGGGAGCAAACTCGGAGTCTCTGAATGGAGATCCCAGCCTCTTGAGAACGGATGGCCTCTCAACCCTGAGTTGATCGGGTGGGGCGCTGATTCGGCGCAGGTGTGCGGGTGTGATGAAGTCTGATGAGGTGTTTCCTCGGATCTTGTCAGTGAAGCTCATGCCTCGAGTACGGGCCTTCTTAGACGGAACGCCGATCGAGGCGCCATCGCTTCCAGCAATTGAAGGCGTGCTGCTTCGCTCGCTAAGGTTTGTGCGGCTGGCATTTGCGCCGAAGAGATCCTCGAAAAAATGATCCTTCTTCCTGCCTTCGACTGAGGTAGCTGGGCGTTGAGCTAGTCTGTCTTGCTCTTGCTGCCTGATGGCGTTCTGATACGCTTCTTGCTTAGTGAAGTCGAATGCGGGCATCAGAGACGGTGCTCCTCGGCGTCCAAGAGGTGTCTCCAACGATTGGTGGCGTTTGTGGGAGCGGCGGGCTAGTCTAGCTTCATCGCCTTCCTCCTCGACAGCGCCGAATGGGGAGCCAAGGCAGAGCATGCGAGGGATGGTTGACCGGATAGTGGCATCAGAAGAACTCCTGATTCTTGTTCTTCTCCTTGGGGTGGCGAAGTTGTCTGCTGTCTGCTCGCCAGGCTTGGTAGCGGCAACAGCACTAGTCGTCCTCCTATGACCGATACCGTTACCCTCGGTCTTGCGGTGAAGGATACTGCCCTTGCTTCCGCTTCTTCTATGGGCAGAGGTAGAGCTAAGAGTCCTTCTATGTCCGGGGATAATTTCTGGGATTGGGATTTCGATTTCATCATCAACTTCGTAGGAAGGCTCAAGCGTGGGCTTGAAGACATCGTGGGCAAGCGGCACATCACCCTGAGGTACCCGAATGCCTTCTTCGGAGTCCAAAGGACGAGAGAGCGATGCCAATGGGCCATCGCTCTGCATCGCCTCAGAGGTACTCGCCATGAGGGAGAAGGACAAGCTTCGGGTGGAGAACTGCGTCTCCTCTGCAATGTTAGCACAGGGAGGAGCAAACTCCTTGATTCGGATGGGAGAGGCAAGACGGCCATGTCGAGTTTGAAGGTGAGGGTTTTCTGTGATTCGGCGGGAAAGAATTCTGAGTCTCTGCCGAGTGGCGGCTTCGGAATACGGCCATGTTCGTGGGATGACGTCTTTTCTCCTCGCAAGATGAGTTCTCGATCCACGTCGTCGTCGGAGAGAGCCGTCACCTATAGAGGCATCGATTGGGAGGAGGCTGTCGGAATTTGTTCGCGACAGTCTCTCCGTCGGGCTTGTCAAATCGGTCTCTTGGATGGTCTTGGGAACCCTCCATGTCCTTTTCGCTTCCCGGGCTACTCTGATGCAAACACCGATCGGCGGGCAGCCACCGGGCGGGACATAGAACGGTGTCGCAGTAGGATTGCTTTGGTAAGAGACATAGACACTCCAAAGGTGCAAGTCGAAAGTCTTGCTCCAGTCAGCGTCCTTAGTGCTGTCCTGCTTGTGCTGCTTCCGGGCCCTGGGTGTCCTTTGGCTGTCGCCAACATCCATCGTGGTTTCAGCATCGTCGTCCTGGTCGAAATTGCCAGAAGGAATGGACTTTTCTTGTCGTGGGCTCTCGGATGACGCAGGGAACGAATTGAATGATGTCATGCTACCGAAGGAGCAAGCAGATGATGAAGAGTACATGGAAGCTGCAGAGCTCGGTCTTGTCATCTCTTCATCTCCTTCGCTGCAGAGGGAGTGACGTTTCCACAGATCACCGTCATAGTCGGCGGGAGCCCTTGGAATTGGTGTCCTTGGTGGCGACGTGATCATGGGAGCAAGGCCCTCGGCGAACGCCTCAAAGGGGGTAGAGACATCTTCGTCGCATGGTGTCATCACCAAGATTGGAGGCCCAAATTGGAGTTCCTTTGAAGCCTGGGACTGCATATTAGATAGCGGCATCGAGAAAGTCGGTCGCTGCATTCTGCCAAAGTGCGTATATGTTCACAAAGGTGAGCGTAATTTGGATGAGATCGAAGGCGTTACTCTAGTTTGTCTACCAGAGTATAGATATGATGGCAGGTAATATTAATCGGAAGACAAGTGCGATCGGGTGGATTGCTGTTATACTTGTCGTACGGGCGCAAGGCGGAAGGATGCAGTTCGGCAGATGAGCAAATAGCAGTCCAGTCTTTCCGGCTAGGGCACCAAGAAGAGTCGTTATGAAAAATCGTCAAATAGAAAATAAAAGAAAAACCCTGGGTATCAAAAGACTGCGAAGGAGATATAGATCAAATGTCGTGAGAAAAAGAAAGAAAAGAGTATCCGGAAAGTGGTGGTTCGGGGTGGGTAATCAAAGTCGTTAAGCTAATTGGAAGTTGCGCCGTAACAAAATGATATCAAAGACGATCGTATCACTCAAGGATGGTTAATTTAAGCCAGTGCCATGTAGATGGTCGCAGAGAGACAAAGCCTTCCAGGTCCGCGAAGCAGATGATCTGTGAGCGATTCGGGTAGATGCCTGAATGGTTGTCCTTGTTGCGGAGACGGAAGGGCAAACTGTGGAATCTCTGGCAAACCAAGTGATTGATATCTAGCAGAGGACTAAAGGAGCGACTGATCCTGAGCGGGATGTCTGCGATCAAAAGGAAAGGAGAGATGATATCTGAACGAAAGTCGGGGAGAGGAGGTATTCGCGCGCTATCGCTGTGCGATGATATATGTTATGATGGAGCCACCGCCACACGGAGAGTCAAAAAAATGACGAGGTCGTTGAGCAATGCTACGCGATACAAAAGATTATGTTCCTAGTTATGTGTCGCAAAGTTATGAAGCGTGTGTGTGAGTTAGGTAAGTCGCGAAATACTCGGGCGGACTGTCGGCCTGTTCTTTTTTTTTTTTTTTCCTTTTCGCTTATGGAAAGGAAATTGAAATGACAGCTGTTGTTGTTGGAAGGGGTAAAAGCGAAATAGGATGTTGATATTCTCTGGAAGGAATGGACTTCTTCGCGAAAAGAATTCTAGGAGAGAGTCGAGGGAGAGATGAGGCCGTCGAGGAGGATGAACCGTAGAAATCGGTCGCAGACGGGGGGGAAAGTGTGAGGTCGAAAACGGGAACGGTGATGGAGAGAAAGGTGAAGAGGAGAGGGAAAGAGAGGATGAGGAGGAGAAATGGAAGCGTAAAAGGGAAGGCAGGCACATTGACCTGACCTGACCAGACCTGACCAGGTTAAGCTGAGGGCTGGAAAAAGAAACCACCAGACAGGGAGAAGGGAAATTGGGGTGGGTGGGCCACCAGAGCAGCGCCAGCACAGTGCCCAGCAGGCATCACGACGTCTCGCCAATCATCACACCGCAGCCATGTATGGGATTATGATATCTGCGCTATCAATATGGCCGAGGGCGACCGGATAGCGTAAAGAAGTTTACTTGCGACATGACATGGCCTTACTAACAAGCCAGCAATTGTTTGTTTTGCGACGGCCCCCGCTAGTCCTGTGATTGAGGGTTTTCTCAGAATAGCCTCGTTGGCGGACCATTGAACCGATTATTGGATCATGGATTCACTATGCTTAACAGGTGGATCATGGATCGAACTGTCCCGCGGTGAATGTTCCTAAGCAGTTAAAAAAATAAAAACCTTTGAGGAGCAACAGTATCATCAAAACACTCGCTTCGGGAACCGTCGAACATTGCACTGCATTCCCCATTCGATAAACGGCCGCATGATTGGTATCGAATAAAAAATTTTGTTTCGGGTCTTGCTTTCTCCATCTTCAATGCACACGGAATTGGTCGATATCGGTTTTCTTCAAAAGAAAAAAAAAATTTTCTACGATGTTCGAGATGTTCTGCAATTTTGCCCGTGCTCGAATAAAATGCTCCTTCGTAGCCGCCCATCGAAAATTCGCTCCGGTATTCGTGAGGTAAAAAAATAATAATAAAGTAAACACCGATGATGGAGGGGTCGAAAGAGCTCACTTGTGCATCCTGCCGAACAATTCTTCGAATCCCTGATATTTGTGCCGTCTCTTCATCCTCAAGCTCGCAAACCTCCAAAAATCATAGTCACAGGTGAAAAAATTAAAACCAGTCTACGGGAGCTATTATATATGAGACTTATGAGTCGAAAACTTCAGAACTGCTTGAATGCGTTTTCGTCGCATCTCGAAAATCTTTATTCTCAATTGAGATGAATTTCGAATTTGGAGTCAGACAATTTTGCCCACAGCCGATATAACCTAACGCGTGTGTGTGCAGAATTTTCGTTCCTTCCTACACCCCGCCATGGAATCCCGAGTCTAGTTCCAAAATAAAACTCGAAATTCCTTTTCCCATTATAGGAAATACCCACGCGTCAAGCTGTCACCTGCGAGCCAATGAGAATCGAGAAGCGAGGGGATTGGCACACCATTTCCCACCAAACAATAATAACTGGCCAGCGCGTTTTAGGAAAAAAAAAAACCGTGGGAGAAGGTGTCGTGCAGCGGGGTTGCAACATCACGATTGCGTTGTTCCCGTGTCCTGCACGCGCCAGCCGGCGTCGCGTGGGAGGACAAACATTGACCACACCAGCAACACATTTCTCGCTGATCGCTTTAATGGACCCTGAAGGAAAGAGAGATGGGAGGTAAGGAAGTAACTCATTGCTCTGGCCATCGCGTCGTCTCTTCTCCTGCTCTAACCTGGCGATCCGATTGGCCAGTTATTTCCACCAACTCAGCATTCAGAAGCTGCGTCCGCTGAGCAACTGACAAGTCACGTTTGATCCTTTCCCCCCCATCCCCTTGTCTCAGCGTCCCGTCTCGCAAGCCAATTGTAAGATACTCCTCATCGTCAGTCGGTTATCCATTGGCCCAACCTCTGGACAGTTGTATGCGCTACGGACTGACGACCAGCAGATCCCGTGCCCTCCACTCTTGAATAGCTAATACGAAGCCGTAATTTTTGTTAAAAAAAAAAAAAAAAAAAAAACCACCCATCAAATAAAAATAACCTGTCAGATTCATTTCGGAATGTATGATGTTGGTTCTCAGAGCACATACATAGTATCATGGCTTCGGAGAGTTTTGTGGACCCTGGAAGATACGTGGCATGCAATCCATTGGCCAATTGGCAAGGTAAAAACGGGTTCTCAGGCGGGGCGCATCCCAAGCATGTGCAGATGCAATGTGCAAAACGAATCCAGAAAGTCTCAAACCTGCTCTCCTGATACTAGGACGGTTTCTCTCTTTCGACTGCGCATCTCAAGGCCGCAGACAATCTTACTCTTCAAGCCATGGCTTAATGCACTCTCGACGTCGAAGTTTGTTGGTTATATTATGCGGCAAATTTGTCAAACTCTCTCACTCTTGCGAAATATTGATGGCCATGTCACGGAACGCTGATGGTGGCATATACTTCCCAATTCGGAAAATAAATGCGCGTCCCAGTTCTGGAGGGAACTCGTTCCAGGGAGGAGCGCGATGAGGGGTCTTGACGAAAACAAGGCAGGCCGACGCGTTTGGCATGCCTTTCACTGGGACAATTTGGCAGGATCGTGAATGTTTTGATTAAGTAAATATTTTCCAAACGAAAATCCCCCGACGGAAATGAAAGGGAGATGTTTGAGAAGCTGCGAGAAATCAATATCACGAAATGTCGTTGGTATGCCGTCATGCTTAGTATATTCTGAGATGCAAAATAAAGTAGTGAGATCTAATGGTTTCAGGCAAGCGAAACAAGCGGCCCACTGGTCAACCGTCTATATAGTTTTCTCCTCCTTTACTTTCATATCGTCGACGGCGGCAGGCCGCAGAAAACGATTCTTGCTCGCAGTCTTGCGTTCGAAAACAGGTTTTNTTTTTTTCTCGTTTCCCCATAGTTCATGCATGGGAGGAGGGATCCTCCTTGCTCCTGCTCATCGACCGATTACCTGACAGTCGAAAGCAAGCACGACCGTTTATCATAAATGATTTCTCTTATACCCTCCATTATCGATTATTATCAGTGACAGCCATCTGAACCCTTGCAAAAGCTGGCGAAATCGCACCACTTTTTCGTCAACATATTATTGGGCCGCCACTTATTGCTCGCATTCTTCGCGAACGCGTCTTAGTATCAATCTATTTTTTGACAGGTTCCCACCGACAAGGGTGGGTTGCCAGCCAGTATTTTTCTTCTTTGCGAAATTTTTGTCTTGGGGTTTTCGTTTGTCCCTGAAAGTCTGCACGGGAAGGGTAAGAGGGAACCCACGACCTGGGAAAACTTTTTGTTCGGTGTTGGCGCTTGGATTGCCAATGACTTGGACTCGTTTATTGAATAAACTCCCATAGATTCACAGACGGTATCACCATGGCTTCATAATCCTAAGCGATTGAGCTTGTAGAGTTGGGAATAGATCGGTGACAAGCAGAATCTGCAATTTATTTATCGATAAGATCATAAGGAATAGTTACAGCCTCGCGTGCTTCCGCAGAATCCTAGCGGCTCTCGTCAATTGCAAAGCCATAAGCTCACATCCTGATGAGAGCAGAGATCCTACGGAAGCCCTGGAAATGAGTCTCAAAGACTCAACTTAGTAGATTGACTAGATGATTTTCCCGCAAAAGTATTCTACACACCGGACGGTGTTTTGATACAGGGTACTAGCTCAGACTAATCAATGTTTCGGAGATTTAGATAAAACTCTGCAGCCACCCGGAGCAACGCTGAATCGAATCTGTCAGATCGCATACCAGCATTTCCCGGCGCTCATGGTTTAGGATTTTGTGGCAGTTGCGAATGCGTCTTTGGCTTCAAATTAGTTGAGCCAGACCTCAGGAATCCTTAGCCGGCTGAGGGCAACTCACAGCCTCAGCATTTGTCAGAGCGGGAAAATGGCCGAATAGAAATGTGTTTCGTTGCACAGCAAGCGACGTCTGTCGACAAACACACTTCACAACAACGACGGTCGGCGCTCCTGGGAAGCTCGGGCAGGCTGACGGATAGCTTTATCCCCACAAGTTCACCTACACAACGTCCGCGCTGCTTCTCTACAAGGCTTGCATATAAATAGCTGTGATAGCCATTAAGGGAAAACTCTCCTTGATATCTATCATATCCTACTATTGCTCCTAGCTATTGCACCCCCCAAAAGATTCGATCGCAGATCCGCTACAGCTGGATCCTTCCATAACATCTCGACACCATGGGTCAGGATATCTCAGAACCGATCGACGAGTCCATCGAGCCTTTGTATCTGAAGCGTCGCGACCTCAAGTCCATCGCTGAGTACATCGCCTCTGGAGAATGTAAACGAATCGCTGTCATGGTTGGGGCTGGTACGGTCTTTACCCCGGCTTTTTTTCTTCTCTCTAGAATCATTATTTCGTTCATGATATCGATACTAAGAATAACACAGGCATCAGCACTTCCGCCGGAATCCCAGACTTCCGATCCCCAGATACTGGATTGTATGCAAACCTGCAACGTTTGGATATTCCGAGGCCTCAAGGTATCTCATGACTACCTCTAGTCATTCTCACCTCTTAACGAGCCACTGGCTAACGGTTATTGATATTTTTAGCTGTCTTTGACATCACCTATTTCCGAACCAATCCACTACCATTCTACACTCTAGCTCATGATCTCTACCCTGGAAGATACCGCCCGACAATAACACACTCCTTCATCCGTCTTCTCCATGACAAGGGCTTGCTTAAGATGTGCTGGACGCAGAATATCGACACCCTCGAACGGGCAGCCGGCGTTCCGGGCGAGAAACTCATGGAGGCGCATGGATCGTTCGCCAGCCAGCGGTGTATCGACTGTAAAGCCCCGTATCCTGACGATTTGATCAAAAAGGCCATCCTTTCTTCCCCTGTTGAGATTCCGTTGTGTATAAACACTCCCGAGTGTAATGGACTAGTCAAGCCTGATATCGTGTTCTTCGGTGAGCCATTGCCGTCAGAGTTTACGAATAGTATGGTTCACTTGGATGATGTCGATTTGGCTATCGTTATGGGGACCAGTCTGTCCGTTTTCCCTTTTGCCAGCTTGCCGACGAGTGTACCACATGGACCACCCAGGTTGTTGATAAACAGGGAGGAGGTGGGAGAGATTGGGAGTCGTCGGGACGATGTAGTTTTTTTGAAGGAGTGCGACGAGGGTGTCAAGATCTTGTGTGAGCATATCGGGTGGTTGGAGGAGCTTGAGGCACTCTGGGCGGATACAGAGTCTGAGGAAAGTAAGAAGAACAAGGAGGAAGAGGAAAAGAGGAAGGCGCTGCCGTTGGAACAACGGCTCAATGAGGAAGTGGAAAGATTGACCAAAGACGTGGAGGAGAGTTTGAAGGTTTCAAAGGAACACAAGAGCTGGGTCGAGGGGCAGTTGGCGAAGCATAATGGAGGCGATGCTGTGCATGATCATACCCACGATGCTGAGTCCGATTCCCAATTATGGCGCACAAGCCAACAGTGATATAGGCTCCTAAAACTGAGGCACCTACCGAGCACTCCTCGAAAGTCGAAGATGCCAAGGTTGAGGCTCCCAAGTCCGAAGAACCTAACAAAGAGTAAGACTTATAAAAGCCAAATTTGATTCTAGCCTTTTTGCGGAGTAGATATGGTTTTGCATGAAAGGTTTGTGCCGGGCGTTTAGAGGCAGATTGAGATCGGTGTAAGGGATTTTAGATTCTGTACCCTTTTTTTATCACGTTCGCCTGTAAATTGTGGGGATTTAGTTCATGGCTGCGGCATGTCTTTTAAAAAACAGATTCATGAAACTTATAAACCGAGATTTCAAAACATCGGGAGCATGGTATGATATTAGTCTCCAGGCAAGACGCCAGATACATCATATTACCAGCAAGTACTACAAACTTTGTCTCTCATGGAACATATAGAGGAATAATATGGTCACTCTTCTCTGTCCTCCACGCACACCCTCAGGCGGCCTCTCGTCGACGGCACAAACACCGACTTCCATTCCATATCCCCCTCATCAAAATCTCCCATAAACCTAACTTTAAACCTTCTCACAAATCTCGCAAGTGTAACCGACAGTTCCGCCTCTGCTAAGTTCATCCCAATACACATTCTCGAACCTCGGCTGAACGGCATCCAGTGTCTTTCCATCTCCCTGGTATCTTGTGCAAGCCAGCGTGCAGGGTCCCATTTAAACGGATCCGGGAAGACGTCAGGGTTTGTGTGGTAAGTGTATGCTGAATTTAGAAGAATTGTGCCACTTGGAAGACTATGCCCTAACAGTGTGGCGCCGCCAGCTGGTACGTCTCTGGGAAGAGGGCCAGGGACGCCGTGGCTAAAGCGGAGGGACTCTTTGATACATCCTTGCTGTATATATTAGATGCAGTCAGCCTTTTTACATTTTTTTTAAACCTTAACAGTACAGTCAGTAGATGTTAAGGGCGTGAGAATACATACGAGAAATGGCAATCCGCTTAGTACCTCCTCCGTCACCTCAGACGTAGGACTCGGCATCACGCTCTTCAGCTCCTCCAACAATCTCTTCTCCACATCCGGATTCTTGATTAGGTAGTAAACCGCATAATTCAAGGCATGCCCCGTCGTATCCATGCCGGCCGCGACGGTTGATAAAGCATCATGCGTCAGTTGTTTATCCGTCAATGCCTTCCGCCCTCTCTTCTCGTCATCCTCGAACAGCTGGGCGAAGATGGTGACCATGTCCCTTTCTCCGGCTAGATATTTGGCTTTCTGCGATAAAACCGCTCCGGTACAGAGATCCACAAATTCGAAGACATCCGCCATCTGTGGGGCTATAGCACGCACGAAATGGCGAGGCAGGACTTTCTCGAAGAAGAACCCGACAACTGCAATAGTATTTGGGAAAACGTTCTGAACAGCTGTGGATTCTATCAAAGTCTCAAACGACAGTAGCCACCCTGGGGCAAACGTGGGGTCTGACAGCGCATCGAATGACTTCTCATAGGAATAGGTAGTAATGATGTCGACGGTAAGACAGCGGAAACCTCTTGTCAGGTCGATATTGCTCCCGATTTCCTTGACACGGGTGAGGAATAGGGAGACCTTGGATTGTATCAAACCTTCGAGTTTTCGGACCGCCGATTTTGAGAAATACGGAGCGAGAGCGGCGCGGCGGGCGTAGGCGTCACGTATATTGAGAGTTTCGACTATGGATTCGTTGGCAGCTGGATGGTTATAGAAGTCCGCGGATTTGGGGAATTTGGTGTTTAATTTGTAGATTCTGGTATCATATGGTTATTAATATATATATATCCTTATTACCATGGCGCAAGGACGGTATATCTACGTCGATATACGAGATCAAAAATACTCACTGATTGTAAACCTCGATATCATTGAACGAGACATGACGGGGTCCGATACGGACAATAGGTCCTGGTGACAAGACACGCACATATTAGATTGCTTCTAATTATACTCAACAGTCGTGGTTACACGCTTATCTCCCGGAGATTTTACATACCATATTGTTCATGCCACTTCTTGAGCTGAAAGACTTCAGTCCCACTGTTCCACGGCAAAATAATCCAGTACAATTTGTTCAGAGTCTCGGAAACAAGCGACAGCTTTGGTCCTGGGATGCTAGATAGTGGGTCAAGGTAGACACGGTAGATGAAGCGGGTAGGAATATATACGAGTGTATAAAGGGATAGAAATGCGACTGAGCCGTAGAGAAGACGGTTTGATATAGGGAGGGCAAGGAATTCGTCAAGGTGGGGTTGCGCATTGGCCATTGCGGAGTTGAGAAAATTGTGTAACGCCATGTTGATATAAAATATCCTGCTTAGAGGAGGTTAAGGCTAGATCCACGGGCGAGTTCAAGCAGGCTCAGAGTTGTAAGCCGGCCGTTAAAATTGAACTGATATCTACAACATTGATATATTGTGTTTCCAGCAATACATAAAAAGGAAGTGTGAGGCTGAATAAATAACCAAAATCTCTGGTTCGGAGTTAGTCTAGATATAAATTGCCCATTTTCCGAGCCGGCTTTTCAAACTCACTTCCCCATGTGGCCCGGTCGCGCACGATCAAGCTAGCCATTGTTGAGAAACCAGAAAGATCCTAGATGTGGAGTTAATGGGCCAGAGCGTCAAGAACCTTTGCACCTCGGGATAATGTCGAGATCGATATCTCAAACCTACCCATGCATACGGGAGCTCTGTTCCGTGCAGTGTGCATATGCACGTACCAGCTGTAAAGGGACTACTCAGCCAATTATAATTGGCGCCATTCGCCAGAAAGACCAATTCTCGGCTTGCCGATAAGCTACCTTGTCTCATGAAGCCCCCTCGATAAGTTGCATTTCAAGTTTTTGCGCAGCATCTTCCCTTTGCTCTTCAAAAATCGAATGATTTTATCACAGCTAATCTCACATCAGCGACACAATTTTGCATACCAACGGGTTACGAGGATGATCTTTAAACCAAGCACATTCGTAAACCCACAAATCTCAATTCGAGCCTATATCAAGATATTCTTTCTGGCGAGCAGACGTGGGTAATCGCTGAAGCTGAGCCGAGTTGTATATTCGCATAGCGCGAGCGGAGGCTTGCATTTTGCCTTTGAACCTTGCAAGTTGTTGATTACTAATCATACATGAATGGACTTCTACGGACCCAACCAAAAAGGTGTTTGCTTCAGTCGTCAATATCGATATTGGTGTCCCATGTAGCACACGGGTAGCGGGGACCAATCGGTTGAGGGGTTTCGCTGCTGACAAGTGGAGTTTCTGGAAGAGGGGTTTGGTTTACTGAGGTTCTCGCGTAGAGACTTTGGTGTGTCTGTAGGCATGCAATCATTCTTGCTGTTTCTTGGCCAATTGGGTTTAAGGATTAGAGGCTACCAATTGGCCAGCAAACGCCCTGCAATATATATTCTACAGCACTATGATAGTTACGTCAACCGTCGTTGAGGATTCGACAGCATCTGCATTTGGTCGAGGGGAAGGTAGTTGTCCAATATAATATAATAGACACGCGAAAGGCTTTGAAGCTTGAAGGCGAATTCTTTGTGAAGCCGCATGGTTAGCGGTGGAGCTCAGACTGATAAGAATCTCTGTCCAACTTATGGAAAACACTGGTGTCGTTACACAGATCCAATATCACAAGCCCTAGTCAAGTAACAACTAGCTTCTTGGTTTCGGGGCTTCGGAATCATTTTGACCTCCGCAGATTGTATCATTTTTATTTTAGACACTCCGGTCGGAACCAATCGTGTCAGTATTGGAAATTTAGCCCAAGCTGTGTTTGACGCTAATGGAACGTCTGAGTCTGTTAACTGCCGCGAGGAAAATATACTATTGCCCAATATTGGAGTACTTGGTCAGCCTTCGGTGGGCCGGACGCGGATGCCCTGAAGGACACGATATCTCTTCGTCGTGTGCGAATCAATATTAATGCTAATCGAGCCTCCAAGTTCCCGGTCACACCTTTATATGAGCCCCCCTCAGTCTACCATGCTCCTTCCTATCGTAGCGACCGTGATCTCAACCGACCTGTTCTTGTACCTCGTTTAAGTAATTCCATTGCAACGCGCGGGTTTAGAGAGCTTCGTGATTCGGCTGGATCTCAGGTGGTGGAGCAAAACCCACAAACAACTGCCTAGGGATTTCCAACCCCGGCCCTTTAACTGCTTAAACGGAGCCCGATACTTGGGCGTAATTACTCAAGTTCATACTTAGACGACGGAGCCAGGATGACAGCCACGTTTGCTTCCGTGGTGGGTTCAATCGTGTCTGGTATCGCAGCATTAATCGGATGGAACGTATTAAAGCAGCTGTACTTCCCCGACCCCCACAAGCCCCCCGTGGTTTTCCACTGGATTCCTTTCATCGGGAGTACCGTATACTATGGAATTGACCCCTATAAATTCTTCTTCGAGTGCCGAGAGAAGGTAAGTTTGAATTCAGACGTCATCTTGAGATGTCGACGGTATATGATTTGATTAATTAATTATAAACTGGTCTAGTATGGAGATTGTTTTACTTTCTACCTTTTGGGAAAGCCCACCACCGTCTTCCTTGGGAGCAAGGGAAATGAGTTCATCTTGAACGGGAAGATCAAGGATTTGAACGCCGAAGAGGTCTATGGCCCGCTTACCACGCCGGTGTTTGGTAAGGGAGTCATCTACGATTGTCCAAACGCCAAATTGATGGATCAGAAGAGGCTTCTCGGACCCGGTCTCAGCGGACCGGCTCTCAAAAGTTACGTGCCTATGTTTGTGAAGGAAGTCGAAGACTTTATCAAGACATCTCCGGTATTCAAGTCCGGAGAGGGAATATGCGACATCTCCTCTGTGATGGCCGAAATTACAACATACACTGCCGCCGGTTCGCTCCAGGGTAAAGAGGTTCGAGACATGCTTGATTCGGAGATCTCTGTGCTGTATAGGCACCTCGATGATGGATTTGCGCCAATAAACTTCGTCCTACCCTGGCTACCTATCCCGAGGAATATCAAGAGAGACCATGCTCAAAAGGCGATGGCCAAGCTTTATATGGATGTCATCCAGAAACGTCGCAAACGGGAGACCGTATCTGAAGAAGAGGACATGTTGGATATATTGATGAGATCAACCTATCGCGATGGGAATTTGATACCCGACGAGGAGATTGCTAATTTGATGATTGCTCTGTTGATGGGCGGGCAACATAACACTTCATCAACCGGATCATGGATTATATTGCACCTGGCTCACGACCCATCCCTTATCGAAGAACTGTATCAGGAGCAACTCCGAGTGCTCGGGCCGTCTTTACCACCGTTGACATTCGAACACCTTGAGGCCCTGACACTTCACAATCACATGATCAAGGAAACACTCCGTTTACACTCGCCAATCCACTCCGTCTTGCGAAAAGTGAAGACACCGATGCCGGTGCCGGGTACAAACTGGGTGATTCCACCCTCTCACACTCTCCTATCTGCCCCAAGTTTTCTCGGAAGAACCGAAGAGAACTTCCCCAACCCTCAGAAATGGGACCCTCACAGGTGGGACGATCCCAGGGCCGGTTTTGGCGCTATGGGCGGCGATAGCAAGGATGACGATGCGACTATCGACTACGGATTCGGGGCCGTATCCTTGAAATCAATTAAGTCGCCGTACTTGCCCTTTGGCGGCGGGAGACACCGGTGCGTAGCTGAGAAGTATGCGTACACGCAGCTCGGTGCAATATTGGCGACTATGGTACGGTTGCTTAAGTGGGAGCAGGTAGATATGACGAAGGATGTACCTCCTACTGACTACTCCAGCATGTTTTCGAGGCCGATGCATCCAGCAGAGATTAAATGGGTGCTTAGGAAGAGTTGAAATTTCGAAGTCTTTAAGGAACTGTGGGTACCACAGTAGTGTCCTTGGATTAGCGATAGAGCCGCTTTTATAAGATATCCCTTTCTGGCTCCCTCGAGGCCTCCTTTTGAAGATATTAGCCAATCCAAAAAAAAAAAAAAATTTCCATGTAGTTATAGAATGCACAGGTTGCATGTTTTGTTAGTACTGTGCACATGCATGCCGCTCTCTATTTGAATGGAGAAAAAGCATATCGAACTCCATTCCATAAGGCATTCCACTAGTTACAAAATAGAGTATCCGGTTGTGGCGCCGCTGATCTCCTTGCCGTTTCTAAATTTCTAATAGCTGGATCAGAATGCAGACGCGCCAGATCTATAGATTCGGTATGTCGTGATGTTTGTATCTATTCCGCTATAATTATTTCTTCATTCCTTTGCCGGAGAAAGTATATAAAGACCTTATCCCCTCGAGGCCGATGTTGAAGATTTACGCCACCAAAAGTCTTATCATTTAATAATCTAACGGCTTTCGCAACTAAGTCTTATCAATAATATAATACAGAGTGGTAAGTGTGTCTTCTCGTCGACAAGGCCGCCATGCCCGAACTGAAGTATAGAACTAAGAAGCAACCATATAGATATAGATATCGATCCACAAAATCTTAGTGGAGTGGCGCGGCTGCCTTTAAAGTAACACTAGGGAAACATGGCGGAGAATGCCGAAGCTTGCATAGTTAGTTTATGATCGATATAAATCTACACCTCCAATTTTCAAACTCATATAACAGCCAAAAAAAATAACACAAAATTGCTTTAAACAATTCTAGATCACCCTCGAAGAGATAACAGTAACCCAGGATGACAAAACTACGACCATCGACCTGGCGCAGCCGGATCGCCCCCAGAAGGTCAAATTCGTTATAAAGGAAGGGACAAAATGGACACCGACCATCAAATTCAAAGTTCAGAACGGGTTCGTCTCAGGCTTGCATCTCCTTCGAACTGTTAAGAGAAAGGGAATCATCCCGAGCACTGTGAAGTACGATGATTTGATGGGATCATATGCCGCGAATACCGAGGTGACAACGAATTATACGAAAGTTTGTGAGTCAGTTGGCTGGCTTTTGGTGGCTATCTGAGACATGATAGATCGTAGCAAATGGGCTGACTTTAGATTAATTTTTTCGGAATTACTGATAGTGGCGGAGGAGGAAGCACCTAAGGGTATCATGGGTAAGGCTCTTGCTCTGGACATCATATCTTGTCAGTTAATAATTAATAACTGTGGATGCTTACAGGCCGCGGTGTCTATGTCATTAAATCACGCTTCGTTGACGATGATAAAAAGACACATTTGGAGTTTAATTGGTCTTTAAAGGTCACAAAGGCTTGAATGTGGTTGACTGAGGAAAAGCGGTCGAGACTAACCTGTAATCTGAATGTCGGTATTCTTACGCGGACATCTTCTTTCTCAAAGCTGGTCTTCAAGCAACATCTAAAATTGGATAATAGGGTGTATTTGGAGCTCGGTTAAAAGGCTTTGAAAAAGACCCAGAGGTACATTCCATTGCTATAATTAACTCTACAGGTCCTGGATTTGGCGAGGCTGGCAAAGCCTTCATGCAGCCACTCTGGCAGAGTGATCGAATCCGACTAGTCCTGGTAGACTGAGGATCCTACATGTTGAAGATGTTGCAAATGGGGCCTCGATCTAGAGTTAAATTGCCGATATATATACCGCTTCAAATCCGCCAATAGTTAGTGGTTTTTTGGTCTTGATAATTATCTTTAAAACTTCTCCAAAGACATCGATCATATTTACTTAGGTTAACCAAATCGTATTGCGAGGGCAATTTCTGGTCTAATTACCCTTTCAAAATTCCAGGGGGATAAAGACCATAATGTTAGATCAATATCTACGCGTATATGTACATCTCGAATGTTATCGATCGCAATTGTCAAGAGTATCTACTTGATCGATTGATTCAAAATTGTGGGATATAAATTTACAATTTCCGGAATACACATGCATCCTGAAGGGACCCTAATGCAAAGCCGAGGTTGGGCAATGCAGGATCACTTTAAAAAAAAAAAAAAAAAGTCTGGGAACGAGTTTAGATATAGCCGTATGGGATGATGGGCTGAACAGGCATTAATATTGAAAATATCTAGATTTGTGGCGGCTAACCTGACAAACAAATTGGTACGTAACCATGGATAGATAAGTTAGATCACGCTATCTTGTTACATATATGTATCAGTGATAAACATCAAGATATATGGAAAATTCGGTATCCTCCGTAGGATACCGGCATGCAAGATCTAAACAGATGATTCATTTATAATCCTGCCAGCTGGCACTAAAATTGTTAGAAACCTCTATATATAGCTATGCTAGCTGCCCCATAGCGCTCAACAAGCGGCTGGTCACAACGAGACAACCCATAGCTGAAAATTTTTACAGCATTAGCTCTAGCCCTATTTCAAAGCTGTATACGCCAACGTTGGAAATAATAATTGACGCAACGGATCAAAGCCATACAAAAGTGTCGCAAGGATCCACATCCAACGCATCTCCCTATTGAACACCCTTTAAATTTCGACCTTGATCTCAATGCTTGTGTGATTAGTACTATATGCTAATTCTGCATAAACACTTGAAAAACTTTAGCAACGGAGAAAAATTAGAGGTTTTTTTTTTTTCTTTAGGAGAAAATAAGAATGGTTGTCCACATCAGGACCCGAAGGGATGTCGATTCTGTTATCAACGCGCTGGCCACAAAACTCCCAGTTGAGCTCGTTTTGGACATTGTCGAACTAGCGGATTACCGGCCATACTTGATCCTCGGTTCTCGGGAAGAAGAATCTGATGTTCACTGTGAAGGCGGAGATACAACTTCCAAAACTTACCTTGTCGTACAAATCCCCTTCCTCAACCACCATGATATCGATGAGGAGGGACGTCAAGGGGCAGAAATAGGGGCTCAGCAGGCCGTCGGGATTCAACCCAACAAACACAGAAAACGGGTTGTCCAGAAAATCGTGTTCAGAACAACCAGCCATGATCAAGGATGGGGCGGCGAACACGGATGCGCCGGAACATACATGGGGGCGTACAGTTGGATCGGCGCGGAAATCTGGCGGAAGAAGACGGAAAACTATCAGGACGACATGAAAGCTGCTCTGGCTACCCAAGCGAAGATAGTCCTGGCCAACGGTGGGGATATCACGGATGAAGGAACATATCACCATTGGTGTTTTCACCACGGATACACCAAGATTGGAATGGAAGAGGACAAAGATAAGACTAAATGGTGGAAAAGAATGATAATAAGAAAGGCAGAGGAGGATTACTACAAAGTTGGAACCTGGGTACTGCAAAAGAATATAACTGCGAGACGTGAAAGCAAGGATCATGAGATCGTTTGGGACGCTACGGTTGACGGTCCTGGACCAGATACGGATAAGTGGGGACATGACTATAGAGATGAGAATGGACGAATGATAGAGACTGGGTGGGTAGATAACGGTACCGTTTCAAATAGTACCTTTGTAAAGGAGCTGAGAGAAGGGGACGAAGTGAGGGTTATGATGAGAGCTCGGTTTCCTGGATGGAGCTGTACCATAGAGAAGTGTGAGGTTGAGTGCTGGTGGGCCGTCTGATTCGGTATCTTGATTCAAATATGCTCAAATTTTTATATATTTATAGCCATGAATAAACAAATCTTTGGCCTAGAGCTTACCTAGGTATCGCCTTGACCTTCTGACCCCCATTCTTCTAATACATATATGTGTGTGTAAGTAAATATGTGTTAAACGTTAGGAAACTACTTAAAGCGATTCTCGGTACACCTCGAAAGCTCTGCGGCTGACTCGGGCAGCTAAGTCCAATCGAATGCGGATCTTAATTGGCTTAGGACTTGGAGCCCGGCCCACACCAGGATTAGCCAGACTACGGCCAGAGGTTACCAAAAAGCCTTTATAGGCTTACAGCTGTAAAGTCCTGGCTCGAATCAGGCCTCATAGTATATTTTGAAATACTGAAAGCTTACAACGTGGCGGAGAGTAGGCATATATATCTGTCCCTGAGGTAAGCGCTTTCAGTGGGATGGTATTCCCATGGCCACTGCATCTCATACCTACTTGCTTGCGAAGTTTGAGGACTAGATGTCTATTTTTCTATCACTGTCAACATTTAAAGTGGAAGTAGATGTAAATCAGCATTGATTGTAACATTCGGGTAGGAGTTCAAAGCATGATCTGTGAAATGAAGCAAGCAGACTCAACCATGGTATTTCATAGCTTTAATATTAAAACATTTATAGCGTATTCCGAGGTCTCATTTTTATAACATATTCAGGATTCGGTATGAACAGCGCTGGTGTTTCAGTCTCCAGGTGATGCGGTTAACATGTTTCGGCACAAATTTCATGAATAACAGAGTTAGGTTGGTGGTATACGCTGACTTAAATTTCTAGCGGAGATTGAAAGAATCGTCAAGTATATTCGTACCAAGACTTGAGTTGAAGCCTGAAAACTGTCATGAGAAGATTCGATTCAGATGTGTTGGCAAAGTTAGAAGCGTTTAGATATCTAAGAAACCCTAGGCTTCAGCTGAATAATGGGTACCGTGGCCTAATGGCAAGGCATCGCTTTCCGGTGGCGGAGATTGCGCGTTCGAGTCGCGTCGGTATCGAATCATTCTTTTTGGCCTTTTTCATAGGCCAGATATTTTTGGACAAATTGTTGCTCGAAAAACAAAACCATCCACCTCAAGACACTAACCTAATTCTTGAACTTTCAATACCGGGAACCTTCGGCGGAAGCCGAAAGTACGTCAATGAATCTAAGATTGCGGTTGTCCTCTGCTATGGGAATACCCGAATTTTGGGAATCAGGCGGTGAATTATTTTCATTGGAAGGGAAATTATGATACAATTGACATCATTGCTAGTACCCATATACTATATTACGAGACTACCATATACTAAGATGCTAGAAATCCTCGCGCAAATGGTATATTGAAGGCGGTATATTGTTTTACTCGTGGATGTTTGATATTTACCTAGATAAGTTATAGCTTATCTTCTTAAATCTGCCAATTCACCTTCTCCAGCAGCTTCATCCCTCTCCATCTTTGCCTTCTGCATCTTGATCTCTTCGCGGAACTCTTTCAATGCTCTGATCTCTGTATTGAAGAAACAGAACCCCATGATTCCGTCCATTGTGCTTCCGATTCCCCACAACCATGTCGCAACCCAGAGGGCGAGTGCTGCTGCCCTAGGCATCCACCAGCTACCAATGATAATGCCAATAGTGACGAATATCTGTATGAAAAAGTGGGCCATTCTCCAGAAGCGCTGCTTTTCTTCACGCTTTTCGTAGGTATCGATTAATTTAAGGATATCATCATATAGGTCTTTTGGGAACGATGGGAAGGAGATCTTCTCCGGAGGCGTAAGCTTGATTGTGACATCAATTCCGAAGTGGTCTGATGGTGAGCATTGTAGATCGGGCAGTTTTTCCATAAAGCATACTTTAGCGGTAGTTGCTGAAGTTGTAAGTGGTGAGTGGAATATATAATCCAGACGTTTCGCCCAAGGGTCCAGGTTCTCGGGATTTGGAGGTGGATCTGGACGCCAAGTGTTCAATGCCGAGTCACAGGTAAGGCCCATGACTTGAATATTGTGCTCTGGTGTGGATGTCGGTGGAGAGATTGGCGGCGTATCCGGGAAGACGGAAAGCCAGGAATCGGCCATGTGGCCATATGAACGGAGTAGCTTGTGAGCGAATGAATCCGGGATCATGTTGAAGTCCCCAAGCTGGATTTGGGTCAGCCTGTGAGAATCTAGGAATGGGGCTTTGTGATATATATCTTACGGCCAATGTGATGTGACCCTTCTGAACAGATCCTCTAAGTAACTTGGAAATTTCCCATGCCTGAGCCGTTCGATGGCAGAGATACGAGTCGTTCGGCTCTGCTTCGTAGGGTGCGTGGAGCTATTTGCGAATTAGAAAGACCTGCCCAATGAACTCTAATCACCGTAATCACTCACGTGGGTGCAGAAGACTTCGATATAACGGCCACTGTCGTGCTTGATCATCGCGGAAGCGACCCCCTTCCCAACATAGAAGTCACCTCTAAAGAACGCTGTCGGTCTTCCATTCAACGGGTATCTGAACATAGAGCTCTGCTCAATCGGCCATTTCGACATAATAACCAGTCCGGCACCAATCGATCCTCCAAAGTAGAATTTTCCATACGGAAGTAGATGTTTGGTCTTCTCACGGATGACCTTGTAATCACCGTAAGACCAACATTCTTGAAGGCCAACGATTTCCCAATCAGATTTAGCGATAACGTCGCCGATGAAGGCCATGCGACGGGCACGGTGTTTGGAAAGGTATCGGAGGCCCCAACAGTTTAGCGAGAGTACACGGATGGAGTCCGCTGTGGCGTCTATGGTGACGGACATATTTTCTGAGAAAGGATCAGCCATGATTGGTTTACGCGACGAGCCCTCTAAGAAGATAGAGGAATCTGGATTAAGCGAAAGATATTATAAGATATGGATAAAAAGGAAGGTCCGATCAGTCGGGAACAGACGTACTGTCACTTAAGCTTTATATTTTCTTGAGCGTTTTGAACGAAGGAGAGTCTCGGTGGTAGTTATGTTCTTGGCAGCATGTACTCCTCCAAGTTGTTGCTTGGGCATCAAAAGAAGAGAAGAATAGATGTGAAAGCTGCCGGCGGGAAGAGTAGGCGGTTACGAAGATACGACGAAGCGTCCGCTCCACGATTGGAAATTTGAAGGAGAGAGCATATATTAAGGAGATTCTACGGGCAGCTTCCCCGACGAGAACATTAGCCCGGACGAGGGAGTGAATCCAAGGCTAGAAGACCGCCAGCAAGTTGCATCATGCATGTCTCGCTTCCACCAAAGCCGGCCGGAAAGAGCCAATAGAGGGGGTTTGTGTTGTGGGGAGGTTCGAGATGTCTCGGGTTGAAAAAGCAATGTTACACCGAAAACTCTCGCCTGTCTGAGACATCCAGACACTGCTGATCCCAACACGCTCTACGAAGTACTAGAGATACGTTATCGATACTCCCTGTGCTGGCTTGACTCCTACGGCGTCATTTCTTGTTCCCGTAGTTCCTGAGACATCGTGGCGGGCGATAGTGGATGCCTGATATGGAGAGTGCGACTACACGGACCAGATACTCTAAAGGGACACCCGTGTTCCTGCACTTTAATTTGCATAATAGCCAATTTCAATACAGACAGATATTCTTGGAATAGTAATATAATAATATTTTTATACCTCCCTAACCTGGACCCTGGGAATCGTAAGATATTATACAGTACAATAAATTTTATACAGCTATCGAGACTAGGGTTATGTCCTAGGCTTAGTTGAACCCATCAACGCCATTCTCGAACTTGTCAAACAACTCCAATGGGAATTTGTCAGCAATATACTGGTATCCTGCCAAACTCGGATGCAGCTGGTCTCCACTATCGTACGGTGGGTTTAACTGGGTTGCATTCTTGGGGTCTCTAAGCATGGCATCAAAGTCGATGACAGCGTCGAAGACTGTTCCCTTCGAATTCCGAATCCAATCGTTGATCCTCAGTCTGGTCACCTCCCTCTCTGGCGCAGAGTAAGGTTGCAAACTTGGGTTTGGGGAGCCGAATGGCGTGATAGTCGCTGCAAAAATTGGCAGCTTAAAGGCATGAACCCGGGTTGCGATCTGTTGGAAGGCAAGAACGAGTCTCTGGTACACGACTTCCTGTGCCTGCTTTGTGGCTGGTGCAGTACCAATGTCATTGACACCTTCGAAGATCATGACATACTTGGTGCCGGATTGAGCGAGAACATCACGGTCAATTCTTCCTTGCGCGTTTGGACCTAATCCGTCATTGAGAATTCGATTCCCCCCAGCAGCCTTATTGATGACGGAGATTTGTCGGGTGTAATGGTACTTTTGCATATTTCTCACCAAGAGATCAGGCCATCTATATATCAGTGTTTAGTGATATGTTTATTCCATAGCTATAGCGGCTATGGCAAACAAGAGATAACTTACCTGTTGTTAGCGTTTGTTGTGCTCCCCCTGCCATCTGTAATGCTGTCTCCGACAATGACAAAGGCCCCCTTTCCTCCGTTAACCCATCCCTGAACTTCACTGACGAAGTACCAATGGGCAATGCTCATAGTATCTGGCGTGGTGAAGGCCGGCGCATTGACCTGGTTTCCGAATGTCATCCAGGAGGTGGTCCTAGATCCCGGATGCGAAGTAACCGCGAATCCTTGCTGGCCCTTCTCAAGATAGATGGTCACGGCAATGTTCTGAAGGGCTGGAAATTCGAAATCAATGGGATCCGAAACAACCAGACCACCATTGGGAACAATAATGGACGAGCTACCGCTGAAAGTGACGGTCTTCAATGTGTTTGTTTGGATTTCCGAGATACCCGCGGTGTTGTTGACTGGAAGCGCAACTGTGACGGCGGTGATTGGGAGATCATTCACACCGAACGCATTAGAGATTCGAATACGGATTTGTTCGGCACCGAGGGACATGAATAAGGTTTGTCGGATTGTGGCATTGACAAAGACACCTGATGTTCCATTCTATTTCGTGTTAGTTGATTCTCCCATACTCAGTTTAATCAAGAAATGCTTTGAGCTATGCTTACGTATGGTGCTGGCGGAAGATTCTGAGGTTCCGTCAGTTGTGGCATGGAACCCCAGGTATTTACCCAATGGCCGTTGTGGACTCGTTTCTCGAGAGAGGCGGCATTGGCGCTTGAAACAGTAGCTACAAGAGCTACAAGGGTGTTAAGAAACAACATGGTAAAGGGTTTCCAGTTATCACCCTCAAGCTTCGGATCTCTAATCGGCTGGTCCTGCGGGCTTGCTTGGGATATGGTATAGCCCGAAGTCTACTCGACCTATCGCCAGTCCATATGTGAGTATTTATAATCTAGCACATCATGAGCTCCAATACTGCGCAACTTTTGCGAGAAGTCTAAATTCTTCTTCGCATGGTTTTTATTCTAAATTTTGCCGTGACATCACTTTAGCCTGGAGTATAGGGATCATCCTTCCTTCTCGCCGAAGCCTGTTATTATATACATCCAATATCCAACGATTCTCAGTCGAGTTGCTATAACAAATCCTGGAGCACCGCAGCTAAACCAAGGAATTCAGGCTAAGTACTATGGCATTTATAAATCTGGGGAAGAATACATGGTTATGCATGGTCTACGGGTATCAATTTTTGATCCATTGTTAGCCTGAATTGTGTGCATTCTAAGATTCGCGGAGAGAAATAGTCCGAAATCCACACTAACAATCGGATCTCGGCTGTCCGTGACGGATAACTTGAAAATACAACCCTGGCGACCACAGTAGGCTTAAATATGGGTGAAATCGGATAAACTGAAAACGTACTCGCATTGTGCCGTCAGAACCGACGGCTTCAAAATACAACACCCTGCAACGCAAAATAATTTAGAGATCTTAAGGTTTAATTTATGCAGTCTCGTATGTTGTTGTGTTGTTGGGCAGCACACAATTTACATGCGTCTGAGGGTGTCCTGTTGTTTGGAAAACATATTTTTAAACGAAGCCCCACTAGTCTACACACACGAGGGTTAATTTTCTGCATTATGTATGTCAAATTTGTAGTGGATGCCGACGTGCATATCGGTAAGAGGCGTTCGAAGCTACAATATGCAGGCAAGCCTTGAATCTGCCACCTGATGTGTTGAATTTTCCGACCATTGACGGCCATGCTAGTTACACTGCATGGTTCCACAAGGCTGCTTTGGCCTCATGCCACGAACTCATGCAAAAATATACACCGTGGATACCCTCCCGCTTCCGCCTATGCAGTTGCGGTGTCTTATGTCGGCTTAGCTTAGATCATCACTTCTAATCACATGGATTCCTAGGGTATCACGACCGTTCGCCTGCCATCTTGGGCCAATGGCTCCTTCCCCTTAACACTAAACTTTTCCCAGCTCCAAACCCTGAAAATAACGCTTAGGGGCCTTGTTGGCGGTTTCCCAAGTTCCCTTTTCCAGTCATACCTTGAGAGATCGCCATGGTGATACGGTCTCTTTTATTTACAAGTTGAAACTTTTGCTGGGGCGTTCTTACGGTCGGTTTTGAGGCTCCGATGAACTAGATTAAAGTACCGGTACCGGCGCTGGGGCGCTGGGTCTATAAACTATATTGTGGAGAAATTAAGTCGATTATATAAGCTATTGATACAATTTCAACCGTAATCGAGCCTTTTGAAAACTTCATGTCATCAATGAAACGACGTTTCATGGCCATGGCTTCATCACATTATCAAAGACCCCTGTCGCAATCTCTCGGATATTTAATAGCGACGCGAAAGATAATTCATGCCAAACCGGGTTGGGAAGGTTTCTTCATGCCTGCTGCTGCAATATATCTGCCTGCGCACCAAACCTCGTGTTATTATTACTTGACTGCATCGACCAGTCCGGCCCGTTTAGAGACATGGAACCAGGGCTTGTATCGCCTTCCTATCTAATAAGTTCGAAAGCTTATGTCGATATTATGAGAAATCCCAACTGTTCTCCGAAGTCGCTGGTAGTGGCTTTCCGGATACAGACATTCCGATTTCTCCAGCGGCTACTATCTGATAACGCCTTCGATCGTAGGAAGGTGCTGCATCTTGATAACAAGGAGGTTGATTTGGTATAATCGATTCGTCAAATCCTAGGGCTTGAGCGATAGCGATCCACAAATGCTATAAGTAGGCACTCGTTCGCTCAGATATCCTCGCTTTAACAGACAGCCGCAATTCTTTCGATATTCTTGAAGGCTCAGAACCCTGGTGTTGCTCTACTTAAGTACTTCTTAGACAGCCTGAAGATTTTCGCTGTTAATGATGGCGTCGTTCAAGTCAGTTGCCTTGCTGGCGTTAGCCGCCGCTGGAATCAATGCTTCTCCAGTACCAACCCGTACCACGGGTGAGGCTGCCTGCGCCGAGATTGCCTCCATGCAAAAGGCTTATAAAGAGTCTTATGCGGCTCAAAATCCAAGTGCTACTTGTAAGTTTATCCCATTGGTGGTCTTATATATGGTTATTTTGAATGCATCTGACTAAATGTTATGACTAGATACCCCGATGATGACGGCTCCCGTCGCACTAGCTACGGAATGCCTTTACTCTGTCCCAATCAATCGCAAGGTTGCCTTAGAACAGCTCACAGGAATTCAGCGCTATGTTCAATTCCAGAGTACCCTTGGATTCTTGAAGAATCCACCAAAGGAAGATAGCTTCCAAGCACCTAACTCGCTCGACTTGGTTACACAAATCAATGAGCTTTCCCACAAGGTCAGAGCAAAGGAAATTACAAAGGAATACGATTTCGAGCTAAAGCTCCGAAGCATCTTCGCCTCCGCTAATGATGGGCATCTTACCGGGACCATGGGTGGCCTTTTGGCAATTCAATTCAATTCCCCGTTCGACATTGTGTCGGTTTCGAAAGACGGATTAAGCTTGCCGGAGATCTATCAAGCCGTCATCAAAAATGGAAAAATGGAACCAGTTGGTTCGCCAATAATCACCATTGACGGCCAAAATGTGACCGAATATCTCAATAAGATCGCGTTCGGAACTGGCCTGCAAAGCCCCGACGCTCGATACAACGGTCTATTCCCATCGCGCGGCCTCCGTGGACAGGTTCTCAACGACGGTTTCTTCAGGAACAGAAGACGCTACCCTGGAACTGACGGTTTCTCAGTAAGGTTCGCTAATGGAACCACCAAAGATTATGATTATTACGCTACGATTGCTGGAAACTTTGAGACTGTCACCGATGCAAACACATTTTACGAAGCTTTCGTCAAAAAGGGACAGATGCTGGCCTCCAAGTCAAATCCACGATGCGGACGGGATGGCAACATTCTTAATCAGCAATACCAGGCTCGCATCGGTAAGCGTTCCAGTGTCTGGAAGTACGCTGGTCCACAGAGCGGCCCACAAGCCGAGCTGAAGCCAGAGATTACAGATGGTAAGGGAGGAATCTTTGCTGGATACTTCCTTAAGAGCGAAACCGCCGTTCTTCAACTCACTGCCTTTGCACCAGAATGTTGGTCCGATGTTCCCCAAACCATAAGGGCCATCGGAAACTTTCTCAACATGTGCAGACAAAGGAAAGCTAAGAAGCTCATCGTTGATATTACCAACAATGGTGGTGGATACATCATGATGGGTTATGACTTGTTCATGCAATTGTTTCCTCAGACTCTCCCCTATAGCGGACAGCGCAACCGCGTCAACCCCGGTGGTATCGTTGAGGCCAAGGCATTTGACTACATTACCTTTGAGATGTTTGAGAAACTCGTTAGCCACAACAGCACCTTTTCATCGTTGGCGTATGCTGCCACCTGGTCAAACTGGGCGCACTCCGTCATCTTAAATGACGACTACAAACGCTTCAAGGATGCCAAGGAGTTGATGGGCCCGGTAAAGGTGAATAAGGATAAGTATTCCGCTCTCTGGCGATTCAACGTAACCGAGCCAATATTTGGCCTCGGTGTTCATGATTATACCAAGGATACCGGACTAACTCAGCCATTCGAGCCTGAGAACATCATCTTGCTGACTGACGGCCAGTGCTCTTCTACCTGTTCTACATTCTCGGAATTCATGCAGGCGCAGAAGGGTATCAAGTCCGTTTCAGTTGGTGGTATTCCAACACCTGGCCGTGGCATGCCACTCGTCGGTGGTGTCCGCGGCAGCGAGATTCTTTCATTTAAGAATTTGCTCGATGCCGCTGACGCCGTTAATGTCCTTAGGCCTACTAAGGACGTTGAAGAACTCAGCCGACGTAAGCGAGACCTCCCACAGAAACTGCCACTGCCGATCAGCGGTAATGTCAACTCTTTGGACAATGTAAGAAAGGGACATACAACGCCTCTGCAGTTCATAGAGGAGCCCGCTACTTGCAGAATGTTCTATACTAAGGAGACCTTGGCGGACATTGAGGCTTTGTGGAATTCCGTTGACGATGCGGCGTTCGGAAGCGGCAAAGGTTGTGCCGTAGGAAGTTTGAAGAATTAAGTGAGAGAGTGATGCTTATTATTGATACCCATGTTTCTTTTTATACCTTGATCAGTAATTTTTAGATTTAAATCAAAGGCTTCTTGTATATAAAGTACTATGGTTTTGCACCATAAATATTCAACCGGTAGATACGTTCTCTGTATATAGTCATATATCTAAAATAGAGAGTACAAATGAATGTATTCAATAAGTTAGCAGCATGTTAGTTAGTTAATAACTCGGAGTATTGGAGTTATGAATCCATATCTATGGCATGCCATAAGTAGGAAGCAAGGTTTCTGACTAAAGTATGCATCTATGGAAACGATACCTGCCTATCTTTGGGTTGTCAGCCTAAGTGACATTGATCTCCTGATTCCGTAGGTGGGATTTTGGAGTGCCTAGGTATTGGCAGCTTCCCGAGAGGCGGAAGGCTTACGAAGTAATAAAATGTAACCCAAAGATTACCGAAGCAGATTTGAAATTCATAAGGCCTAGCCTGGTCTCGTTGGTCTAGCCTAGAAATCTAGAGAAGGGCGGCGTTATTCAGATATAGCAACACCAAGTTGAGCCCAATTAGTGCGTTCGCTCGAGATCGGGAGGGGGCCTCCTAGTCGCTTTGTGGATATTTGAAGCTCGCAAATTATGATATCAAATGATATGGTTACATCAAAGGTCGGAGAATCTCGGAACAAGTCTGGTATGCGGAGGGCTTTTGATAATCACCAACCACCCTAAGCTCAGCACTTGGAGTCGGCATTATCTTGTCAGGTCAGTTCAAGCAGGATTAATGGCTCTTTAATCACCTGATAGCCATATGGGATATTTGCAACCTGAAATAGAAAAAACACCGGCAATATATCAGTGATACCGCCAATAATAATAGTGTAGTATTTGGGCGCCGTCCGTTACAATCCGGGCCAGCTGATTCCTACCAGGCTATAAGTGGTTTGATCAAGAGAGATTTCCTTACAATATTTCCAGGATCATAGTTGTTCGTTTGGGCCCGTCAGGTGCTTTGAAAGTCGGATTTATTGGCGCAATGACAGCAGGTAAACGATTTCCAAGTAATCTGAAGAGCTCCCGACTTGATAGTCAACGTCCACGCAGAACAAGCCCTAGCGTTGTAAATTTTGCGTTGTAGACCAACCAAAGTTCTGGTGCCAAGCTAATGTTAACCAAGCTTCATCGACCTCAACATTTACGCGACAGACTTCATGTATGCACAACATGGATCCGACTGATAACTATAGTAGGTTGTCGCCGCCTTTCAAACGACAGAGAACAGTGTCACCATCGTCATCGTTCAATGACGGTGATATATTTGAGGATGCAGTTGATTCCATGGTAGCATCAAATCTCCCTTCACCCCCGACGGTACCCCCTGCAACTGCTCTTCGCAAACCGATTTCCGGCCCAAACTATAGGTTGAAATACACCCTTACAGGGCACAATGGAGGAGTATCAAGTGTCAAGTTCAGCCCCGATGGGAAATGGATAGCCAGTGCTTGTATGTTACATTGGTTTCTCTCACCTGAACTCTTCCTAACGAAGCTGCATAGCTGCGGACAAAACATTGCGAGTATGGGATGCTCGGACAGGCGAGCTAGAGCAAATTTTTGAGGCTCATACAGCGGGAATTTCTGATGTTGCATGGTCTCCAGACTCCAAGACCCTTGCGACAGGGTCTGATGACAAAACAATACGGCTATGGGAGCTCAAGTCGGTATGTGAATATGCAAGCATGGAAAGGTATTCTGAACTAAGAATTCTGTAGGGGCGGATGATTAGAATCCTGAAGGGCCACCATAATTACGTCTACTGCCTCAATTTCAACCCACAGGGTAACATGATCGTCAGCGGGTCATATGACGAGGCAGTTAGAATATGGGACATCAGATCGGGAAACTGTCAAAAGACTCTCCCTGCACATCAAGATCCTGTCTCAGGCGTAGACTTCATACGCGATGGCACCATGATCGTATCCTGCTCTCACGACAAATTGATACGGATATGGGATACAAACACTGGTCAATGTTTAAAAACATTGGTGGAAGAAGAGCTACCACCAGTTAGCTGCGTGAGATTCAGCCCAAACGGGAAATACATTCTTGCCAGCACCCTAGATTCCAGCATAAGACTCTGGGATTATCTTCGGGATGGCGGCAAAGTGTTAAAAACCTATTTGGGCCACGTTAATGCGAAGTATTCCATATTCTCTGCGTTCTCGAGAGACGGAAAGTATATGTGAGGTTCCTTCAGCCATATGCTAGCGGTGGTGAAGGCTAACAATCCGCATTCGTAGATTTTCTGGATCCGAGGATGCGGCGATATACATTTGGGATGTGCAAACGAAGGAAGTTCTACAGATCCTCCGAAGTCACGAGGATGTCGTTCTGGGAGTTAATGCTCATCCTAATGAGAGCTTGTTGGTGTCCTCTAGCTTGGATGGCACAGTCAAGATTTGGGCTGATGAAGCGGAAACTACTTGATTGACTGGGAATGTCGCATCAACCCCGAAAATCCAGGTTATCTGCGAAAGGCATCCTAATTTTGCCTTGATTCACTGATACTTTCAAGGTTCCTTTACAATACAAGCTCCGAAGTGCTGGAGCTTGTCCAGGAATAGGTCCTGAAGAAAGCCGCCGTAGCCTGAGCTGCGGGGAACCTAGTCAGATGCTTCAAGCCTACTTGAAACCAAGCAATTTAGCTACTTCGGCGGAATATTCCGTTGGTGTGAATGTCACGATGGCTTTTTGTAGTATTACTGTGATTGATTGCAGTTCAACCTCATGTTCACCAGGGGAGCCTATTGAAGTCACAAGCGGCGTCCGTCTAAGTAGCGTTCAGTTTCAAGCCCCAGGGCCCTTCAACCATTTACCCCTACAATAGGTCGGAATTGCCCGCAGAATAAACTTTGGTGGCTCAGTTACATGTCGAGTTGGGAAACCCAATAAACTTTTTTTTGACAATGTCACGTTAGGATTAAACTTTAGACCGCCACTGAGCCTCAAAACGTACGATAGAGCCCCCGTCAAAATCATGTGGTTTCCGAAATGCTGTGACAGGGTACATTGACGGTCATCAAGAACGGATCTACTGACTTTATACAATTAGGGACGTTCTAGAAATATCATTCTCTGGCATTAGTTCTTAGGAGTACCGGTTTATAATGGGTTCGGTAACTTTCGATCGGATTCACTGAGCTCTAATTGCTGTTTCAAGGATAACTCTAAATGAGAGATCCGGGAAGCAAACCAATTGTTAGATATCTGCGTCTTAAACTCACTTCGACAACTTTTCATGGATTGGTAGTAGTATCGTGAACCCTGTTAAAAAGTCCTCTAAACCTAAAAGAGAAACAAAACAACCTCACCGCACCCCCCAACCGATACGCCTACAAGACATTTCAAATACTTTCTCCAAGAAACTTCCAAACGCATTCGGGTTAAAAAATGGACAAGCGAGTAATGTGGCACTGTAACCTTCTGCTAGTCACGATGCCATATATCTTCGGCCAGGGGTTCCTCGCCCTAGGGCACCATATCATTACTCATACATCTTCCCGCTCGCACTAAGCCCGACATCGTGAGATTAACAAATCCAAAGTCACCTTTTACTAGGCTATCCGCATTTTCGAAGTCAAGAAGGAGAGATCAAGAGTTGTCTATATATTTAGCACAGTTTAACAGAAGAAATCCTCTTCATTACCGAAGTCAGGGACATATCAAAATAGCGATACCTTACAGATATCGATTTCTCCTTTGTTAATCTTTGATATCAATACTGCGCTAGACCGTCAATCATGAGAGCTGCAGCTGTGCTAGCAATCCTTCTTGGATTTGCCATCAGTCTCTCTCTAGCAGCGGATCCAATCGACTGGAACAATATCGTCTTTGAATGGATCACCGTAACCGTGACTGGGAGCAACTGCCATGCGCCGACGACTTTGGCATCGAAATCTAGTCCTGTGTCTATCCCGACTACTAAATCTCTGCCGACCTCTACTCCAACTCCTACGTCAGCAGCGAGGATTTATGTGACGCGAATACCCTACGATACAGCGGCACAGATTCTTGGTCAACCTATCATCCATAAAATTGTGACTTCGATCCCGACGCCGACGATTCAAACTGCATGGGAGACAACTGCTACATATGAGTCCTCCTACTTGAGCGTTCCCGTGGCGACTGCCACACTCAAACCGGCGATAGTATCGAATGCGAACCTGGCCGACCCAGAAAACTTACGCCCGAAGACTGAGCATAATCTATACTATGCGGACGACAGCAAAGCTGGTATGTCTTCTACAGGATATGTGTTACAGTTTCTTTGCATTGAATCTGACTTTTATTCTTAGGCAATAACGATGCGACAATGCCCCTTGCTAATGTAAAGCTGAATTTCACCATGGATGCTGTTAACCTTGAATCTTCACATATTCAGTCTGTGATTTGTTCACCGAATCATTCATCTCCAGGGACGACCGTGATGAAAATAGTATTCAATAACAAAGAGGCCTACCATACGGCTATGACGACCTGGCCAAAAAACAAAGACTTCCTACTTATTGGATACTTTCCAGGTTGTGGGGCTTACTCCGAAAGTCAGAGATCTTTTAGCAAGGTCCACCAAATCACCTCCAATAACGGCGTTCTTACGGTGACTGCCGTAGTTGAAGATCTTCCTATCACCGATGCTATCACTGATGGTGAGATCAAATTCGGCAGCTTCAATGCTGGTATCGCCTCTCGGGCACCCAGAACAAATGCAACAGCTCCATACTATGGGGTTGGTGTCCCTTCAGAGTGTCTAGGAGACAAAACCAACGACTTTGATGTCGAGCTTGACAATAAACTTGGCGTTCAAAATGGGTTGCCGTCTTTCGTTTCGAGATTCAAGGCCAAAAGAGCGATGAGAAGGCGTCGTGAAGCTGCGAGATTTTCTAGAATTCGATCAGATGATCTCGCAATGCACATTGAGAAGAGATGGAGCATTGGTGGGTTCTTTGAAGATATTGGGAAAGTAAGTTTACTACACGTGATTTATGGATCCGGCCTATTTCCGCGTCGATTCTAACCTCAAATTTAGACTATCTCAGATGTAGCTGGGAAAGTTGTGGACACAGTCAAAGATGCCGCCGAGGCAGCTTGGGATGGTGTCACGGGTGCTATGAAGTTGATCGGACAGGAGATTTTGGATGCTGGTAAAACAATTATCGGAACTGTCGCTGACTTTGACTACATTGATACCACCGCCGAATGGGATACCTTCTTAGACAAAAAGACCCGATACCCCAAGTCTGAAAAGATCGGTTCCAAGTGGAATACCCCATGGGGCAAACCGGGATATCTACTCGGCGCGGATACTGAGACCGATTCAAGACTTTTCTGTGTTGACTGTGGCATAAAAGGAGAGGTCAAGCTCAATGGCCATTTGACTTTCAGTCTTCTAAATGGATTAAAAGCAGCCACATTCACCTTGAATGGAACAATGCATGGCAACCTCGGGCTCGGATTCTGGGCACAGGCGAAACTCGAGAGCAGCACTTCAACCCAATTATTCGATATCCCGCTTGGCCCAATCGTGGTACCCGGTATCTTGGATATTGGACCTCAGATCGTTGTTAGCGCGGAGGCTACAGCTAGTATCGCTACCACAGGAAAGATACTCGCTGGATTTTCAATGGACTGGAATCCCTACATTGAACTAGATATGCTTGACGGAACTACTCAGACCCATGGATGGGAGCCTGCGCTTCATCCCATGATCCAAGTAGACGGGGAAATTGTGGCCGCCGTTGGTCTTGGGATGCCGATTCAAATTGGATTTGGTATCAATCTGTTCAAAGGCTGGTTCTTGGAACAAGTTGTCATCTCAGAGACGCCTGGTATCAGCCTTTCTGCGAGGTTTGCCGGCCAAGCTCGGGCTGATGATGAGGAGATTTGGGCCGGCTGGGACGGAGCCTTGGATCAGTACGACGGCTTTTCTTGTCCAAACAAAATCGCCCTCTTCTTAGAGTTCACTAATAGTATCGATTTCGAAATATCTCAAATTCTCAAGAAGAATCTGGGTAAGGCGACGGTTCCGCTTTGGAAGCAATGTCTTGGAGGAAATGAGAAGCCCTCCGCCGCAACGGAGACTACTATGGTGGATTCGACGACAACTACTTCGCCCACTACTGCACCATTTCCCATAACACCAATAGTGCAGAAGCGTCAGGCACCAACCGTCACAACGCTGACGACATGGGCGACATTTACGACCACTCAAGACAACTTCAGCGAAACGACAACTTATGTCACTAGCTCTGTAGTTAGTTCTGTATTTCCGGTTACTACCTCGTCTCATTTCAGCCAATTCATCGCTTCGAACTCAAGTTCTACCAAGGTTAAGGATTCTACAACGGGTCGAGACACTTCATTTCCATCTACTAGCGATCAGACAACGATTTCTACCTCGGGAGAGCCTATTTCTACAAGTAGTCATGGAACTCCTTTGGGTAGCGAATCGACTTCGTCTGCCAGCTTCGATACCACTGCCAGTGGTGAAGAGGTCCCGTCTGCTAGTCTATGTATGACTAGTTCGAATTACTCCACAATTAAGACGGCCATGACGACTAGCCCGGAGAGTGAGACATCTGCGACAACTATTTCTGAAACATCACCGACTCCGGTTGAATCTTCGACTATCGTATCGACCTCTGCTTTCCCTACTCCCCGTGTATTCAGCAATGGCACCACTGTTTCTTCTGCTGCTGAGGGCACTACTGCCTCCCTGGTTGCCTCAACTGAGGCTTTTAGCACCATTGCCCCGTTCAGGAATACAACATCGACTTATTCGGGAAAAAATAGCACCACTACTTCAATTAGTTCATCTAGTTCAACGTTCACTTCTACCACTATTGCGCCGACTTCGACTCTAAGCTTTCCTAGAGTGATTATCAAAGATGCCGCTGATGGACTCTTCCTAAACACAAATGCGGATGGCACGGTCTTCCTCTGCGACGATCACTGCGGCTCCCCAGCGGAATTTTACACACAATCTTCCGTCGTTGTAGCGGATACCCAGGACCGTGTGATACACATGTACTCACAAGAGATGGAGAAGTACGGCGTGAGCAGACTCCGTCTTCACTCCGTCGACAAGCTACCGAAGACTTCTGTCATCATCGGACTTTACGAGTTCCAGCCGAAAAAAGTTGTGGCTGTATCTTCTGAACAGCTTGATTTATTCCTGCTGCCTGTGGCATGTAGGATTGAGGGACAACCTACGAAACTCTTCGCTGTGAAGGAGTTGGAAAATGGTATTAAGAAACTGAAAGAGTTAGGCGCTAGCATTGCCGGGGGCCATATTTTGGAGTGCTCAGTAAAGAATCTACATCTTGAAACAATTTTTGGCGGATGGGAAGCCGCCGTTCAAATATAAACATTCCGAGTCACTCTTATGAGGTTTGATATAGTAGCACGATATCAGGTAATTATCTTTGGATATTAAATTATAAAAAGAAATCTTGTCTATTTGTGTTCTGTTAGCCTTTTATCATTGTTTTGTATCGATAATTTGGGGCATCGTCGCTTTTCTTGTTAGTGGAACATTCTATTATTATTACAGTTGATATATGTGCATGGCATATGAAATATATTATTGAGTTTGTCTGGCTTTGTCTGGCCATTTATCAATCTCGCTCGGAGAATACGAGACAGCATATCAACACCTCGACATCTTGTAAATTTGGCGTGAGGAGTTGATTGGTTACAGAAAACCAGTGTTTTCCCTGAATTTTGGGCTTTGAACCGTGGTATTAATAATTACATATGATCCAGAATCTACATAATATATCTATTCGAAAAGAGCCTTGGGGAAGAGCCAACTATGTATATGACTTTATAGACCTAAATTTAGCTAAATGCATATGTACCCGTTTTCATAGCCTCCTAACTACGTGAGAATGTCCGGGTCTAGCTTGCGAAACAAAGCCTCCTACGTCATTTGACACTCAGTTCTGGACGTATGCTTGACTGGGTAACTGGAAAGGGCGGAAAGCCTTTCAAGCAAGCTAAGTTAAAATTATAAAATCTTAAAAAGAAAGCCACAGAACTGTGAGATTTGCTATACCTTCTACTTCGTAAAAGTGATCAGATAAAATTTATATTTCTCTAGATAGATCTTAGGAGCAGAACAAAAATAATAACAACAAATTTCTGAATTCCAAAGATATGGCTATTTGACAGTACGAATTTCTATATACCGCCTGCCGGTGGCCTTGCGTCGATACCTGTCAATTTTGAAATCTCCCATGGCCAAGATTGAACGCTTATCCACTATTTTGGTGGCTTGAACTTTTGTTTCCTGTTTCAAATCCTCGTTCGCTAATGGTTGACGGTTTTGGGAAAATAACATAACTGTCATGAATTCAGTCCTGGGATCCTTATTGTGAGCCAAGTTCAAGAAAGAAACCCACGAGGGGGGAGTAAGCGGCAAGCCGTGGCGGACAATCAATCCGACTTACCCTTTCAGCCCTGAAGCATCCTCACACCCTACATACATTTCGATCCAACTTTCCTATTTTTGAATTCTGCAGAGAGGATTTTCCCCTCCCGTAAGGAGAGGTTCTCAGTCGACTTCCCACACCGCACAATCGAGTGGGTCGACGGGTAATTCCGCAACCCTTACTACGTCTACTAAGAAAAGGAATATTCAAATGTGTGCAAGGAACAGCTCTAGAACCTCCCAACATCTAACCGAGATCTGGGCGATTTGGCACTAAACCGAATCAGACAAATCTCTACTATCGTAGCGGTATCTGATTGGCCAGTTCGGTTAGAGAACTGAGATGTGTAATCTGGTGAACTCTTGGCCTGCAGCTAAACTTCGACTGTTGCATTGTACCCCTGTGAGGTCAATCAAGTCTTCAGGGTCGCTCACCTCGATCTAACCGATCCGTATCGGGAAAGGCTGCATACGGCTGAGGGTAGTACAATCAGTGTCCGAGAAAGACTGAATATAAAAGGCGCAGGTATATTTCCGCAATAACCCAATCGATGAACAACAACCTATTTCTGGAATTATCATCCGGCTCGTGCATGAACGCCCTGAGCTGCCTGTCTAGCCTTATATATATTCCTCAAAGATCTTAAGATATCTCCGCAACTATACATCTTTATATACAATATATACCGATGAGTTTCAATATGAGAGCCATTCTCAATACTGCGCTTTTCCTCTTGAACATTGCGGCCACTGTTTCCGCAAGTCCTATATGGCCCTTGATTACACCTGACTCGGATACCGAGCTATTAGAGTACTCCTCCCCACTTGAGAAACGAGACCTCCTACCGGCGGCCTGCTCCAAGATCAGGGGGCTCGTCAGCCTCCTCAGCGCGCAACAGGCGACTCCTTTCTGTAGCTCCTGGCTGGCAATCCCGACTCAGACTTTCTTCTCCACAGATGTCGTTCCAACTACCACTACCCAGACTGATAACACCGTTGTCTACACTACCGTTACCGTCATCGCTCGGACAAATACTCAGACCTTCTCGGAGACCCGAACCGTAGCCACTTTAACTACAGCCGTGCAAACTTCAGTGATCCCAAGCACCTCCGTTTTTGTCAGCACAGTCTCCGCTGCAAGAGTTACACTGACCACCACGGTTTGGACGACCCCCGCGGCCAAACGTGCTGTTGAAGAACGTGCTGTTTCCCTTCCACCATGGCTCCGCGGATTCGCTCCCCCCGCTATCTCCTCGGGCTGCAGTTGCCTTGATATCCCGCAGGCTTCTGTCACGCGGACTGTCACCGAGTACTCCAGCAACACCGTCTTTACGACTTCGACGGCCACCTCAACTGATACCGTCTTCTCGACCGCACAAACCAGCATCACGTTGACAGTTTATACTACCCTCTATATACCAACGACAACCTTCACAACATCCGTTACGGTTTCCACATCTCTTACAACCGTAACCCCAACCACCACATCAACCATTTTCAAACCGCTTCCTACGAACTGCATCAATATCATCGGCCAAAAGCTTTATAATTCTGCTAGCCTCGGTCGCGATGCCGATTCCGCGCCGGGTATTCAGCGATTTTTCGCAGAGAGAACCGAATTTAATTATAGCCAGTGCTGCGCTTGGGTTTACGAGCTTCCTGACAGCGTCGTGTGGTTCTTTTCAGATAGAGGAGCTGCTGCAGGAGCAGCGCGCTACGTATGCCGTCCTTGGTTCAATCTCAGCCAAGTTTCGACAAATATTTCGCCCATCTGCCCCAAAGGTGTATTAGCGGATGGTGTTGAAAAACTGGGTCCACCAGGTACAACTGGATTTGGAGTCGGGCCATGCTTTTCTAAAAACCCTGGTAGGCTCTAGTCAACTAGCTAATAAACTGGATGGCCGGATACCTTAAAAAAAAAAGGGCCCCCCTACCCAGCAAGCAATCAGCCAATAAGACAACATACAAGCCAGTCAGACAGGCAACCAGTCAGATAGATAGGCTAGATAGGCAGGGGAAAGCTAATAAACCCATGATACTTGGATAGCCTGTCTATAGATGCTACTAACTATAAGTTGTCCGAGCTGGTCACCCGCTCTAACCTACCACAACAACAAAAAAACATTGCCAGTCTTGCACTTAACACGTTTTGTTTTTCACATTTGGCATTGTAAATATCTGAACGATTGATTTAAATTTCTTGGTTTGAGGTGTAATGATACGGAGCGAAGCACCAATATTTTCAGCGGTTCACGAACATCTTCCTGTACATTAGTACCTTCAGTTGTAATGAAATATCATTTTGATTCGAAAGTTCCCATACTTGCATGCCTCACGTATATACTGTGATAGATGCTATATGAATATTCATCATGTTTATATAATTTTGCTCAAACACCGCGTTCGGGAAATGAGATGTCTAGTGACAATTATGAATTCTCTCTGAAATGGAGCAAATTACGCGCCTAGCATAATAATACTCGGGTTTGTTTCTGTTGGAATTGGCCCTAGCCATGGTTTATATCCAAACGTTTCTACCACGAGTTTGCTTGTTTTCTGCAATGGCTCTAAGATCTGGACCAACACTCAAAATGCCACGGACGAGAATAGCGGATGGTCATGTTTTTCGGGCCGCATTTCTATGCTTAAGTTGGCTTTCCTTCACAAAGGCTTACTATTTTGCTGCGACGAGGAACAGTCCCACACGGCCACAAGGCATCCCGAGCTGGGGATGGCAGCCGTTGGGGGACGGAAATGATATGGCATGTAAACCGGGAGGAAGCGAACAAGATGGATGGGTAAGCTAGCAATCTAGAAGAACCCAGTTAACCTCACGCATTAAGATCCTGGCTCGGGTAGTATAAATAAATAACTGTATGCTGACTTGAACGATGAATGCAAAAAAAGCTTCAAGCATTTGGGGTGATAAATCAACAGATCCCTCCTCCGGGTGGACAAAACGGTAACGCTCAGGGTTTTATATTCTACTCCGATGCAAACTGCCAACTTGATCAATCCGACAAGATACTCTACATCAAATTCGATGAAAACTCTGGATCTCCGCAGGTTGTAAATCTTCGAAACCTAGCTTGGCAGACTGACCCGGAAAACGAGATATCTCTGGCGAATAACAAGTACCGAAGCTATCGAGAAGTGTTAGCAAATGACCCGCAGTTACGGGAGGTTTTACCTACAATTGAGCTGCCCGCCACATATGTCTACCCGGCGGAGCCATACACAAATCATGAAGGACAGAGGAGCTGGGGAGGAGAAATTATCGAGGGAAGTGTCACAACGCTGAATGTTATCCCGGCGCAGCAAGGTGGTATTATAAACCCCGGGGTCACTATTTTCGATGCTTTATTGTCTCTCATGTCAGGGCTGGGCCAGGATTTGGCGAACGAGCAACAGTTGATGCAGTACGCAGACCCAAGCATCGCGTTTGCTGGTATGGGCGTCGCACCACCCATTGTGGGGACACAAAGAACGACGCCTTCCCGAGTGCTGGATCTGACTACACAAAATATGGACAGGCCGCCACCGAATCAGAACCCTGCGGCAAATACAGGTATGAATATTGAAACACAGGGTACGGGGAACTCGATGGCTAGGGTTGATTTCCCTTTATACGGAGATACGAACATAAATCAACCTTTTAGGGGTAGGTCTCGAATGACACATCCATACTATGATATGGAAGATTCGGAGGCACAAAACACTCCAGCGAACGGAGTAGACATGCCAATCGACCTAGAAGAGTTTATTCCTCATGGGGAATTTAACCCGAGACGGATCATGGCAGCTATAAGGCTCAGATGGCAGGCGGTAGTTCGAGAGAACGATGCGCTAAGGACGATGACCGGACGAAGGAATAATCCGGAGACTAATCAGCAGACAAGGTCCATTCTTCAAGAGGCAGTCGATTTATTCGAAGAAGGGCTTAGAACTGTTGAAGCAATGGAGATTAATACACAGAGACTAGTCCAAGCACAGCAACAAATAATTCAGTTTGTCGAAGACCTAGAAGAGGAGGAAGCGACTGAAAGGCAGGTATATGAGCGTATAGTCGAAGGGGTTCAGCAATTTATGGACGAGTACCAGAAAACCTTCATCCCAACTGCGGAGGCCACAGCGAGGTACCAAACCGCACCTGCTGAGATCGAGATCGCGACAGAACTTTTGGAGGGCGCCATTAGGACGCTCGAGCAGGAGGCCCAGCGAGTTATGAACGATTTTTCCCAGAATGAAAGAGACTACTCTGAACGTTTTGCGAGTGTTTACGATTTCTTACAAAACATTGAGATCAGACTTAGGCAGCTGAGCGATCAATTGGATATAGACAGTCCGGATATTATCTACGGCATCGAGGGGACAATACGGGTCAGGTCTATGAGGCACCAGAAGAAATCATTCAATTGCAACGAATGAATGTCGAGGATGTGAACGATTACGAAGAAAGGAACGAAGAAGACGAAGAAGGGGAGGAAATAGCTTATGAGTACACTCAGGGGACCAATGTGAAACAGAGCCCGCCCGATACTGATCCGGATAACTCAGCACGGAGAGAATAAGTCTTTACTCTTTTAATTATTATATTCTCATTCCCAGATTAAGCTAGCAGTTACATACAATTATATGTGCATACTGAATAAAAAGGTGCCCGTAGATTTCATATGCTACTTGACTCATCAAACTCAGACTCCTCTCTGAATTGAGACTGTTTTCAGGGTTACTCTATCATTGTATTATGAGATCTCCGTATCTGAAACTTTCATGTTGCTTTCAAATGGGCTGGTGTATCGATCAACAATACCTACTTCATTTCAATCCTCCAGCTCGTCTTCGTCGTGGAAACGAGCGAATAAATCGTCCGTGAACTTCTTTACTTCAAAGGCTGATACTCTAGTCTCGTTGGAACAGCACAATTGAACCACTTTCTTCGCCGGCTCTGGCAACAAACTTAACTCTCTTTCACTTGGGTCCCCGATGTCTGGCATTTTTCCAGTCCATATTTCCAGAATAGTTTTCCCCATAGCATATACCATACTAATACCTAGCTCCGGATGCTGATCCACGGACTCCCTTCTCTTGTTTGGGTCGTGAGGCCCTGCGTGCCACTGACCTGCCATCGACTGGGGTCTGAATGCCGCCGAACTCTTGGAGTTCTCTAGATCAATAATCTTGAGTTTTCCCGGATTTATCAGCGACGGTTTGGTGGTTGTGCTACTGCGTCTCTCCGCCCGATTTCTTTCTATTGTAACCCTTGCAGTCATGATATCTTCCGATGCTGAGATATGATTGGTGAATTGCTCCTCCGGAAGGC
Organism: Arthrobotrys iridis; assembly: GCA_036971165.1. Taxonomy (NCBI): domain Eukaryota; kingdom Fungi; phylum Ascomycota; class Orbiliomycetes; order Orbiliales; family Orbiliaceae; genus Arthrobotrys; species Arthrobotrys iridis. The sequence goes on along the minus strand of JAJTTS010000001.1, from coordinate 3,766,697 downwards.
CATCGGCCGTATCTAGCACTATATTCTCACACTTGAGATCCCAATGCTCGAAGCCAGCAAACTCCAACGCAGCTATCGCGTGGACGATCTGACGGAACCAGCATATCTTGATCTCTTCCGGAATAGCAGTAGTATAGCAATGGGCTGTCAGATCCCTCTGTGGGTGGTATACGAACAAAGCTCCAATGAATTGAGTGTTGAATTCCTCCAGCTCATCTTCCACGGCACTGTCGCTCAGAAGCTGCGGTTCCCCTGACGTTTCTTCGTCTTCGATATCATGGATGTACACCAATCCAACTAGCTTCACCAGCCATCTTTCTAGTTCAGGTCCTTTAGCTACCAGCCTCTTATAGTTGGTAACCTCGAAGCTGAGACTTGATGCCTCTCGTGCGAAATCCACGGCTTTGTAAATGCATTTAGTCTGCGGTGCCGGTGACCCAGACACAGCGGGTGACTTTGCTATCCGGATGTTCGGACGAATTTCCCTCGCCTCAAGAAACTTCAGGGATGAGTGGTGAATCTTTGGGAGCTGAGGGTCGGATATGATGGCTGTATGAGAGATTGAAGGGGGTGGAAGGGGATTTGAGAAGGCGTTGCCGGTTAGGGAAAATCCAAAACGACGGTGAGATGGCAGCTTTGAGGTAGGATCTTGCTTGAACAAATCCACAAGATGTTCCGATAGCAGAACTGTGAGTTTTCTTACGCAGTCATGCTCAGACGATAAGAAGTTATTGAGAGCGGAGTTGGAATGTGACGTTGAGTCTGAGTGTTCATCGCGGTGGATGTCAAGGTAGATGTGTTGAGGTGTTGCAGACGCGGAGTTGGAGAACCAGAGCTCCAGCCGGGAAAGGACTGTCGAAGCTGTGGGTTCATCCGGCGTGGTATGGGATTTCTCATAGAGAAGGTTCGGTCTTGCTTGGTTACATCATTCGTTTACCATACATCAGCAACGGGGTCTTGACATTCAAACCGAGGCCGCAGCAGAGGACTTACTCGTAAGAGTTTTCAGAAGCCATTTGTCAAATTGTGTCGATGTATATGCCCACTGAGGCACCAGACTCTGGTTTGAAAATGGAGGATTCTGAATATTCAGAGAAGTCGACGAGTGTCTTCATTATAACGGGTTTCAACTAAGCATGTGGTGTGATGGACAGGAGCCCGGCCTGCCATCGACGGCTTAACCAGCTCTAGCCAGGAGCCCTTCATCCAAACTGGGAATTCCAACACCAACGCGAATCTTAACATGGGATAACGTTGTGAATGTACCGTTCTAGGACAAGGGAATGTTGGCCAGGCTAGTTCTAGTCAGTAGGAGGATAATGAAATAATCTCAAGATAATTCAAATTGTGATTAGACATACGCGTGCCCATGTGGTATTCATATGGAGATCTTACTCGATGATAACACGGTGAACATGCTACTTTTAGTTCCATCATTTTCTATTTTAAAGTTCTCTATATAAAGTCTACCGTCAGGATACTTTACAGGTCCCACCTAACCACCTAAGTTTCAGGACGAGATTAATTTTTACCTCAAAGTTCCGAAATAGCAATAAAAGTTAAATTCTGCTCCTTGGCCTCAGATCAATTACAAGGGGCGATTAGTTGTTACCATGTAGCAGAAGGGAAATCACGACATTTGCTATCTTCGAAGTCGCATATCGGCCTCATGGCGTGGATTTCTTTCCTCAAACAAGAAGTGGAGTTTTCATTATCGGGTATATATCATTTTACTGGGGGTTAGCGCTTCACTACCTAAACTTCATATATAAAGTGCACGATACATATGGGTCTCTATCCTGATTATAAAACAGGTCAGCAACATAGTCGCGAATACAATAATTGACTTCAAATATGGTTTCGTTCATGACTCACAGGCCGTCACCAAAATAGTCACGACTTTCAACGATCTTTACCTTTCTATCAAATTTATTCACATCGACGCACATAATTCCTATAGTTCTCTTAGGGACAACAGGGATGGTATGCGCACAAGATACGACGCTTGCCACTTCCACAATCACGGAAACATTCGTTGAGATTCACATCGTCATCTCGGCAGTTACCCAAGAGTTGGCCTCATGTCCATGCCCTAGTAGTACGCTGCACATTTTAGCAGATCTGCCGACTACGGTAGCTTTTCTAGGGGCGCCTTTGGAGTCAGCTACCGTTCTTCAACTTTATTTTATGGTGCCTGCTCAAGATAGTTTGGCTAAGAGGAATGAGATAGAACGAGGAGAGGGAAACCCAGATTCGAACGAGAACTTGGCACATACACGGAGAGATGGGAAGGTTGCGTCGTATTTCATGAGTCGAGCTGACGAGAAAATTGTCATCGACACCGTCCCACTCGCCTTGTACGTCGGTAGCGACGGAATTATCTCCCAAGCGTCCGATATCTCTCAACGCGTTTACTTTTCTCTCCCGCCTAGTTTTACTGATGACAAACCCGGCAGCGGGTTCAAAGATATACTTCCTCTCTCAATCGGCGATCCTTCCGACGGCACGGTCTCTAACGGCTTTGTCGAAGCCACAGACGGCAATATATACTTTAACACAACTAATTACGGGCGAACCTGTACCCTCGGCTTCACGATTTGTCCAGATGATGAAAGTGAGGTTGCAGGCCAACCTATTTATATGTACGATACAGCCTTGGAATCTCCAGCCGTCAGTGGATGTCTGGTTGGATCGGCCAAGAAACGGGCATATAGTGAATTTGCAACAGGGCCGATTATTGGATTCCCATTTCTCTCCGCTGCTGGGGGGATCTCAAGTGCGTCTTAGAGCAGGCCATGCTCTGGTTTCCTACCCACTATTATATCTCGAAAGCGGACATAACGCCAACCGCAAAACTTAAACTTTTGATCGGATTCGTAAATATGTAGCCTAAGTTAAAGCTAGTGGAAAGAGTGGTTAATCGTTTTTAGGAGAAAAAACGGGTATCTAGAATAATTTGTTTGAATCTGATAATAATTTATGCGCAAAATGGTTTCTAATAGACATATAACTATATAAGTGCAAGCCACTTCAATGATATGAAATATATTCTACAAGGGCTTGGTTGAACAAAATTGTATTGTAAGTAGCACAGAAGAACACGACTTGTGTGAGGCTCTAGCTTCTGCGACATCCGTGCTTCCGGTGATGACAAAAATTTGGAACTGAAGGCCAGTTAGAGTTCATTGGAGCCACAGAACGAGCTGGCTTCAAGACTAGGATCCATAGGCTCTGAGACGACCTTGGAGCCGCACATTCGTTGTGAGATTGCTATTTCAGGCAAAAATCGCATTAATCTAACCTAAAATAGAAGTCAGATAAAATGCCACTTTAGGAAATTACTGGGGTGGCATCCCAACACGTGCGGTCGACTGACCTACAACTCTCCACACCCCGTCCTTCTCAAGCTCACCACCATCCATCATCCGCCAACCTCTCGAATCTCTCCCGCGGCTCCCTTCCGTCTAGCCAGCGCTTCGCATCATCGGTTGTCCGCAAAATCACCGTACATCCTCCTTCGGAACCGGCATCCTTACCTTTCTACACTCTTTGCGCTGCACAACTCACAATGGACGGACGACGAGGCTCAACAGGTCCTGCCAATGCTTCCTCCCGAGGCTCCAACCCCGGCTACCAGTCGCCGTCTTCGGGACCAGGGAATCTCGCGAGCATTGATTGGGTTATCGGCACTCGGTGGGTCACTCTTCGGGCCGTTCCACCGTAGCCTTGCGCCTTACTGATTTACAGGATTTCCGTCGTTCCAGGGTCAAAATAACCACGATACTCGACGACACCATTGAAGGCAACATCTTCTCCTACGACACGACTGCCAACTGTGTTACTCTCATCACCGGACCCAATTCTTCCTCCGTAATCTCCAAGAACACTCCTGTGAACGTTCGCGTCCTCAAAATCCCGTTCCTCAAAGACGTCGCCGTCATCACGCCGTCTAAACCACCACAGAATACTTCAACATCGAAGGGTCCGTTCAGTGCTGCTGAACCACAAATACGGGCCTTGAGCATACGAGCTATCAGGGAAAGAGAACTAGGGGCTCTAAGAGCCGAATCGGAGAAACTACAAGGACACGGAGTTGGAGTTACAGCAGAAGGCCAAGACATATTCAATGCTCTGAGCAAGACGTATGTTCAATTATGTTTTCTGTCACTGATACTGGTCTAATGGATCTGTCGTATAGAATGCAATGCCGATGGCAAGGCAAAGACATTGTCGTGTTCGATACCATCATCATCCAGGAACCCTACACCCCGGATAAATGCAGCTCTCCGAACGCAAGTGGACAAAACGCGCTAACGAGAGTGAAGAAAGTGGTACGTTGCAATACTAGAGTATTTTGTTGGTTATTTGCTCCAGATAGGCTCATAATACTATAAATGATAGCTTGAGGGTGAACGAAAACGGCTAGACGCTGTACGACGGAGCAACGCGAGCACACCGAATCCGCCGGGAGACCGGAAAGGAGGATAGGGTCCTCCATCGGGCCGTGCGAATCGTCGGAAACAGAGCGGAGGCTCCAAAGGCTCCATATCAAAAAGGGGACTGGATCGATTGAGATGATGGTGAGGGCATGAGCCCCTAGCTTTTTTGAACTGGGACCCTATATACCCTTGTGAACACCACCAAAGTATAATACATCTCTATCTGTTTCTTTCCTTTCTCCTTTCTGTTTGGTGCGTTTCGGAATGATTCGCATCATAGAGAGTTCACGGGGACGAATCAATGATGAGGCTGGGCGAGAGGATGAGATACCTTTAATGGAATGCAGATTACAAAAACAATGAAAAACCTTTGATACCCCACAGTCCTCACCAAAACAAGAGAAGCTGATTAAGACGATAATGGATGATCAAAGTAATTCTGTAGCCTGGGCAGTAAACAGACTTCAATCTTCAATATGCCATCGGTTAGAGGGAATGTGTCCTCATCGCTCCATCATGCAGTCATGCAATACCTTCTAATTATTTTCTCCCTGCTGGTTGTCCAAGGCATACTATACGTACCTAGGGAGTTGACTCATCGTAGCGGATTAAAATTGCGGTTTAACTAGCTGGTCTCGGGTCTCTACCAAGCCAGAGGAGGCAGCCAGTGAACCACCCCGCCACATATTCGTACATAACATATGTTATCGAGTTCTTACGTTACACACACATGTACATTTATATAAATATCAAGTTAGGCTAATGCCTTTCACGAAACTGGATAATGATGTGAGTAATGCAGTAGAACGGATTAGGGTACTCTACATCCTCTTAGCATATCTTTTTTTTTTTTTTTTTTTAAAAAAAAAAAGCTATCTTTTTCTCTGACTTGGTGGTGATCAAGCTAGCTAGCCCCGGAATCAAAGATAGCAGCCTTGTTTTGCAGCTTGGCTCGTTAGGCTGCATTCAACACGGCTATGCACGTAACAGGTGCACTTATGAACCTCCATCGGTTCGCAAGTGCGCCAAATCGCGCCGCCTACCTGGTTAACGTTATCACCTGTTTAAAACCATCGCATCTTGTCGCTGAATCGTTCCATTCGGTCTTTCACCTGCCAAACGACTTAGAATATCTCTAATTGAAGCACTTGCATGGACATGCTGCTGCGGTGGTCTCACGATGCACATCCTTCAGCTCCCCGTTGAGCTCCAAATAGAAATCCTCTTCAATCTCGCGTGGCACGAACACTTTATCGCCGCCCAAGTCTGTCAAAGATGGGCATCGATTCTGAAAACCGAGAGGTTCCGACGTAAACGCTACGTGTACGACAAGATTGAGCCGAACGTACCTCGTCGCTGGTCTCCTACTAATTGGGGCTTCCAGCGGTATCTCCCACAGGACGAGGGACCGCCATGGCGCCCGCGAAGTGGTGGTGAACTGAGTCTGCATGGGCTACTCTGGTCGGAAACCCTGATTCTGTATCTACGACGACAGAGAAACGGGGAGGTGACTGCAACGTTATTAATTACGGCAGATGCTATCGAATATTTATACGAGCCTAAGGGTTTAGGGTTGCTAAAGCAATACCACGAAAAGAGATATGGACGGAGAAGCTTTTACGATATCACAAATTGCCCTCTATTGGATTCCGACAAGTTATACTTTTGGGGCAAACGGGTTGTCAGGGTTCCACCTCCCGCACCGGCGACCCCGCCTCCTAGCCAGACTAAGAGTCCGACGGGAGTCGGCGGAGGCGGGTTTCTCGGAGCTTTCACGAACGCTCTACATATTTCCGATAACAGAGACGAGCGTGAACTTGGGGAATCTTTCCCAGAAGAATTGTACGAGGCTCCATATATTTCAAAACAGGTTCCGAAAGATACGCCGGTCATTCTATTCAGAGGCCCCGTTCGTGTTCAAAAGATGAAATGGGAAAAGCAAGCGCGGTATCTCGGGTTCCCTGAAGACATTAAAAATCTACCTTCATACGAATACGATGGTTGGACAACGAATGATTTTGAGGAGTATCACGATATAGGCTTGGAACCGCTTTATTATTCAGGATCGAACGGCGACACAATCAGGGAATTTGTCGACAGAATAAAGAGGTATCTGATAGACCATTTATTCGAAGACGAGAGATCGACACTGGCCTGCTGGTGTATCTTTGACGTCGAGAACAGATACCTACATCCTCAGCAAAGTGGCACATTTTCACACCGAGACCCGAGAAGGAATGTATGGATCCCCATGACTGTCCTGAGAAATGGGAATAAACAAAGCGGAGTAGATTTTGAAACCAAGGCGGCGAGCTCTAATCGTGTGGGCGCATCCACTTGATTTCACCCATGACACCCCGACGTAATAAGTACGACTTCACAACGTTTTTGTATATAGCTCATCTGTTCAAGCGGCCTCTTGGAATTAAGTGGATATTTCACTCAAAGCTTATACCACCGCCGGTTTTCAAGCATAATCAAGAGAATTCGGCGCTCTTTTCTTGAATCATCCATTACTTCTTGTATCATAGGAAGCTAAGTAAGGAACTTAACAGTCTGAAACCGAAACTCAAAATCAACGCTACGGCAACGCAGACATCTCTAGACCTTATAATCCTAAAAACAACCCACGCAAGTAACGTAGACTATCTTCGGCGGGTGATATTACTACAGTTGGCCAAAGGCGCCGGTTTAACAATTACTAATGACCAGCCGTACTCTTTCCAACCCTCCATCTCGGCAGGATTCTCACAATGGCATCTCTACGTATAAAGGCCTCTCGCTTGAAGACCGCGAAGCCGTGCTATCACTAAATCTTAAAGACGACTATCTACTTCCACCCTGGAATGATGACCTTGACGGCCTTGAATACCCCGGTGTCTGGACACATGGATATCAGAATACCGTCTTGGTTTCTAATGAGGAGAAGCCTAAGAAGCAGAGATTAAACGAAGCTATAGCCCTCAAATACTATGCGTACAAGTATAAGACGAAGTACCGATCTAGGTATAAGTGGAAATATAGAGAGTTACTTAGACAAATAGAGACGGAGGGGACAGCCACGGCTAAAAATAAGTCCAGCTCTATAATTTCAACCTGGGATGAAGAGACCGATGAGGCATCGGAACGTCTGTCTCAAGTATACCAAGAGGAATCTGAAGGTGCAGTTTTGAATAAATGAAATTCCCATTCTTCCCGAATTCAGCGCTAACGTCTAAATTCATTAAGATTACGATATTAGTGTCTCAGTTTGTGCATGTAGCTTCATTTTGCAGTCTATTCTTCTAACGACGCTGGTATTTTATGCCGGGAGATATATGGGATTTTGGACAACGACAGACTTTGCGCCAAAGGGATGACCCCATTCTGTTACAGTATGCGAGCATCGGTATAGCCGTGACCTAACCTGTATCTTATTAGAGGGGCATTATGGCATTGATATACGGATCGAGTTAGGATTATGCGGTTCCATACACCCGGAAGAGTTTTGTAAAACACTGATTTAGCCTTACAAGAATGTGCATATATGAGTGTAAGGTACGGTAGATAAGAAGTAAACTATAGAAAGAAACAAGGAGCTCTCTTATGATAACCTTGTCTATATTGTTTAGATGGACCTTATTCGTACGAGTGGCCGAGTTATGTACAGTTACCCCAGCCAGCCTGATCAACTGTATGGATAGGCTGTTCCAGTCTTTATTAGTTCGGTAAACCTTTTAAATCGCTAAGCGACGAGGGCCTGAAGAATTAACACCTCAAAGACGTGTATAAAAATAGCTTATCCATATACATCTCCACCTCGGTCCAAACTAAAAACCGATATGCGAAGATCAAGCTAGACAAGGTAGCTTTCACGAGGTCTTCGGATCATACAGACTTCTCGCCTAACCATGTCGCTGATTCGGCTTTAGCCGTATCTATCTACCAGGGTCTACCAGCGAACCAGCGACGCTGAATGAGCGAGAAAAACAACCTAACAGGCTGCAAGCAGGTTCTCCAAGCGTGTATGCATGCAGGGAGCTTACGAAAGAGAATTGAAAAACAAACCTGGGGTTAGATGTGGAACCCGGTCAAGGATTTCTTTTGACAGCCTGTGTCGCCGATTTTCGTTTTTATCCAGTACGGATTTACATACGTGCATGTTAGTTTCGACTCCAATAACCATGGAAAGGCCGATTTGCAGAGGAGGCTTGACGCTCGCTTTGATATTATGACGGTATTAATATTACCAATGCATAAGAAGTGCATAGGCTGGATCCGACGTCGCAGTTGCGGATGTTACGGTCGTGGAGACTGTAGACGGTTACACGGTCCGAAGGGGCGCTTGACATATGACTTTGAAGACCTTTATGATAATGCGGGGCAGTATGGCTCCAGTGGCACTCGTTTTCTAAGTGCGGCTTTGGAAGTTTATATAAAGGGCACCGTATTGCTTTCTTGGTCCCTATAGATCTGTTATCCTATCTGTAAACCACCTCAACGATAAAACATCATACAATTCTTTCCAAGCCGACATCCAAAATGCAAATTACAAGCATCTTCGCCGTTGTGGCTATCACATTAAGCCCTCTTGTCAGTGCCGCAGTCTACAAGTGCCCCGCTAGCATGTATACTGAGTACTACTGCTGCCAAAACTCGGGTCCCCTTAGCAACTGTAAGGCTTCATAGATTTGATTTCCCGCGCACCCCTAAAATATGCATAGGATGCAGGAAGAAGCTAAAGGAATAAATGAAATAGGTGTCGGTGGATCCAGCCAAACTGCTTGCAAAGCACCCTACCAATATCCAGCCTGCTGCGCCGGGCCCGGATACAACTGCATCTTCGCGTCCAGTGCCAACACTTGCGCTTGCCCGCCGGTTTACACTTGTGGTTGCTAGTTTGGAACATCTACAGTTTGGTAATTGGTTACCGTAATATCAGCACATGATTCCTGGATGGACATGTTGGTGGGTTTGATAGCCATCAATAGTTTGGGGATTCTGTAGAGCCTTGAGAGCTTGAGGATGTATACTATACACACATATTGCCCTGGATAGGGATCTTGAAGATAGTTTAGGAAGCCTTGAGGCATGAAGTCAAAACGTACTTACACATGAATGAATGAATGAATGACGATGAACCAATGAACGATAGTGCACACACACAATCTTATTCTAAAGTCCAATAGTAATCAAATAAATGTCCAGCATCATCCTAGAGCCAAGCCGTTCGACCCAAGATCATACAGTCACAAATCAGAGCAAGAAGGCTTACAAGTTCTATCTTTGCTGTCGCACCAATGCAGAATTGGCTGACAGTCTACAATATATCTGCAGCCCTTCTCTTTATAATAGTACCCCACACTTGAAATATTTCAGCCTAGGGTCGATCGTCGATCAGGCCTGTCGGTCAGACCAGGGTCTTCTTGACATTGCATGGTCTCCCCAGGTTACAGAAGAGCCGCAACCGGAAGGAAGAAGTTCTAAGTATAACGTTATAAACGTTTCCCGGTCACACGTAACGCATATTCTCGCTAATTGGTGGAGTTGGTGTAACAAACAGGTAACCACGATATATTTGTATCCATCTGATAGTTTGATTATTTCGAGGCAGCAATAAACTATAATGAACCACCATAACCAGCCTCAGAGTATGAATCTAATTATATACACAGAGGAAAGGTCCGAATGAGGAGGGGCGGGCCAAAGCTAGAACAGGATGCTAAAAAAGCTTATATAGAATCTGCACAGTATAGGGCATTCCAACTTTCAAGATTAATATCACCTTTCTTAAGAAAACAGATGGAGGAGCTCACTTGAGTGATAGGTATAGCTACAGCGCAAGCTTCGACATGTCTCTGGGTAGGAAGGTTTTCTGCGACTCGCGAAGCGGAGATAACAATGATCCTAAACTTTCGAAACTCTGTCCTGAGCTCATAGATTCGACGATACCCTACGAAATTATTTCTGATGATGAGCCTATGCGTCTATCGGCGAACAATCTTCGAAGCGATTCGCGGAAAGTTTATGAGTTGTTTTCTGTATAACGTACCCGTAAACGCATTATCTCCATATCCTTCTCGAAGGATGTCATTAACTTAATATCTTCGTCTATCTTAGTCAGAGACCCAGGGGGGCTGGGCTGTTTGTATTCTGGGTTTGATTGGTGTATGACTCCTTTTGGGGTTCCCGCTAGATTTTAATATTGTAGTTAGATTTGATATCAAGATGATTTGAAAGTTGGGAGGTCAGTATTACCATTCTGAGAGGTACTTGCCGGAGGCAGTTCCGTGGTCTCTGCATAGCCTCTATCAGCAATTTCTCACTATTGATCAATGGTAATGAAATATGCAGCTGCTACAAAATAAATAAATAACAAAGTATAATTTACAGCCCTAAATTTCTATAAGTTCACGACTGTGATTGAATTGGGCTTACCCTGGAAGCTAATCCTGAATACAAAAGTTGCCAGCGGGTTGGCCGCTTCATCGGACCGGTACTTGAGGGCTTTCTGTCCCGAACCGTCGCTCTTCGTGAACAACCGTGGGAAACTGGGCTTTTCGCCTCTAGCCTTCAGATTATCCTTCTCCCACCCACTTCTATATATTCGTACTGCCACTGTAACCTTGCCTCCGGGATTATTATGTTTCGGCGGTAAAAAGTCATCCGTCGGTGCCGTAAATGTCTTACTCAGGTGCCAAGGGGTGTCCAGGTCCACGGCGTGCGTTGCAGTTGTGATATTTTCCCAGGCGTACCACTTGCAGAGAGACCCCAGAATTCTCAAGTCTCTCAAGTCGTGGTTGTGACCTTCCACGAATCCGACGACGATGCGGTAGCTCTCGACTTCCCAGCGCTCGTTATTAATTTCGAGATGGAATACTAGAGGCGGTGAACCTGAGTACTTGGTCTTATAGGCTTCGATCTCCTTTACGGAGTGCCGCTCATACTGGCCGCGTTTCCACTTGCATCGGTAGAATAGGGACTCAGAGTCGCCGGCTACAGGTTCGAGAGGTTCGCCCAGCCATATGAGGCCGAGTCGGATCCCTCGTTCGTCTTCCTTTTGCATCGTTGCTTTGGCATGGTTTAAGGTGGTTGTCATCGATATCGCGGAGCCACGATCCGTTTAGATAGTGCGCGATTGCACTTACGGTCTAGAGAGTTTGTCGTCGGTCCAAATTACCTGGTCTCCTCTAAATGCATATACTTAAGTACGAAGAGGCTTCAATGCTGTCATGCACACCCGATTCTTGAAATTGCGGGCTATTGCCCACGTATCTAATGAGGTATTTTTTGGATCGAGGTTAAAATATTGAATTGAAAGATCTAGATTTCGCTAGCAATGATTCAATCAATTCTCGACTACGTAATTATTATAATAAGAGGAAAGCGCCAGGATACAAAATGTTCAGAACCAAAAAAGCTCAACCACCCAAATCATGCCACTCCAAAGAAACTCCCCAAAAATGCAGATATGACAGTATAGCCTTTCTAGTGAAGAACAAACAGTGAATCAACCGAGAAATCCCTATCTTCTCCTCTTCACTCCATCCTCCACCTTTCGCAGCCATCCCTTGAGCCCAACTCCCCTCTCGCAATTCGCCACGATCCACTCTTCCATCTTTTGTCTCACGGCCCTTATGCCCTTCGTAACTGGCATGGCTCCGCCTTCTTCCCCTTCAACGAACATGCCGGGGTTCAGCAACAGATCGAACATCTCATTCCAGATCTCCCCTTGCCAGTACCTCTTCATCCCATTCACGATTTTATATCTCTTCGGCCTCCCGGGCGCATTATCCCCGCTAACCGTGGTTGTTTCGATGTATTTCCCGAAAAGCATGCTATGAACCACCGCGGCAGCGCCATAGTAATCAATCTGGTAGGTCCACGGCCGCATCTCCCTCATCTCAGGACAGTCCTGCTTGTCTGTTTTCCAATCCGCCAGGAATCCAACATCTTTCCTAAAATTATGCATGTCTACTCCTCTGCCGAAGTCTATCAGAACAAGCCCCTTCCTGCTCCAGCCGTCCCCTCCCTCCGGGTCGTACGCAGAGCTCCACTCTGAGTCCTTCTCATTTGTATTGTTGCTATTGGCACCGACAGGCTGCAATCTCAGCAGACAATTATCCGCCTTCAAGTCTCCATGTAGCAAGCCGCGTGTGTGCAGCGCTTCAACCGTCCTCAGCAGCTCCACGGTAAAAAACATCACTAATATCTCATCCATAATACCACTCTGGGTATGCAATGCGTTGTTGGGCGAGGCGGTGGCATTTACAAGATCCAATAATGTCCCCTGTGCGAAATAGTCCAGTACCAAGAATGCTTCGTCTTTGAAGAGATGGAATTCATGCGCATTGACGAGCGACTGGGTAGCTCTATGATTTCCAAGACGTCTGTGAGCGAGACGGGTGATGTAAAACTCCCAAGTCGAAACAGGTGTTTCCATCTTGATAGCCTCAAGTTCACATCGCTTGCTGATCCCGACTGTTGCGGTTTCACCAGCCGTGTCTTCCTCACCGTCCTCGTCATCGTACATCCCGGCCATGTTGTTCTCAGCGAGATACACCGGTGCAAATGCGCCTTTTCCGATCTCCTTACGGATAGTGTACGATATTTCGCCGTTTTCGAGACCAATAACGGGCTGCGAGGGTATAGTTTTGGGTGCATCCTTCCCAGTCGCGCTGATAGCTCTGATATACTTTCTGATCCCATCAGTGCGCTTGCTTGGCTGGGTAGAGTTATCATAGAATCCTTTGAACGATGTTAGGGACTCCGAAAGCTTTGAAAGAATGATTTCTCGGAGGGCGGGATCCATAGGGTTGCATTGTGCATCATCGATAATGGCACCAGAATCGCCCTCTGTTGGTGAACTTTGAGCCACTTGCTTCTTGGCCTGTAAAGCACTAGAGCCAAGCGGCTTCTTAGCCTCTTTGGTCTTTTCTCTAGGCTCGAGATCGTCAAACGAAATCAATGATGTCTCCGTAGGCCTAGATCGCTGAGGCTTCTCAACAGGAACCTCGGGAATATTTTCTTTGTCTTGGTAAATAGCCATCTTCCCGTTATTCCTGGGGAGAGCGTTATCGTTCTCATCTTGAAAAGGGCTCGAAAGGTCGATGAGTGCATCATCACCACCCATGCGCCCCGGCTTACAGGGTGTTGTGGTGGACTTCCTCCTGCCTCGAATTCCTCGGATTGTAGATGGCGGCAGAGACTCGGTCTGCTCGACAATCGGCGTCATGAAGGGTAATTGACGAGACCCTCGGTGATTGTAAATCGTGTGGGGTTCTTCATCCATTAGCTCCTGAGGGCCGATATTCCCATTGTCCAGGTGCATTTGATCCAACTCTTCTGTCGGAATGCCTTCCTCTTGTGCCCGTTTACGCAGCATGTCCACGTCAACAGCCGTGAAACCTGTGTCTTCATCTTCTCCAAAAGCTCCTCTGAGCATATCCGTTCGCTCGTCATGAGCCCGCCCCGATTGGCTGTACATGGTATCAGTGCGTTCTCCGTCGGCATCATCGTCTTCATATTCTTCGTCAGAAGAATCTTGCTTCTTCCCCTGGGATGCAAAGTCGTCCTGCGCGACGAATGGCTGATTAAATATGCTATATATCTCGTCGTTGGCAGCTCTTGTGTGCATAGTCATTGTCGGCTCGGTTGATAGTTGCATGCCCATAGACCGTCTCTTCTTCTTTGGCTTACCCTTTGGTGAAGACGACAAAGCAACTATAGAGGGTGCCGACATCAGCGAAATCCATATTTGGGAAAGTGGGAGATTGTTAGATAATTATACATACGAGTGACGGTGGTACTTTTAGTCACGAATTTGGCGTTCTCGTCATGCACTTCCTCCGGCTCCTTCTCCACAACTGCGTGTCTGCTCCCTAGCATGTCCATCATCATTTCGTCCTCCTGCTGCGCTTTTGCTCGGTCACGGTCAAGCTGCCTCTGCCGCTGACGTCGCCTTTCATCCTCTCTCCGCATCTCACCCCAATCTATGTTAAGTAGCCCGCGGGACCGCGCCCTCAACTCGTCAAAATCACATTCATCATGTCCTTCGCCATGCATATAGACAAGCTCGAGCGCCACAAAGACTGATTCTCGACGTTTCGGTTTACCGGACTGTAACAAGGCTTCCTGGGGGTGCGACTGTGACTGAAAGGCGGCCTAGAAATAGAGGTGGAGAGAGTGAAGGTTTTAGAAATGAATTTCTTCTAAGTACATAATCGTAATCCGCCTGCGTGGGACAAACCGCGGCAAAAACGAAATGCAGCCCGCTAATAAAACAGATGACCGTGTAAGAGAAATAACAGCATTTTTAACTCACTGGATCACGGAAAATCTGGAGTTTCCCTTTCTTGGGTGCTGGGGCTCCTTCCTGCTTGAGTATTTCACCTGCCCACGGTCTCGGGGCGTCCACATTTTCTTTCTTTCTGTCTGCCAAGGTGGCGATGCTATCCCAGCCACCGTCTCTGTCAGACTGCTCGGGAAGCGCCGGTGCAGCGGTACCCGGGGCGTCTGAGAAGATCATCATCTTGTTTTTCTTCTTTGGAGGGGCCTGCCCTTCCGCTCCAAATCCTTGAACAGGAGCCTGGGGATCCCTTGCCTCCGTCTCGATTTTTCGCTCACCAAGAGCAGCGCGGACGATTGGCACCGCCGGCGAGCTTGGTTCGTTCGCATCGGGCGGGTTGGCGGCGAGCCTGGCGATAAATTCGTCGTATTTCCTCCTCAGACGCTCTACCGGCCGCGCGTTCTTCTGAATTCCCATCTCGTATATCTCCTCCGCCTGCGCTCTGCGGTTCTGCGACTCAAGATAAGCGGCAAACTCCTCGTAGTAAAGCGCCAACCCGGCACCAATCCCTTTCCTCGCCAAAAACGCGAAGGACTCCCTCGGTGCGTCAGAGAACTGCTGGATCCAGGCCATCCACAGCTTCAGATACCTCGCATCGTTCTTGAACTCCGCCGAGTCCTCGAACTTGTGTGTGGCGCGGTACAATGTCCTTTCGAGAAGTCTCCCACCGCCGGCGGTGTAGGTTTCTTGAATCCATTTCACGTATCGCAGGAAAGGATCCAGGGGATCATCTAGCTCGTCTGCAGTTTTCAGCTCGTTTTCGTAAGCCTCACGCGCAGCTGCGTGTTCGAGGTTCTGGGTTTCGGTGTCTTCGGCAGCGAGGATAGATTGGGCAAGGGCGCGTGCCGAACGACCGCCAGGAAGCGAGACGATGTTTTCCTTCTGGGCTTCGATTATTGAGAGCTGGACAGGGTCCGCCATGGTGAAGGCGGGGTTGGCGGGGTTGAGGGGTAAGTATTGATGCTGTCAAGATTGATGATGGATATCGGCGCTGGGAAATCTCAACAGGTCTAGTATTTCTGTGGATGATAAGAGCAGTCGATAAAAGATGCCTGGTTTGAGGATGCCGCGATGGATTCCGTTTTGGGGGGTGTTTGGGAAGCAAAAAGTCGTCGAGGCAGCTTGCCTGTTCGAGAGCTTCGTGTCTCTGTTTGTCAACAAACTAACCCGTTTCAGGGGCAACAAGGATCCGTCGACAACGCATAAAATGCAACACTCTGTGTTACATTTCCACAACACATGATGTCGTCGCGATGTCTCCAGCAATCTCCCATCCGCAGATTCGCTCCCAATCGCTCTCTGTATGAATTTTTTTTTAAAAAAAAAATTTTCGAGGCTCATAGGAATCTTGTAAATACTTATATCTTTCCTTCTCTGTAAGCTTAAGGGTATCAGTCATCAAGCTCATCAGCTTAGACCTCATCAAACAATCTTCCGATATTCATCAAAACTACTTTCAAAACCTCACAGGCCTTATTCATTGACATAGGGTATTCAGAATGGCAAGCATTAACACTATCCCGTTCGAGATGCTAGAGAATGTCCTCTCAAATCTTCCCTTCTTTGACCTCGTCCGCTCGCAACTTGTTTGCCAGCGTTGGAGGGCTGTTTTTCTTCTCAACGAGAAGAAATGGCACTACAACAAGGTTACGGAACGGAACAAGGACGGGGAGACGACTCATGATGTCCACCAATTGCTCACCCTGTTCTCGGGCTCTGGGACCAACTCCGGCAAAACTTGTCAGCTCACGGCTATCGCTGAAGGGCGAACGCTCAGCAAGGTCCATGTCTACGCTCTTGACAATGAGAACTTGTTGGGCTTGGCTCGCAGCAATCTGCAGAGGCTCTTGGACCTGACTGAACCGAATGCTCAGGAAAAATCGCAATCTATGGATATCACTGAAGAACCAATTTTGAACGACTTACTGTTCAAGTCCAAGCTCAAGTACGCGGGTGACTGCCAGACCCCCGACATGGTCAATTCCGAGGAAGAACGAGTTTTCTTCGATTGGATGCAATCCTTTGAACTCGGTCTCACCTGGCAGAAAGATGAACTCATAACATACAGCACAACCGGAAATTCAGAGAATTTCAACCCGGAAGCCTTCCCAAGTACCACTCTCGTCATCGCGCGTTTCTGCTTCCTCAGTCCGAGGTACGAAGGAATGAAAGTCGGAGAGTTCATCGAAGATGTCTGGAACGAGACCAAATCACTGGTCTGGAAGGATCACAAGCACGTTTTCCCGAATAATCACACTTCTTTCATCACGATTGCACTTCGAAAATCAAGATTTGATGGCAAGCTCCGTGTTTGGGTCCTTGCCTAGCGGGTGAGGGTCAAATCCGATTCTACCATGTACGTACACCTCCCCCCGCCCCTTGCTTGCTTTATAACTATATTTATTTAAGTAGCCAAGTCTAACGGTTCTATCTGGTGACAACGTGACGCTTAGCCCTCCGCCATATCTACGTGGTTCGGAATTTTCGTTGGAAGTGTTCAAGCGATCAGAGATTATGATGAGTAAACGTTGAAACCGAGTTTACAGTTTCGACGCTCGCTGAGTTCGATCTCTCAACAAACCAATAATTGATTTTTGGGTTTATTCTTTCTTCACCATAACGTCTCACACTCACAGTGCAATTGCTGTCCGATTCCCCGCCTTCCCCCTAACAAAATATCACAACCTCTTACCCTGAACTGGTGTTTAAAAAAAAATCTGCCAGGGCGCCAGGGTTTTCAATCCTACATATGACGAGTGCCTTGTGGGGTCACGTTCTGCCGGAATCTTAAGGGTCCACCTCTCATGCTTATGAGACACTATCATGCGTCCCCTTGCTTAACTATTACCTCCAAACTTTACCCCACAAACAAAACCCCGACAGCACCACCTCAAAGATCCAGATACTTGTCAATCAAAAACCAAACAATTTCTCTCTCTCTCTCTAAGCCCTGAGCTCGTGCATGATACTGTCCAGAAATAATACTAGTGCTTGCCTGTTGTAAAAACCCCTATGCTCAGTAATTTCGTTGATCAAGATGAAATATCCCGAGCGCATCGATATATCTTGCGAAGACATGCATGTGGAAACTTTGAAAAGATACCCCAGACTCGCATCGGTCAGAGCTAGTCTCGAAGCCAGATTCGCCCTATCTGGTCAGAGCCTAGCCATGCCGGCCTGCAGGCCCGTGATATTGTGATCCATGGTGATATTCAGCGCTCGAGCAAGTACTTATGTAAAATCTTGAAAAGGCAGTGTGCACTCTCAATACTTGAGTGTATCTTTCCCCCCTCAATATACTTCTACGCGGAAATTTCTACGACGATCATATAGCCGGGCGGTATACAAAAGTAGCCATGTCCAGCCTAGCCAATTTTTGTGAAAACCAGCAACACTGAATCTCCAGAATCCAACAATAATAACGTGTTCAGTGCAATTTAAACCAGCATGAGCGACTTGACTCTCCAATAACAGTCTGACTAGTTCAGCTTAAGAAAAGAAGATACTACGTCGACAATGAAACTCAGAAGATCCGGAACTTACCGCTAGCCTCAATCTAGATCGATTTTCCAATCCAATCTCCAAATTCACCGTACCCCATGTTCGACTCTTTTAAATTTTTAGTGCGATGAGAGGTCGTACAACACAAAAAATTTCAGGCTAACCACTCATGGAGAAAGAGTGAAGGCGGGTGCCTAGTGTGCTCTCCCTGTCTATCATTCCTCAAAACTACTTTTCAACTGCAAGAGACTCTCAAGCTACTAACGATCTCTCAAACCATAATCACTTAATTCCGGGACATAGTGTTAGAGGTTATGATGTACTGATGTTACCTATGGTCTTCAAAGATGTGTATAAATATAGTCTGTTCTGCTGCTATCTAACTGGATTTTTTTACTCCATCATCATAATCATAACCAACAGTAGCAGAGTCTAAACAGTCGCTCTCTTACCACCTACGCTCTTTTTCTCGAAGAATTTAGCAATTAAGCATATTCGCTTTCAAACACTCGCTTTTTCCTCACTTTTCTACTATAGAATACTTATAATACAGCAAACATGCTTCCATCGCTCATTTACACCGTCTTTTTGGCCAGCGCCCTCACCGTTTCGGCCGCACCGGTAGATATAAGCCAGGTCACCGGTAACAAGGGAATCGAGGCCGTCGGGAACACACTCCAGGGTATCGCTACTGGAAATTCAATTCACGATGTGGTAAGTTTTCTGAATGTAGGTGTATACAATGTATTACTAACTGAGTGATCGTAGGCAAACGTGAAGCCAGAAAAGGTCCCAACTCCTGACTCGGTCAAGGACGGTGTGCCATCGGATCCGACCAAGGGAGTAAAGGACACCATTCCATCGGACCCAACCAAGGCGGCGAAGGACGCCGTTCCAGCCAATGTCGAAGGTTCCCTCCCCAAGACCGAGGAGCCCAGCACGAACATCCAGATCGTTCACCAGACCCTCGGTGATAGAGTCACCTTCCAGAAGCTGAGCGGCACAAACTTCGATATCGTCGATGCCATCTGCTGCTCCAACATCGAGGAAGTCCTCGCCTCCCACGACATCGAGAAGTGCGAGGTCGTGCCGTGTGTGATGGAAATCCTTGCGTTCGACGACGAAAAACTCGTCGGTGATACTACACGTGAGACCAACCCAGCCACCGGTATCATGGATCTTACCAAAGTAAAGGGTATGTGAATTTCCTCTTTCCACTCGCTCCCTCGGTAATATATTTCATATCTAACTTTCCCTTTTTTTTCTTTCTGAAAAAAATAGCACTCGGCGATATTCCTCACGTCAGCGATAGCACTTTGGACACCGCCTCTGCGAAGGCTGAGGTCGACAAGGTTGTCGTGACAGTCACAGCGCTCAAACAGACTGTCGAGGGAGAGACCCCTGCGAAGGCTGGGGAGCCTGCGAATGTTGAAGAACCTGCGAAGGTTGACGAGCCCGTGAAGATCGGAACTATCGGCGCCATCTACACCATCTCTATCGCTATTGATATCACACTCGCCCCTGCCGGCGACGGTGTTTTCGCACCTAGTACCTAGATTTATTTCGTTTGGTAGGAGAAGTTCGCGGGTGACATTAAAGGCTTGACTGCTTTTGACTGCTATTATCATTTTCAGTTTTTAGCATAGATTAATATATTTTTATTCTTGAACAAGCACTTACTGTCAATTCACTCTGCCATGAAGAGAGTTTTAAGTTGTAATATGCCATCACACACCCGCTTGAGGCTGTGAGATCGTATAGCCTTGTGATATGGCCGATTCAAGGCTGCCAGTGATCCGATCAATGTTTGCGCAGAGTGTCCAGTTTCGCAGACCCATAGTATAACCTCTGAGATATTAAATTCAGAGCCAGGTAAACAACGGTAGTATTACCAAGGACTTTTGAGCCGAGAATATCTATATATTTGGTTCGTAGAATATGATATGGTCCTGCACACCTCCCCAGGTTCCATACATGCTGTAACCCCTCTCCCTACTAATTGAAATGTTAATTTGGGTATGGACGATCTCGAATTGCGGCTTGCATAATCTTAGCTTCTAGTCGGAAATAACTAGTATCTACAAGACCGAACATTCTATGGTATACGAAAATCGAAAGCTTGATGGCAGTACAGCTAATCGACACTACTAGCCAACTATAAGGGTATGCAGAGGAGAGACTCCTACAAGACGTTATTTGACTTAAATAATCGAATGCCTATATCTTTGCTAACATATATGCATAGCGTGTAACGGTTACGTTTTACAATACTAGGAATTTCCATGCAATATCCCCAAACGCCTGAAGTTCGACAAAACACAACTAAAATCGCATCTCCTCTCACATTTTCCTCGCTGCCACCAATACTTTATCACGTCATTGCTTTTGTTCAAAAGGCAGTTTCTATTATTATCAGTAGCTGCTGAGCCGAAGCTTCTTATCCTCAATATTGATACGTGTTCCACCGTCTCCAGGTATGTATATGTCTCCCGCTTTCATAACATGGTCCAGGAAGGTCGTTTATATGATCGCTAAGCCACAATAGGTAGATTCAACTCTATGCCACGTTCAAATAGGCGAAGGCATCCCGCCTTCTAGCTATCAAGGGCCGCTATAAATTCAATCTGAAAGACATAAAATGTGGCGATATGGTCAGCATCTCCGAGGGAACTCTGTTCCTATACTCGAAAGAAGATATTCCCTGTTTGGAAGTCAGGTTCGGTCCGGCCGAAAGAAGAGAAGCAGTGATATTCTTTGGAGCTTTAGTTCGGCAGCTCAATCCTGAGGGTAAGCACCCTTAATTGATTGAACATCGTGTCGTCTCAGAAGTACTTGAATAACCATACATCTTTAAACATTACAACAGGCACCCTAGGTTTGGTCCCGAGAGCCGTAGCTTTCCATGCACTCCACGAAGTCACCAACCGTGACAAGACCAAGTCGATGGTATATCGTCAGCAACTCTTTTCGAATTCATCGTTTGCAAATACGGGGGGGTCAATGCGAGACCTCTATCGGGAATGGAACTTTAGATTCGTAAACCCCCTACTTCTGTATCAGCTAAAGATTTTGAGTTACACCACCGGCGGTTATGTATTCAGACTACTTAGGGAATACGCCTACACCGACCCGCCAGTCGATGGGCTCTTGGTATTTTCAGAGGTGTCTAACGGGGCTATTGAAAATCCTAGCCGCGGGGTCCGTCTGTTCGATATCGTTCACCCGAGCACGCCAATTTCGGATGCAAGTAACGCGGCCTTTAGAGCATGGGCTCTGATGATCCAGCCACGGGATATGCAGCCACAGATGACTCCTATTGGTCCTAGTGGGGGGATTCCAAAGGTACAAGGTCAATTTCTAGAGCTTGGGACAACCCCTCTACAAGATGTTGCCGCGAACCTGAACCCTACCAGTACCTATAACGAGACCGAATCACCCGATCACCAATTATCGGATATCAAAACGCTCTCATCAACCGCAGCAGAAGGAATCCATCTACAGATGGACCTTCCAGCCACCAATCCCCGGTCGTCTGAGATTTATACTCTCCCACGAGATGATACCCATCCACAAATAATTACTGTCAACACTACTTCACATATGCTTCCAGTTAACCTGGCAACAATTCCGACAGACATTATATTCCAGATCTGTAAATCACTTTTGGCGGAACCAGGTAGCCAGTCCATGAAGGCGAAGATCCGAGCCGCTAAGCCGCTCCTAGGAGTGTCTCGGCGTTTCAATGCGGTTTTTACTGATATCATCTATCAAGAAGTTTATATTGATGCATCATCGGAATACAAGAGTTCGAATCTAACGGCCGACTCCGAGTTTTTCATCTTGAGCTTGAACTCTAACTGGAACTGTTCGAAATCAGCAGCACTTAAAAGCTTAAATTTGAAATTCAACTTAACAAAGCTTGATTTCGAAGCCTATGGTTGGCTCACAGGAGATTACTTCGGGGAAGTTAACTCTTACAGAATCAATCTTATATCTGCAGTGAGCTCTATAGTCCGCAGATCACGCCAAATTCGCAGAATAACCCTGCACGGCTTTTTCGCGTTCCAGCTTTGCGGCGCTGATACTTGGCTCTCAGATAAGCTCCGTGAAATTACTCTCACAGACCCCAGGGAAACCTCTCGGTTTCATTTGATACCATTATTCCGCAAGGCACGGTCATTGAGACAAATTACATTGACTGGCAGTGGCAGGAATAGCAGAGTTGAACCAGGGGCTTGCCTGTCGCCAAGCACGAGCTCTGTGGAGAATCTTTGCCTTAGTAGCGTGAATTTGTTAGGTTTCGAGATGATAGCAAACTCTATTCCAACGCTGAGATCTCTAACTATTCGAAGCTGTGTATTCAACTCGGACGATCTCGAAAAGGCCGTCTCTAAGCTCAGAATTGAGCATTTTCGCTTCGAACTAGCTGATGGACAGCCGCATGCCTACTCCATAGTCACCAAAGCAGCGCATAGTCTGAAGTATCTGGAATTAAAGGCAGATCGTATTTGCAAAACCGTCTTCAAAGATCATGAGTGGCCAGAACTACGACTGTTTTGGTGTATCCCAGCAAATAATAGATACACCAGCTGCCCAGACGCAGTTAAGGGAAACGCTTATAGTGTTTGGCATCATCTACTCAGCAATTGGATTAGCCTCCCGTTTATTAATATATTGGAGTGTGGCTTTGGGGAAGGTTTGTTTTCGGTCACCCTTGCCTCTGTCTCAATGGGATTGTATGAATTCTAACGAAATTCTAGTGACCGACGTCCTACCTAAGTACATAGGACCGGATAGGTTCCGGCTCGACTATGTTGTGTAAGCCGGGTGTAGGTCGGGTTTTTATTCTTACGTATGATCATGTGATAAACCTCGAAGGTGTTTTTAGGGACGGCGGGTGCTACCCAATTATCAACCTAGATTGACAAAAATGCAAAATTTTATATAAGGAGCTGTGATAAATTTATAAACCGTAGAGCAGATTGAACCATCATATACTTTCAGGTCGTTAGTACTAGTCACGATCGCTTTTGATGATTGAAGCCAGCTGCAGTCCTATGAAAAAGTTGCTCCGACAGTTAGCTGGTAGTCGAACCTGTCATATAATGTCAAGGAGTTCAAACAAGTCTACAACTATAAACATACATCACTAAGTACCCCTCTAATGATAAAAATAGATTCTCGAACATATGAGCAGAGGCCAACTCTACAGAATACTAATGCATGAATGAATGCAGTATATACAAACTTCTACCAAACCTGGCTACAACCCAATAGCCTGCCTGAATACCACATGATAGCGCATACATTGTTGAGGGTTAGCCTTGAATCCGGTAACATTTAATTGATCCTAGTTGCCTACAGGAATTCGAAACTTCAATTCCAAGAGAAAACACGAATAAATTTTGCGTTTGAATCTTGCCCGTCAGGTTGAACCAATCCCACAGTATCCCACCGCTTCATTTTCCCTACCAGGATAATAAACATGAAGAGAAGTCTCCGATGTAAACAAATGATTCTCAACTGTAATGATAAAAAAATGAAAAGCTTCCCGCCACGTCGATGAATCATCCCTAGCCTTGCGACAAGATATTTCAGAGCACATTTCACACCGGCTTTTATGACAAATAGCAACCTTACTGTAGAAGGAGCTGCGTATTATTCACTAGACGGCCTTTCTGTAGAAGGATCCGTACAACCTTGATCGCCGTCCGCCGAAGGGGCAGGCTCTTTGCCATCGACTTTAATATCCGGTGGATATTCAAGGGCTTCTTTCTTATCCGCAAGGCTTTTGGCAATTTCGCTAACCCTTTGGAAATCCTCGACAGTCCAGTCTGTCTCGAATCGGTAATCACGATAGTTATCGTGATAATCCAGAAGAACTTTTATGAACTCATCACTCTGCGGTCGACAGTGTAATTCATCGTTTCTTAGGCGTTTAATGTGAGCCACCAAAGCCCACAACTTCGGGTCGAGGTTTATTTCCCGGAGGGTCGGGAGAATAGCGTTGAATACGGGGAAAGCGAACTTTCCGGATTCCGAGGTCTCCATGTACTCAACAAGCTCAGGAGTTAAATGGCCCATTCTGATCTCCCCGTATACTTCACTTTCGGCTCTGGTCTGTTCCTCTCTAACGCTTGTTTGTAAGAAATGATTTTGATAGGCCTTGCTAACAAATTCAGGAGCGTCTTCGCCGCTGAAATACACTCGAGCAACGTAATCAGCGATGATGCTGACGATTCCGGCGGCTTGCATGGATACTACAAGATATCTGGGCACGCGCTGCCAAAAGATTTTAGCTTAGAAGGATAGCCTTTGCCACTTTCAAGACTTACATTGGATTCTGCTGCATATTGAAGCATGCTAAGTGATGAGCTGATCTGGCGTCTGACCTCACTCGTGGTGAATGTGACTTCATTCTTTATGCCTGCGTCGGCGAGCTTATTGATGCGAAGTGCTTGGCATTTGAGCTCTTCCATTGTCACCCGCGTTGGGAAGGCTGTAGCCGAGGAAATAGACCTTTCTTTCTGATCTTTAAGTAATAAAAGATGTGAATCACCGGCGGGAGACTATGATCCGAAGTTAGAATTCTCGAATATCGTTTTGATTGAGCAAGGTAGATGTATGAAAATGAAGCATACAGAGAGTTTCTGAGACCATTCTATAGGAACTGCCGACCAAAAACTTTCTTTTTGTGGTCTGTAGTAACTTAGATAGCTCGTTATGACCTTTCGAAGCGTGTTTCGATCTAAGGTGGCCTTCGGCGGTTTTTTTGATAGTAACTGGCTCATACTGGGCTTAAGTTTGGGAACCAGGCCGCTGAATGTTTTGAATTTTGGAAACTTCATGGCTCTTGTTAGAATACAGATTGGATTCGGTACAGAGATGTGAAAGTGGCGAAGAAGACTAGGAAAGATGGAAGGAGCAGGATGGGATTTGTACTTACTTTTGCAATCGGAGTAGGGACCTCAAATTATGGTCAATTTGAGCCTTAGACACTCGATCTGTGGAACAGAAGTGTGAGAACTATTTTATATTTCATCATTCATTGTTTTTGTCAGTTGATGTTTTCGAAGCTGTTTCCTAGGGGCCTATGGGAACAACGTTACGTGTGAATGGATATTGTGGAAACTGAGGAGCAGCCCGGCCATGCGTCCCTACTGTAGAGGGATACGCGTACGAAATTTTGCACGGAGTCCTGCTTCAGAGCCACGGTCAAGCACTTGAGTTCGATTGTTCCCTGACACCCTTTCGGTTTTGTAGCGTTGAAGATGGTGATGGTGATTTTGATGGTGATGTTGATTGTGATGTTGATTGTGATGTTGATTGTGATGTTGATGGTGCAAGCATAGTCGGCGATGTAGGTGGTGTCGGGTGGGGCTTTTATACTTGCCTTGACAAAGAGTTGGATTTGGAGAAGGTTTTTTTTTTTTTTGTGATAAAGTGTGTAAAGCTTAAGATATACGCTGAGCATCTGTTCGTTGTTGATCAACAAGATTATGCAGATCTTTGGGAGACGAGTAAACCTAAAAACCGGGTCATGTACACTTATCGAGTGTACTATGGTTAACCCAGTCACGTGACTGCCCATATTATGTATAAGGCCACTCCCCAAGCCCCTCAATAGAACACGCCGTTAAACATCACCCCAACCGTAGCATTTATAATTCTAATGTACTTGTTTGGTTTATATTAGTCTAGGCACTAGACTAGGTAGGTTTATATAAAAATCTCTTCCTCCTGTAATCATTCTAATACGTATTTGAGCGGTCAATGCAATCGAATAGCATTGCCGTAGTGATACCGTATCAATGCTGTATCAATAAACCGCCTTAAGCTTATGATCTTTTAGCTTAGCAAAGTATAAGTACAGGTACTTAATTTAAGCACTGACCTACCTACTAGGTATTCACTCGAGTAGGTTTTCAGGTATAGAGCTATTACAGTCGCTGAAAAGTTTTTAGAGATTGATGGCCGGGAACGTCAATATGTACTTGGGTACTTCTGTTATATATAGAGACCGATACACCCTTCTTGCTGGGCTAAAGTTAGAGAAGCGATATATATATTCGTCCTAGCGCTAGCATAATTACAATTACCGTGCAGCAGCTATTATAGTTCATAGCCGAACTATCGATCCTCGACATCCAGTTTCTTCTCAATTGGGACCGTATTCGATGAATCAATACCGAAGCATTCACTATTCAAGTTTACCGTGCAGTTACAACTAGTGCCGCGAGTGCTGTGAATGCATTATACCGGGGGCCTGGGGTTACTTCAAATCGCTTCCAGCTTTATACGTTATAATTAAGGGCCACTCCTATCAATTTTTCGTTCAAACTGTTCTATCCTTTTCCTTTTCCTTTCCTTTCTTCTTTTTTAAAGAAAAAAAAAAAAATACAAAAAGAGAATAAAGAGCAGTAACTATCCATTGGCGGGATGTCGGTGCGAGTTCGGGTTCGAGTTTTGAGGTCGAGCTCTTGTGGCCACGGATGTGCTTGGTCGGCTGGGACTGAGCATTCGGGCATCACGAGGCCCTTTTCTTCACTTCTCCGTCCGCTCAACCCTTCTCCATCGCTGCCCTCGAGCTCGAACTAGCGCCCGTTCAGGTAGGTCCTGTCCCCAAAATCCATGGCCGACACGATAGTTAGTTAGCCTGGGACCCCACCGGACACGATAACTAACAGATATCTTAATTACACATGCATAGGGACTTTTTTTTCTTTCTTCCATTCCTTTAACTTGCTTGAAGAATAAGGGAATTCGAACACAAAGCTAAAAAGAACAGCTGTTGTTGTCGGCTGCTTCACGGTTAACCCCGCATATCGGCCATTCTTGGGCTCGTCAAGACCCACCACTACCATTTGCAGGTCCTACCCTGGTCTAGTTGGCACTAATGCACGGGGAGAGCAGGGGTGGAGAACGACTCGACAGCAAAAGTCCGATCTCCTGAACGAGATCGTGGGTGTTTCTCCTCCCCATTCCTGAGAGAGAGCGTACTAGCGCGTGTGTTTGTAGTTGTGTCACCGGTTCAACCTCAAACCTCTCATGGGAAGCCGTCCATTCGGACGAACCCGTCTGCAGAAACTACCGAGCAGTTTGGACTAGTCCTCGAAGGGGGCTTTTCCTATCACGGATTTTTCATCTAAGAGAGGAAAAGAAAAGAAAGAAAAGATCTTTTTCCGGTTTTGAATATTTAGTCTGCCACGATGCCGCCGAAGCTTCAGGAGGGCCAGACTCCCACTCCTCCTGCTGATACGACTACTACTAAGACTACTACTGCTACTACTGGCGAGTCAGTGACATCAAGATTACATTCCTCTCTACCGGATGGCACTCAGGGAGAAGCTGCTGGTTCCAAGGACTCCTCGGATGCTACGACTAATCTAACATTCCCCCGTCCTCCTGATCCACCAGCCCCCGTTGCTGCTGTTGCAGTCTCATCATCATCATCATCATCATCATCACGACCATTCGGATCAGAAATGCCCACACGGTCACAACCGGATCCCAGCGCTAGACGGCGATCTCGTGGTCAGAGCATCTCGACCTCATTCTCCCCCATAGGCACTCAGACCTCATCTCCGACCGGCACTCCCACGGATAAAGTAAGCCCTACAACCCGTGCTCGTAGCATCTCCCAGTCTCTTCAACCAACTCCCGAACAATCCGGCAGCGGCGGTAGCAAAGAGGAAGAAACACAGAAACAGAAGGATTCCCTTGAACTCTCAACCCTATCCTCCGGCGATTCGGACGAGGAGGCCGGACTCACCGAATCCGCTCGCGACCGACGTCGTAAGAAAAAACAGCGAAGGAGAGGGTTAGGCGGGCTCAGCTCCGACAACGGCAGGATGCGTGACGTTCACGCCGCCGCCGGTTCGAATTCCTCGTCGACGGATAATTACAATCACGATGGCAACCACCATCACCACCAACATGTCACGGAGGAAGAACTCGCGCACGGAACGATCATCAATGGTATAGCGGTCACAGAGGCCGAGAAGCGGGCGGCGGATCAAAACGTCATGAAGAACTTAGCCATAAACTGTCTGTTGATCGGCATGTGGTACCTGTTCTCGCTGTGCATCTCGGTATACAACAAGTGGATGTTCTCGGAGAAGCATCTGAACTTCCGGTTCCCATTGTTTGTGACGTCATTCCACATGCTGATACAGTTCTCCCTGGCGTCGCTGGTGATGTGGTACTTCGTCCATTTAAGGCCGGGATATGTGGATCCGGAGACGAAGAAGAAGAAGGAACGGATGGCGGCTTCTTCATCCTCATCATCGAATACATCACCAACACGGGGGGCGCCGGAATCACGCCCTCTCACCACGGGAGACGACAGCGACTCCGACGAAGATGCGGAGGATACGCGGGCTCTTGCGAATCAGACGCAGGAACCGGGCCCGAAGAAGCCGATCATGACCAAGCTGTTCTACGCCACGAGGATTGCACCCTGCGGTATGGCCACCGGGTTGGACATCGGACTAGGGAACATGTCGTTAAAGTACATCTCTTTGGCGTTCTACACGATGTGTAAATCGTCGTCGCTGGCTTTCGTTCTGATATTTGCGTTCGTTTTCCGTCTGGAGAAGCCGACGACCAAATTGATCTCGGTCATCACGGTGATGACGATCGGAGTGATCATGATGGTGGCTGATGAGGCGGCTTTTGTGCTGATCGGCTTCGTGCTCGTGATGCTGGCGAGCGTGCTGTCCGGGTTGAGGTGGAGTCTGACGCAGCTGCTGCTGTTGAGGAATCCGGCGACGAGTAACCCATTCAGCAGTATCTTCTTCCTGGCACCGGTCATGTTTGCGAGTTTGCTGATCATCGCGGTCCCCGTTGAAGGGCTTGGGAAGTTCTGGGGACGGTGGATGGAGTTGATCGGGGAGTGGGGGTTGTTCACAGGAGTAGGGATGTTGATTGCACCGGGTATCGTGGCCTTCTGCATGACCGCCAGCGAGTTTGCGTACGTATATCTCTTTTTTTTCCCTTATTCACTTAATATTCTCCCTGGGGTTTGACTGACGGGTATATGTGTGTTTCTTAGGCTGCTGAGACGGACGTCGGTAGTGACGCTGTCCATCTGTGGGATTTTCAAGGAGGTGGTCACGATCTCGGCGTCTGCGACGATATTCCACGACGTGCTGACGCCGGTGAACATCACGGGGTTGCTTGTGACGATACTGAGCATCGCTGGATACAATTACATCAAGATCAAGAAGATGAGAGGGGAGGCGGTCCGCGGGGTTTTGGCGACGGAGGCGGACGATGCGGAGGGGAGGAGGAGTCTGTTGTTTGAACGCCGGAGTCTGGCGTTGAACCGGGCGAGCTTGGAGAGCGGACGTCCGTGAATCAAATCAGCCTTCCCCTCTGGCCTTTACATGAGGCCACTAACTTCGTGATATATACATATATATACGAAAATTGGGAGGTATATATATCTACACTAAAGAGAATGTGTGGGTTTTTTTTGAAGTCATAGGAGATGGGGGTTTGTGTAAGATTATGGGATACAACTAGCGGGGCTTTAGCATTTCAGAGGGAACAGGCGGGGCACATTTTGGCGTTCTTTCGGCGTTCTGCGTTCATCAATCTCTTTTTTTCATTCCTTCACGTACAGCCTTGAGTATATATATATTCAGGCACCATTGGGCAGCAGCGGTTCGAATGGTGTATTTTGTATTTTACTTGATCCTTGATAGAGATAGATACCGAGACCTTCTTTTTTCTCCCCCCGTTCTATAAATCCCAGTCCGGCACTCCACATTATGTACACAAACAAGTACCCAAGCATGTACCCGTATATTATAAATCCTTAACCAAAGTGTGTAACAAAGTAGGCGTCTTTGTGCGGCACAAGATATCTCCCCCGCGAGAGGTTGGCATGATACCCCAAGCACTTATGCATGCATGCAGCCCCGCGCCACATCTACCGACACCTCTCACATTCCGATTTCGACATCGAATCTGCCAAAACACCCCGCATCGTCCCAAAAAGCTTGGGCCGGTCTGTTTAGCGCCGTCTCGCGAAAGAAAACCAGCCCAGCCGGCTACTAAATTTTTTTTTTTTGTGGTCGGAAAATCACTATTACTCATACCTGCATGGCGTGCCTCGTTTGACTCTTCTTTTTCCTTTCCCAGTTTATTTATAATTAAGCTAGGGTACGTACCTACTGGTAGTTAGTAGCTACGACGGAAAAAGATTTATAGCCCTCCCGCCACCGACTTGCAAAGGCCGACCCAGAAAGCTCCAGAAAAGCTAGCTTTAGCTTTAGCTATCCAGAGTAGAAATACTTAAAAGGCCTGCTCGATCGGCCGGAAAAGCTAAGGGTTCGCTGAAAGAATAAAACTTTTTTAAAAATTTAAAGAAAAATCACATCATCGGTGGTGGATCAAAGTTCGGATAGTATAATCTCACCCGAGGTTTATATAGCAAGAACGACGGAGACGCCGGCCGGGGCCCTTTCTGTGATTAGGTTCTCAGGAAGTCGATATCTGCATTACCTTATTTTATATTATATGAGATATACACACATCATATAATAAATATAACGTGCTCACTCGCCGACATCTCTCACATCTCCCACTCACAACATACAATCCAATCCAATACACATACAAATCCAAATACGATAAACAACCTCTCCGAAAAAGAAAGGCTTCCAAAGGAATACCACCTGCCAAAGGCTCATATTCCCCATATCGATACTACAATAATCCTCGCAAGATTTACCATTCTTCGAGAGAGTCCCCTCGAAATCTCTTGAAATCCGCATCTCTTCTTCACCGTAGAAAAAAGCAAACAGCCGCCATGAAGCAGCGTTTCTCCTCGCTCGACGTTCAGGTACTTTCCTCTCTCCCTTCCCTTTCATCGTCGCCAAGGATGTTCTTTCCCTCCCCATATCAGCTTATATAATAATTATTCAAAAAAATCTTTTTGGAAAATTGAAAAACATTAAAATAATAAAATTACAAAATAATGATATAAAAAAAATAAAATAAAAAGGTCATAACCCACGAACTCCACCACCACCTCCTCTCCCACCGCCTCTCCAACATCCACGACCTCTCCTCCCGCACCTTCCAGTTCAGATTCACCTCTTCGGCCTCTCAGACCCGTCACATCCTCATCGTCGACTCCGGCTTCCGCTGCCACCTCACAAACTTCTCCCGCACCGTCGCCGCTTCCCCCAGCGGCTTCGTCGAGAAACTCAGGAAATGCTTGAAGACCAGACGGGTCACCAACGTCCGCCAGGTCGGAAGCGATCGCGTCATCGAATTGCAGTTCGGCCTCGTCGGTGAACACCACCGTAGTAACCACCCAGCTGCTCCAGCAGAAGAAGGAAATGCCGAAGAAGGAAAGGTGGAGGCGAAGGGAGACGATGCAGACGGCAAGGGAATCCCCGGCGTGGGCGGCTACCGTCTATTCTTCGAATTCTTCGCCGGGGGTAACATAATCCTCACCGACGCCGCCTTGAACATCATAACCCTCTTGCGAATCGTCCCGGAAGGCCCCAACCAGAGGAAGGTCGCCCGAGGAGAGACTTACGATATCTCGGACCGTAAAGCGGTCGGGAGCGGCAGCTCAACGGTGACATCCGTCACGAAGGACCAGATCAAACGAGCGTTGCAATCGCACATCGAAAAACGGGAGGAGGAAGAAAAGAGGGGCACCGACGGGTTGAAGGACTGGCAGAAGAAAAAGCTGAAGAAGACCAGACGGGATGACGGGATTAACAGGGTGCTCGGGGCCGTCATGACCGAGTTCAGCGCCACACTGATCGAACACTGTCTGTTATCCGTGGGCGTGGACACCGAGCTCAAAGCCGGTGATGTCGTCAACGACGACCCCGTCCTTAACAAACTCGTCGAAGCCTTCGATATGGCCCAAAAGGTCGTCAAGGACATTGTCGAAAGCGACAAAGTGACCGGCTGGATCATTGCCAAGAAACCAACCCCGAAGCCCGAAAAATCCGGCCCGGAGGATACCAAGAAGAAAACCGACAAGAAGAAGAAAAAGGTCGCCTTCGGTGAACCCGCCGCCGACGTGAAGGAGGCAGAGGAAGACCTGGAGGCCATGCTCGAGGAAGACGAGGATATCACCCCGCAAACCGACGCCTCCGGGTACATCTACGACGACTTCCACCCCTTCCTGCCCCTCCAATTCAAAGATAAACCCGGTGTGCACACGATCCCGATAACCACCTACAACAAAACCGTCGACTCCTTCTTCTCATCCATCGAATCACAAAAACTCGAGCAAAAGACCGCGGAAAAGAAAGCCCTCGCCGCAAAACGTCTGGCCAACGCCAGGAACGAACATAAATCAAAAATCGAGACTCTGAAAGAGGTACAGGAGCTCCACGTTCGCAAGGCCCAGGCCATCGAAGCGAATGTGGAACGCGTCGAGGAGGTCATCGATGCCGTCAACGGCTTGATCGCTCAGGGTATGGACTGGTCCGAGATTCGAAGCCTAATCGAGCGAGAAAAAACCGCGGGCAACGGCATCGCTGAGATGATCAAGGACGTCAAATTCATGGAGAACACCGTCATAGTAAGGTTATACGAGGAGGAAGAAGAAGAAGAAGAAGAAGACGACGACGACGAAAGCGGGAGCGAAGACGGAGAGGGTAACGACAGAAGCTACCTAGACATCGAGGTCGATCTGGGACTCACCGGCTACGCAAACGCGAGGACTTACTACGAACAAAAACGCTCAGCAGCGGTCAAGGAAACCAAAACCCTGCAGTCCTCCGCGAAGGCACTCAAGAGCACGGAGAAGAAGATACAGAAAGACCTCAAGCAGGCCTACAAGGCCGAGAAGATGGAGCTCCGCACCTTCCGAAGACAAGGCTGGTGGGAAAAATTCTACTGGTTCAGAAGCTCCGAGGGCTATCTGGTCCTCGGCGCCAAGGATTCCACGCAGTCAGACATGCTTTACAAAAAGTACTTCAAGAAGGGGGATGTCTGGGTTCACGCCGAGGTTCCGGGGAGCTGTCACGTGATCGTCAAGAATAAAATCGAGGATATGAGCGCACCCATACCCCCCGGGACGCTCAGTCAGGCGGGGACGTTGGCCGTGGCCTCGAGCGACGCTTGGGAAAAGAAGATGGTCATCTCAGCTTGGTGGGTCGGGTACGAGCAGATTGGGAAAATCGGAGCCGGTGGGGTTGTTTTAGGGGCCGGTGAGTTTGCGGTCAAGGGGGAAAAGAAGTGGTTGCCACCGGCGATGCTGGTGATGGGCTTCGCGGTCGGCTGGCTCCTTGCCGATGGTGAGGCCGACCAGGACGAAGATAACAATGCGGAAGATGAAGATGAGAGGTTACCCCAGGTATCTAACTCTGAAGGGGAAGAGAAGCCAGAGCAGAAACAGGAAGAATCAGACGACGAAGAATTCCCAGATACAAAGTTAGAGTCCGAAGACGAAGGCGACTCGAGCGTCAAGGAAGAAGCTCCCGTTCCACGGGAAGACAGCGACGATGACGACGAGGACGACGAAGAAGAATTCCCGGACGCAAAACTGGAAGACCCGTTATCCCGCGAAGAAAACCCACCTTCACAGGAAGAGCAAGAAGAGGAATCCGACACCGTCGACCCGCTACCCAACGGCCGTCCGCTGTACATCGACCGAACGGCCGCGTCGTCGCCCACGCCGTCCATAACCTCCACAGTAACAGGGAACCGCCACCTAAGCGCCAAAGAGAAACGGGATATCAAGAAAGCGAAAGCAAAGGGGCTAAGTCTCCCGGCGTCAGCCCTGGCAACGCCGAACGGGAGCCGTCCGCCGGTTGGGAGGAAACAGATGAAATCCGCGGCCGCACCTAGGAACTTATCGTCAAAGACGACGCAGCAGCAAGTTCGCGGTAAAAAGGGTAAAGCCAAAAAGATCGCGGAGAAGTACGCAGATCAAGACGAAGAGGACAGAGAGCTGGCGTTGAAGCTGCTCGGTAATGCGAAGAAGGAGGCCGAAGCCGCCGCCGAGGCGCTGGAGAACGAGAAGGACAAAAAGGCAGATAAGGTCAGGGAGATGGAGGAACGACAGTTACGGCTCAAGTTACAGGTTGAGAAGATGAGGAGTCAGGTGTTGGCCGACGAAGAGGTCAGGGCCGATACGAAGGAGAAATACCTGGACTTTGAGGAGGAGCTGGACGGAGGGAACGCGCTCAAGTTGATTGATCTGCGGAGAATCGTCGGGGAGGTCAAGTTGGCGGACACGGGGAGGATGGTGGACGCCATCCCCATCTGTGCGCCATGGTCTGCCCTGCAGAAATTCGAGTGGAAAGTCAAGTTGCAGCCGGGGACGCAGAAGAAAGGGAAGGCGATCAGAGAGGTCGTGGAGAGGTGGGGGAAGGAGGTTGCGGATAAGAGGCGGCGACCGCCGCCCAAAGACGGTGCGGGGGAAGGAGGCCAGAACAGTGAGGTTGCAGAGAAGGCGAAGAGAGAGAAGGAACTGATCAGGGCGTGGAAGGAGGCGGAGCTCGTGCAGAGCGTACCCGTGGGGAAAGTAAAGGTTATGATGCCGGGGATGGTTGAGGAGAAGGGGAAGGGCGGGAAGGGCGGGAAAGGTGGCAGTGGGAAGTCTGGAGCGGGGAAGAAGGGGAAGAAATAAGCAGTGGCATTTTTTATTATTATTTTATTTGACAGTCTATAGCTCAGGCAGCGTCCGCCTAGTGCAAGACTAGTTATAAGCTCTAGGTATTTATTTGAATGATGTGGCTCTTGCCGGTGGTACTAGCACCATATATTATTATATTAAATGAGTGTGAAGTCTACCTATCTTACAGGAAGATATATCAAAATAAAAAAAGCCAACTAATTTACACAAGAGAGTGACTAGAATTATAAAAAAAAGGATGCCTGTGTATCAGGCAGTTGAGGTGCCCAGATAGTGAGTGAGGGCTTTGTCGGTTCAGGCCAGTTAAATGCATGGCCGGCTTTTGCAGTAGCGATCAATATAAAAACCAATCTGCTGGTGTTAACATTAATTGAAGTTGATGCTTTGCGTTAGGAAATACCATATTTCTAAGTTTTCATCCTCGGAGACCTCATCAGGTTGCTACGTCTCCCATCTCCGCCACATCTTCCCCCTTCTCCTCCCCAAACCCATCCCCGTTCCCACTCGGGCCTTCCCGGCCCTTCGTCGTCATTCAGCTTCAGTGCCAGGTACCTTCTCATCATACGCCTTGCATTCTTCAGTGACTGCTCGGCTGCTGAGATACGATCCAAAGACTCTGCTCTCAAGATCTTCCATCGTGTCCCCGCGGGTGACGCCCTTCTTCTTCGCAGCGCGTCTGAAGTAGACCCTCTTGGCCCACTTCCAAGATTCGATGCCCAGGAAGAATAGAACCGCGGCGACCATGACGATACCCCATTCCCAGGTGATACCCTCGTGTTTGAACACCTTGTGGTTGATGACGGGGATGTAAAGCGTGGGGAAGATGGTCACAAAGCCGGCGATGATGGCCCAGAACAGAAACTTGTTCCTCCAGACATCGATCGCCCACTGCGTAAAGTACCGCTTGGAGCCCGGTTGCATCCTGAAGAAGCTGCGGCGCATGTCAACCATCTCCCAGGCCAGGAACAGCGCGAACCAGGTCAGACAGGCGAAACAGGTCGCTCTGGCGCGGAAAACGGTGTCACATTTTTCCGAGTAGGCGTTGTTGCAGTTCTCGCCCAGGTCTCCGTTTCCGAAGCCGAAGAGGACGAGGACGAAGGAGCACAGGCACAGAGCGGCGACCCAGAGGCCGTAAACGACCATGTCGAGCAAGACCTCCCAGGTGAACACGCCATCTTTGAGGCTCTGTGGCGGGCGTTTCAGGATATCTGGCGTGGCAATTTCGAAGCCGAGACCCATGTCTGGCATTCCGCTGGTGATCATGATGACCCACATGATTTCAACCGGTGCGAGCGGGAAGACGGATAGACCGGATGAGTCTTTGAATGCAAGTCCGATGAGGAGGGTACACGCCTGTGCGATGTTCTCAGCGAGTAGGTGAAGGATGAACTTTTGGATGTTGTCGAACATGCGGCGGCCTTCCTCGACGGCGTTGAGGATCGATGCAAAGTTGTCGTCGGTCAGGACGATATCAGAGGCGTCTTTGGCGACATCGGAACCGGATTGGCCCATTGCGATGCCCACATCGGAACGCTTGAGGGATGGAGAGTCGTTGACGCCGTCACCGGTCTGCGTGTTACGTTAGTACTAGAATTCGTGTAGTGTAACTCAGACGATACTACTTACCATGGCTACGAACTTCTTCCTGCGATGCAATGCCTCGATCATTCTAACTTTGGTATCCGGAGCGCAGCGAGCGATGACAAGGGGGAGCACGGGGAGTTTGTCGATTTCATCGTCCGTAAGTTTATCAAATGTGCTGGCGGTCATGACCATGGAGTCCGCGACATCTTTGCTGAACTGTTGCATTCTGGAAGGGATGATTCCGACCTCGGCAGCGATCGCTTTGGCGGTTTCAGGGTGGTCTCCCGTGAGCATGTGGACGTTTATACCGGCTCTGTGGCATTGACGAACTGATGGAGCGGACTCTGGGCGGGGTGGATCGTAGAGACCGATCAGACCGCAGAAGTGAAGGTCGCATTCGACGGTTGCGCGGTCAATCTCTACACCCGATGTGATTTCATCAGTGTATTCTTTGGAAGCGAGGGCCAGAACTCGAAGTCCTAGAGCTGCGAGAGATTCCATGTTTGAGAGGATGTCGTTCTTAATAAGTTCGGAGAGTTCGATTGGTTCACGGCCGTCTTGGAGTGTGATTGTGGAGCAGGAGTCGATGATTCTTTCGACGGCGCCCTTTGTGAAGACGTATTTTTTGCCGTTCTGGTTATTGCGAAAGATGACAGACATCTTCTTAACGTCGGAGTCGAAGGGGAATTCTGCAATTTGTTTCCAAAGCGGTGATTCTCCGCCTGTCAGTCTCAGACGGTTATGATCGAACCTGGATGCGAAGACTTGGATGGCAATTTCAGTCGGGTCTCCTCTGGCACTCCACTCTCCGTTCCCGCTCCGTTGAACAATAGCCAAGTTTGCGAGCGATGCTACGTCTAGGAATTTTTCAAGCTGAGCGTTTTCACCGTTGGAAAGAAGAGACTTGCTATCGAGTGGCTCCTTGGAGATCGCGGACGTGTTACGGGGCTCGCCAGCATCGAATGTGGTATGCCCGGCCTCTGGGTTGAAGGGCTCTGAAGAGACATTGACGGAGTATGTGCCCTTTGCCGGAATCCAGGCTTTCTTTGCAACCATCTTTCCCTGTGTAAGGGTACCAGTCTTGTCTGAACAGATATCTGTTTCGTCAAAGTGTCAGTTGCATCTTCCAAAAATTTAGATAATGGGGCGGATCATACCAGTGACAGCTCCAAGAGCCTCCAGAGATCTGAGATTACGGACAATAACATGTCTCTCGACCATTCTCTTCGTTCCAGCCGCCATGGTAATCGTCAACACGACGATAAGGGAAGCTGGAATCATAGACAAGCCAGTGGCGACTGCGTAAATGATAACTTCTCGATCAGATCGGAATTTATTAGCACCGAAGACGATGAGGGCGCAGACAATCGCAATCCCAAAGAGCAGAATAGCGAGCCTTGAAAGTTTCTTCTGAAGCGGTGTTCCGACATTGACTCCGAGGAAACGTCCGACAGCGTCAGAAACAGTGAGAGTCCATGCTTGAGCGTAACGATGTGGTTTTGCGGTTCCATCCGGCTTGCGCTTTACAGGACGGACACGGGAGTCCTTTTTGCGAAGCGCCGCGGCGATGGAGCCGATTTCTGTGGACATTCCGGTTGCGAAGACGATACCACGGGCTCGGCCTTTGGTGACCGTGGAGGAGCTATAGGCGACATTGAGACGGTCTCCCGGGCCAGTGTCATCTGGGAAGGTGGCTTCTGCGTCCTTACGGACTGGGAGGGATTCGCCAGTGAGCAGAGCCTCATCCGTTTCAAAATTAACGGATTCGATTAGACTACGTGAGAAGTCAATATCGATTGTTCATGATATATAAATAAGCTGCTAGCAGGTGAGGCAGCTGGCAGGTTCAAGGGACCAATTGATATTACATACCGGACATCAGCGGGGATAGTGTCCCCGGTTTTCAACTCAACCATATCTCCAGGCACAACTTCAGCGGTTGGAACAGTGAGAATCTTCCCATCTCGGACGGTGCTAGCAGTCGGAGAGCTGAGTGACCTTAGAGAATCCATGGTCTTCTCGGCCTGGAACTCTTGCATAAACCCAACGACGATGTTGAGGATGATGACAGCGGCGACCACACCGCCCTCGATCCAAGATTCAATACCCAGGCTGACAGCCATGGCAAGAATAAGGACCTACATTCTCACAAACCAATAGATCAGCGAATCGTGTAGTTGGATAGAAGCGGAAAGGAAACGGGAAAGGCTGCAATGTTTTTTTTGATATTACAGGTGTGCAGGATTGTAAAGCATTCGTGAATGTAAAGAAGATTATTGACTGACTAGAGTCATCGCATTGGCGACCTGTCGGACAAGAATCTTGACAGGTTGGACTCCTGGTCCGTCGTCCAATTGGTTAGGACCATGCTGCTGCAGACGGTCAGCAGCCTCGTGGGAGGTGAGACCGTCTTGCGTGTTCGCGTTCGTTTCTTCGATGACTTGTTGGTAAGTCAATGCATGCGCAGGCCGGGAAAGTAATTTGACGGATTGTCCCGGTGGACCATTCTCGCCAGGTTTCGTCTTGGGTTCCTTTTTCATTGTGGTAACAACAGATGGAAACCGTTTGGGTTATAAAAACTGGTATCTTTTGATTTGATATCAGGTTGGCAGGTGTATATATTATTACTACTACTACTGTCAATCGAAAGGTTTACGGTCGATGCAGAGTTCAACAACTTTTGTCAGGTCCCCAGGTGCGACCGAAGGGGTCCTTATATATATGCTAAGACGCCTGGGCTTCCGTTATGCCCAGCGGCGAATATTTCTCTCTGCCTAGGAAACGGGTCATCACAGCGAGCTAGTGAGCTCCCAAGGTTGAATCCCTTCACAGACTGTTCTCGCAATCCGCACCACAAGCCCTTGGCGTACAGTATGAATGACTTGGCGTTTTGTCGATATCTTTCTATCGGCAAGCACGGAGAATGTTCCAGTACTTCTATTGGTACATGGCAATGGAAGAGCAGTCCACGAACCAGAGTTCGCCTGGGCGTAGCTTGTAAGTCCCTATATCATGGGCTGTAGATGCAATGACGGTGTGCTGTCTGCCAATTCGCTTGGAATATAACATGAACCTGTGTTACACCGGTTTGCGATGCCCTCGCAATCCTGATCAGGTCGCGGCACCAAAATATACACCGTGTAGACTATGACCGTATATATCTTCATCACATCGGACGCCTACAGAATGAATGCAAATCTTGATCTGGGTAGCTTGTCAGTCAAAATTTGTATCGAATCGACGGGGCCTTGATTTTTGGAAGCGCTGCAACTGCTGCCCAGATAACGCCTGTTGGCCAAGCTGCTTGGCGGCAATGTTGTCTCTTGTGTGACGAAACCCGGCAGGTGTCGAACGGCCACAATTGGCTGCTACGTAATGATCGTGCGGAACTTAACCGAGTGATCTCGCACAGTCCGAGATATGTGCATATGTGTTTGTGATTCTTCATAACGATTCATGCTCCATGCATCCACCGTGGCATGAAAGTGTTCTACAGACAGACCGACGACGGATCTGCCAGGATACAGCTTGGCCTCGAAATCTCCAAGTCCTAGATGGCTGGGTCTGTCCTTTAATCGACAACATCAGCTACGGAGCACCTGTTGTGCATGTTGCTATTGTCGTCTGTTTAGAAAATTGATGTCGCCGCCACCAGAGAGAGAGAGGCTGGAGTGGCGTTGAGTCCGGTGGTGGCAACGCGGTTGTTCATGCTCCCGTCTAGTAGAGTAAACTTAGACATCAAACGCGTGCCTCCGGGGATATAGAGAGCAAGCAAGCAAAACTTTAGATCAATCTTCAACCTTCGACGACCCTCATTGATAGATTCATAAAAGATCAGAGGCCCTTGTATTCGATGGCCAAACAAAGTCGACAGGCTCCGGCCTCGCCTTCACACGACAGCTCAAGCTTTTCTCAAGATTCCGATGGAGACCCTGGCTTTGGGAATATTTCACAACCAGCAACACAGTCTTTGTTGCAAGATACTCGTGTGCGGAAACCTCGTATTGCAGCCGCAGCTTCAACAGCCAAAAGACGGGCGGCCGATGCAGATGACGGCGAAAGTGACGGTGAGATTGTTGTAAAGGCTAAGAAGGCTCGGAGGAGCACCATCGTTGGGAAACTTGAGGACCTGGATTTTCAAGTCGAACAAGAGGAAGAAGAAATATATTCGGTCACCAAGGTCAAGAAATCTGCACGTAGTCTTGATATTGATACTGTCAGTGTCAAGACCACAAAGACCGTAAGAACTCCAGCGAAAGCCGGAAATGAAACGCCGAAGCGGAGACGGAAGACAAAGGAGGAGAAAGCAGCGGAGAAAATGCCATTAGCAGACCGTGCATTAGGTTGTGCTTTCAAAATCGGTGCTCATGTTAGCGGCGCAGCTGGCGTGGAAAACTCCGTTACAAACGCTGCTAGAATAGGCGCAAATGCATTCGCCTTGTTCCTCAAATCGCAAAGGAAATGGGAGAGTCCGCCTTACAAGCCCGGGAATGTGACAGACTTCAAGAAGTTTGCGAAGATCAAGAACTATGATTCTAGAAAGTCAGTTTTTCGTGACTTATTTATGCATAATGATTAGATCTGGTAGCTAATGAGAGAGGAGTCAAGGCATCTGCTCCCTCACGGCTCGTATCTCGTAAACTTGGCTCAAAAGGACAAAGAAAAGGCCGCGAAGGCCTACACGAGTTTCATCGACGACCTCAAGCGGGCAGAGTCGCTCGACATCGGTCTCTTTAACTTTCAGTAAGGCTTTTGATGGGTATTCTTTCGATCTTGGCCCCTGATGTGAATTTGAAACAGTCCAGGCTCGACTCTTGGGGAACCGCGGGGTGAGGCAATCGAACGCATTGCAAACGCTCTGAATAAAGCACACAAGGAAACAAAATTTGTCAAAACGGTGCTCGAGACGATGGCAGGGCAAGGAAACGTGATAGGGTGCAAGTTCGAAGACCTCCGCGATATAATCGCCCTGGTAAAGGATAAATCTCGAGTCGGCGTCTGCATTGATACTTGCCACAGTTTCGTAAGTACCAACCACCGATATGGCAGGCTTTACGAAGATCGAATGGTGTGCTCATGATGTGTTAATAAAAAAAAAAAAACCAGTCAGCCGGCTACGACCTTCGCTCTCCGGAGACATACCGCGCCGTCATGGAAGAATTTGATGAGGTGATCGGTTTCAAATACCTGTCAGCTCTGCACTTGAATGACTCGAAAGCCCCTTTCAACTCGCATCGAGATTTGCATCAGAACATCGGTCTAGGTTTCCTCGGCCTATCAGCTTTCAGGAATGTCATGAACACCAAGGAATTTCATGATCTGCCCATGGTTCTGGAAACGCCATTGGTAGACGACGACGTAAGCGTTTGGGCGAAGGAGATCAAGCTTTTGGAAAGTTTGGTCGGGCTTGAAGCCGATGATCCGAAGTTCCTAGAATTGGAGAAGGAGTATGCGGATAAAGGTGCTGCAGAAAGGAAGTTGGTCTTGGATAAACTTGAGAAGAAGGAAGCAGAGAAGGAGGAGAAGGAGGCAAAGAAGAAGGGGAAAGCGGAGAAGAGAGCAGCCAAGGACAAACTCAAAGAAGAAAAGGCAAAAAAGAAGGCCCCGAAGAAGGTGAAAGCCACGAAGGCGAGCAAGGCATCCAGGGAGACCTCCGACTCCGATTCCAGTGAGCTCAGTGAGCTTGAAAGTGAATCTGACAGCGATGCAAGCAGCTGCGGGGGCAAGCACTGAGTATCCCGATGAAGATATGACACTTTTGAATCCGCTGCTATAGTCGGGCACTCGCTGGTTTAGTCCTACCGCTCAAGTATCAAACTGGTGTGCAGACCCACTAATACCACGACAATAATCGCGTAGATTAAACTCCATACGTGCGGAATTGCATTTCGGCAAGCTGTTTATCTTGGCCATCGCTTGGTTCATCATATAATTTCAGGGCTTGTAGAGACAAACGGAATAGACCGTGACACTTTGAGAGAGAGACCATTACGACCAAATCTTGTAGCGTTGATGTTGCCAGATATTTACCCCGAACTCGAGCGCGTAGAAAAAACCGTATACAAAAAGAGAAGTCGATAACGACTTACAAATCTTTTTTTTTATTCTATTGAAAATGGGTTGCCCCCGGACGATGAGTCCAAACAGGAGGGATAGAAAGAGGTAAGGAACTTCAGGGTATTGATATTAAAGATCCAGAATCCATACTGTGGTCCTGGAGGTCGCGATACTCAGGCCACCGATTGAAATTAATATCGACGAAGATTAGTCGACGACAGTACATGTATTCTATATAAATGATCATTCACTCAATTTGCTGGCAGGGTTGACCAATTGAATCTATACCTTTCAACCATATATATACCGTTAACGCGTTCTCAGTAACGGTCACTTCAAAGGTGTGGAGACTGGTATTTGAGACTATATTGCTGTTTCATCTGAACAAATACTAGCCACTCTTTGAACCTAAGAAGGGATATCATCATATGAAAAACCTGAGATGAGGAGCATCGTCACACCCCGCTAGCGCGCTAGCCTATCACCTATGATTTGGCCATCAATATTATTACTTTCGGACTGGCTGAGGCGCGATCGCGATCTTCGCTTCACATTTCCCCGTCGATTGATCAATTGGCCGGCCGGACGCAAATATCATTTCCGTGAGAAATATGGTTTTCTTAGAAAACAAACAAATTTAGTTATTGAACAGTCGTAAGGCAGATTGACTATGCATATCTGTTCGAACTCTCAAAATATCACACATTAGCCGCCAATAACAGATGTCGAGACGTCACATACTCCACGAATTGCATCTTGCCGACCACCCCAGCACCATTTAATATCCAGTTCTTGGCAACAGTTTTACCACTCCCACAACAACGACGAGCTTGCGTATGCCTGCCAGGGAATATACAAACAGCCAATTTAGCGGAATTGATGCGGTTCGCTGATGAGGAGCGAGAACGGGAGGCTACAACCTTCAAGGTCAGGTCATTGCCCGGAACATTTAACCTTAATCCTGCAAGGGACCCGGTTCGAACGCTCGGTTCCGTCTGCA
This sequence comes from Arthrobotrys iridis, assembly GCA_036971165.1. Classification (NCBI taxonomy): domain Eukaryota; kingdom Fungi; phylum Ascomycota; class Orbiliomycetes; order Orbiliales; family Orbiliaceae; genus Arthrobotrys; species Arthrobotrys iridis. The sequence continues at coordinate 3,723,168 of JAJTTS010000001.1, read as the reverse complement.
TATGCAGAAACCCTACGCCTTTTTATCTGATTTTTGTCGAAGGGGGATAAGGCCTTAAGAGCTGATTTTGAATCCCAAGAGTCTATCCCCGTCTGTTTTCTTCAACTCCAAAAAGCTTATTTCTTCGAGATGGTAGCATGCTTTCCGACAAGCCGGAGCTTCTTGAACAGACACGCCGAATCTTCATGGGCCTTTTAATTACGAGGCAAGAACATGTTTCTAAAGCAAGCTGCGAAGATGCTAAGGCTTACGTACACTCGCAGGGCAAGAAAGCTTAAGCTGAAACAAGTGTGGCCCAGGTTCGATTGCAAAGCTTCGCTGGACTACCGTGCTCATAACTCTTTGACGAGCACTAGCCTTCGCGAAGCCATACATCATTCGCGAAATCAAGAATTTTAAACCGACAACATCAAGAACTGAAGACTGTAGTCCTCCCTTGTCAGTCTCTAATCTTGGCGTCGGATGTGAAGCCGGAGTCTCTTTTTCATAGCGACGTATACCTGGCTTGAAAGCTCCTTACTTTGTCCAGTCGATTCGGGTTGCAATTCTGGGCCTACCAGGCTTTCACCCCATTTCAAAGTTCGTTCCGCATCCAATGAAGTTTGATCTCACCATGGCACGGCAAATGCTGTAACTATTTTCCTGTCGGAGATTTTAAAACTCATTCCGATGGGGATTCTGATCGCGACATCGAAAGAGAAAATAACGCCCATCCGGAGGCGAACGCCATCCCGGACATCCCTTCATCACAATCTGCCAGGGAGACCACTTATCCAGTATGAACTGAATACATGATTCGTGGAATTTCAGCATCGGAGGATTATATCGCATTCGGTCAAGCGGATGGCGCTGCTACTGGGTGTTTCTCTTTAATGATTGTGTGTATACGTATATACGACTCCTGTCTTAGAAATTTTGAGACTATCAAGGTCGTCCTCATCTATAAATACGCCCATTCCCCGCACTCAAAGTTCTCAATCATCAGCTCATCACAGCATCAGACAGCATCAGCTTCTTCAAGAACTTCACTTCACTTCAAATTCTTATACATTCTTCGATTCAAGAAATCGCAATCTTTTCACAGACTCCTTTGTGAATAAATTTAACAAATTTACACATTTCTACATCCAAAATGCAACTTACCACTCTCTTCACTGTCCTTGCCGCGGCTTTGACCGTCTCTGCTGCTCCTCAATTCAGCGGACGCCCCTCCGGTGTCCCAAGCGTTATCCCAACTGGAAGCTTCACTCGTCCAGCTCCACCAAGCGGTACTCCGCCAGCTCCTCCAACCCTCACTCGCCCAACTGGAGCCCCACCAACTGGCCATCCTACTTTCTCTCCCCCACCAATCTCCGTCCCCACTAAGCTCCCAACCCCGCCTGTTGTCTCCGTCCCCACTGGGCGTCCAACTCCACCTGTTGTCTCTGTTCCCACCGGGCGACCAACTTTCTCTGCCCCAACTGGCGTTCCACCAGTCACCCGCTCTGCTCGACCAACCCCAAGCGCTTAAATACTGGAAGCTTCGCAGTAAGGCTAATATCCCTTTTTACGGCAAAAAACTCGACATGGGACATCGATAGCCTGAAAAACAAATAGCGCCACTCGAACGACCGCCAATTTCCTAGTATCGAGACATGGACGCCGGCGCCTTACCACCCGCCCAACGGTAGTACGGCCCAATATTAACTGTTTATAGTTCGATTCGATTCTCTCACAATAAGCTTTGGCTCGGAATTTGTAACTAAAAAAAAAATATCTGGAACGTTAAATATGTCGATTTCAAGAGTTCTGGCCCAGGTTCCGCACATTCTTTATGACAAAGTTTAAAGTGTTTATTTACTTCTGCTGTTCATATTTTGTGACATTCTTTTGTGGAATTTAAAAAATGTATATAGTTCTGCACCAATATAAAACCCGTTGTCTCGACGCCAGCGGCTTATCAGCGACCCCCCTTTCTCCTCTCTTATTTGATACTCATTCTGACATGTGTGAGTTGACCTTGACGGACACAGTGTGGATTTAACAAGGTGATCGCGTTGTCGCACAAAATCCAACAGACGTGGCATCGATACCTCAACACGACAATTCCAACAAGTTTCATGGGCTTGTACAGACCGTACGTCTATCCCACAATCTTTAACATCCGACACTTTTCCGTTCCTAGTCATATGGTTTCCTCTTTGCACGGTCCGGAATATCTTTGCGGGGTGGCGTATCTACAAAGATAGGAAAATTCAACTTTGCCACCGCATCCGGTCAAGTAAAGGTCCGAATCTCCGAAGCTATCGAAGTGGGTTGACTGATTCCTGTCCGATTGTGGTCTGAGCTTTGCGGGGGAATAAAGTAGTATATGCGGTTAGGTGTCGGTGTATTTCAGTCAAAATAGAAGAAAATGAAGAGGTCTGTATGCTGTCAATCACGGAATATCTTCCGTCGCAACATTTATTGAAGATCCGACCACGGGAAGGTGCAGCGAAAGCCATATTGGCTTGCAAAAAATGCTTGTGATGTGTTTTTTGAATTTTATTGACAAAAATTAATGCTTTATTCGGGTATCTACATATGGCATGATCTAACTATTCATACAAAAGAATTGAAAAAAATCGACAACAAAAACATCGCAAAAGAACATACAGATAAATCGATAACATTACAGCATTGCTAGGAAAGTAAGCGGTTCGCTTCTTTGCAGATTGATCCATTTAGTCATAAAGCCGTCTTTCGACGACGGGGCTGTTAGCGAATAACAGTCCACCCAACTTGTCCCGTTGACATTCTCCCCGAAATTCTGCTTCTGCAACTGATCTCTAAATTTCGGGCCATCGTAATCCCTCCTGGCAGCATCTTTCGGTCCAAATGCATCCATAACAAGGATTTCCTTTGGCTTCGATTCCTGGTATGCATGGAGTGGGACAGATACTAGTGTAAAAACTAGAATTGAAAGGATGATGAAAACCGATGCGTCTTTTCGAACTGGTGCCTTTGGCTTCTCGCGCTTGAGGGAACCGACGAAATAGAGCTCCTCAGAATTGGCCTCTTGCTCTCTAGCCTTCTTGCGTTCCACCTCCTCCCGGTAATTCCAGATATACTCGATGAGATCTCTTGTCCATCCAATCAGCCGGAACCCAGATACGGTGATGTAAGCGCCGAGTAAAATGGCAAGAACCGCGATAGCGAGTTCAGATGGTGATGTGAATGTGACTGTCAGGGCGAGACTGTCCACGTTCCGGACCGTGGCCCCCCAAAATGCCGCTTTCCCTTCGTGCGTCGTTATTGCGTCGTCTGCACCAGGACATCCGACGATTGCTGGCTGTAACGGGCACTTCCATACTGGCACGGGGCAGGTACCTCCTGCGACTCCGTAGTACCCATATTGAAAGGAGCCCTTTATAAAAGGTAAAGCGAACATCATGATTATTGATGCAAATGTGATCCATGCGTTCAGCTGTGCAATCCTCTTGACGACAGCTCCATGGAACCGGCTGGAGAGCAACCCGCAATCCAGGGCGCTCGAAAGAGTTGAGATAAATAACGCGCCAATAGCAGAAACTGGTGGGTAACGATTCGGGTCCGGCAGGAAAGTCTTGATGGCGAGAATGAATGTCGCTATCGATCGGACGGTCGTTATAAGTAGAACAGCAAGAGTAATTTTTGCTCGTACACCCTCGCCCCTTGCTTCATTTCTTTGTTTTAGTGTTGAATAGTAACCCCATGATGATACCATGAAAGATACTGCAAAGCTAAAGAGTAGCCACGGCCACGGAACTAATATTGTTGGTCGGTCGTATACAATGGAGACTGTAGATGTGTGGTTTTGCATGTAGGAGCCATTTTTGATGCCGTTAGTCCCAAACGGCCAGCCGACTTCGCCTTGATCGATTGTGCGTCGGACAAAATCCATGTTTTCTCTCCTTTGAGGTCCAAAATCCCTTTTCAGTGGCGTTTTCGTTCAAATCACACGTAATCACAATGCGCTCTCGGTTTAGAGAGGAAATCGTTATCGGTTGGGTGACCAGTAGGAAAGAATCGTAGATCTCATGCTGGAGGTGTGACTAGAGCAAGTGCAGCAGTCCTGGTATATATTATTGAGTGAACAGCCGGAATACGGCTCCGCGTCAAGACCTATGATCCACGCCAAAAAGGGCATGGAAAAACCGGCCCCTCAGAATTTTAAATCGCGGATGAAATCTGGGTTCTATCAATATCCATGGCACCCACACTTCCCAAGTTTTTTTTTCTCGCTTTTTTTTTTTGACTTCGTATTGCCATTTTCATAACACCAGCATGACCCGACTGATTCGGCTGTATGCAGGAAAAGGACCGGGGTCTGTGCGGTGGAGCGGTCGAAAAGCTCGCTCAACGCAGAGCCGTTTGGCTTGGGCACGGTTAAATCGTGAAACTACGGCTGTAAGTTGGTGGGGAACCGGCCAATGATATAGGGCCTGGCCTTGGTTCCGGAGGCCCCCAGAGTGGGGCGATGGAGAAACCTTGGGGTAGAAACTCCTCTTTGCGCAGGGAAGTGATTTCGACCATTCATTCGAAGGATAACTTGCGCCAGATGCCACGCGGAGTCCCGCTACGTAACATTGTTGGGATGTTTGCTCTATTGATGACAATGGTGGAATCCACACAGTCTGATCACCATTTACCCGGTAGGAAATTTATAACGATTCGAGGTTTCTAGCGAACATCTAGAAGGAGCTGCAATCCTGTGGGAGTTTTTTGTGTACTTGATTCTTCGGATTTTTTCAAACTCCGGACGGTGTGAATGGCCTGTCAAAGAGGTGGTCCATGCCTGCGCGAACAAACCATGCGGTGGTCATGACCTATAATACCGAGTAATATTAATACACGCACAAGGTTTAAAACTGCTCATGCGTTTCTTGAGCCCGTGCGCCGGAGCTAGTCCACCTTGAAAATCCGAAATTTCTATGGAAGCAAAGCCTTCTGATAGTTTATTTAGAGCTTGAATGCCATATACGAAGCATTTCCTCGATGCATTCGAGGAGGCGTTGATGGGAAATGGTTTGGGGAGTTTAAGATAAATATCAAAGAGTATATATCTGTCAACACTAGCATTTTTGTGACAACGGGCTTAACTGGCTAAGGAGCCCACAACAGCACAAACTAAGGGGAAAATAGTCAGCCTTCTAAATGAAAGGGCCTTGACGCATTGATCTGTATCGACAGCCCCGCGCGCGAAATATATTGCAAGCATAAACCAGGTAGTACGCAAGGAAGCCTTGTTTCGACGATGACAGGGAAACTAAGGATTTAGCTAATTAGTTGACCATCGATGTAGCATCACGCACTTCGAACCAACATTAGCACGGCTGAAGAAACGGAAATTCACCTCGGCTTGATAAATTCGAATCAAAGCTTCCAGCCTTCCTGGAGTTTGCAGGCTGCTGGCGGGGTTCACCCACATCATGATGTTCCAGAAAAAATCTGCTAAATAGCAGTGCGGTTTTGAAAACAAAATTTGCCGATAACTGAAAATCCCAGTCACCAGTACAGCTCGAAGCCGAATATTAATAAAACTTTCCTTCTTTCGTGGAGGGACAGATATGCTGACAATTGATGGTTTACCCTTCAATATCTTAACAATATTCAATAACGTCCTGTGTAGGTAGGCATAAATATAGCAAGTGGTTCAGCGGTGTAATCCACAGGAATTCGAAGCAGCATTCTCGACAATCAGGAGGCGCTTGGAGTAGTCACATTTGCAGCCGAGCTCGTAATATGCGGAGATAGCTTTATTATTCCACGTCAACCTAATTAGAGATTGCACCATGTGCTTGGTATGACCATAATGATACCGACATAAAAAAAAGTCGCATTTATATGGCTATTATTGACGATGGATGCTAGTATCAAGCTATATAATCATTTTGCCTGTGCAACTACCTAGGAGTCTTCGGACTATTATAGAAGTCTCGAAAATTCCCTCTAGATTATATCAATAAAGCGATGAAGTAGCACGATAGCGAGGGATCTTCACTTTCCTCACTCCTGGGATCTAATATAATATCAAAGATAATTGATTCAACACAGACCTTCAAATATTGATATATTAAAACGGCCTCGGTGATATAATTTGCCATGAGCCCTCAAGCAAAGTTAGAGCTTGAAAGTTCTAGTAGCGAATACGAAGAAAATATGTCGACCCGCGCCTCTATTTATACTAGTAGCTCTGCGGTACAGATACGAGAACGTATATGCGGTGTGGTACCATGGACCTAACATCATGCCATCCCTGTAGTCCTACTCGAGTATTCAAGAGGTGTTTCTTTTTGACACATAGCCCGCCAACTCCTCGTTGTCATACATTGAGCGAGTTATATGTATGTCTGTAGCCCTTATGCTTATTTTAGTAATTATAAGATTTCACGTTGATATTTCCATTAGTTGACGATCATCTTTGTTTTATTACATTCTGACTTATGAAATCCATATTTACATCCTACTATGCGGCAAGGAGACTAAATGGACTGATAGAACGCTGAGACTAGTGCCTGTCTCTAGAACTCGTATATCGTAGGTTAGTTAGGCTATTTGATCTGGGGGAGGCCTGCGTCTTTAATTGCATTCTGGAAAGCTTTCAATGCAACATTGTAAACCGCTTTCAAGACAAGCTTACTCAATTTCAGAGTAGCATCGATTGCGGCATCCTCAATTTCCTTGGCGAGCGTGGCGATCCCTTCGGTGAAGGAATCAACCACTTTGCCTCCGCAACCAACAATTGTATCAACAGCCTGCCCTGATGCCTTCCAACTACTGAAAACATCCTTCCAAACTACAGCAAGAATCTGTCCTATATCCTTCGGGCTGGTCAGCACCAGTCCGCAAACCCCGGATACGATATAACAGCCCGGATGAGAGTTAAAGGCAAAGTCGCCGATGGAGTCACACGTCTCATCGCATTTTAATTTAGGCACAAGCGCTTTCTGAAGGCAGTTCATCGTTTTGAATACCCAGTCTTTCCCGGCAGGGCTGAAGTTGTTGATTGCTGCGCTAAAATCAGCACACTTGCGTGCTCCATAAGATAAGGGATATCCTGTAGCTCCACATTTGAAAGTGGCTTCGGCGCAAGATGTATAAAAATCGCAAGTTCCAAAAACGGGAGTTTTGCAAATGTCTTGGCATTTGGGTGCCGTTGGGCAAGCGGTACAATCGTCACATATATCGCAAGCGGTATCGTCGATTTTGTCAATCACTACTTGCGATTGGAGGGCGGAATCGGCAACATTGGAAACGCCGATGTCAAACTGGACTTTTTTGGCATTGGCTCTGATATCAAGTTTCAATGTAAACCAGTTCGTGGCCCCGTTGGAATCGAATGCACCTAGACCGAGGTTATTCATGCTATTGGTGTACTCCATAAAATCACCAGCATCTGAACGTATGGTGACACTGAAGTAGTCATTAAACTGGCTGCCGAAGTATCCTCCTGGGACCTCCGAAGTTATGAATTTGTAGCGGATATATACCGACTTTGTTCCCGTTTTCACAGCGTATGACCGTGAGATTAATTGCAAATTAGGTTGGAAGTTAGTGGAGATAAGAAGATCGCTATCCAAGGCACGTTTCTTCCCCTCGAGATGGTTAATTACGCTGATACTGCCCGCATTTGAGGCAACCCATCCGTCTGACCCCTTTGAGAAGTCGTTATTATCAATGGGACTAGCCGGCAGGAATGGAAGGAGCGTTAAGGTAATGGTAGTAGATGTGGCTGCAAGACCGGAAACAACAATCTCATTTGTATCCGTTCGGGCGACCAGAGAAATCGTGGTGCTTGCTATGTTGATAAACGTCACCATTCCGGAAGCATCTGTCACACCAGATTGCTTAATACCGGTGTATATGGTTGAAACGGCTTCAACTTTGACACCCGCGGCCGGTTTTCCAGATGGATCTAAAATCTTGACCGGCATGCTGATGGATCCGAACAAAAGGCCAAAGGACCCGAAAAGCGGGGTTCCAGCATCGTCAAAAGCAAAAACAGAAAATTGGACAAAGCCTGTTCCGGGTTTCTGCCCTGGTATGGTAATGGCATTGCCCGCCGCTATTGTATCTATGATTGGCTCTCCGTCGGAGAGAATACCATATGAGGATATGTTGAGCTTTGTGCAGGATAAAACAATGTCAAAGGGCTTCCCTATCAGGTTGAACTCAATTTCTGAGGCTCCTGAGAGACTGAATTCAGGAGTACAGGCTGGGGGTTGCGATGAGGTGGTTATTGAAGAAGTCGTGGTGGTAGGAGTAGTAGGAGTAGTAGTTGGGGAAGTTGTGACGGTAGTGGTCAAATGGCACGCACACGCGCTAGATACGTCCTTCGGTTTTGTGCATTTCTTGCTGATATAAGGTGGAACACTAACGGTTGCACGTGGGTATAGCTCGTTGAAGTGGTCATGGATCACATCTCTAAATGCCAAGCATGAGCATTTTTGTCAGAAATCTTTTAACATGTTACAGAGCGTGATAAGATCGAGCCATAAAGTGTTACCTTTTCACTGTTAAACCAAGATATGATTTGCAGAAGACTGTAGAGTTGCTCGCTTTTCCCCGAAGAGCGCGAAGGCAGTTGTTTGCATGACAGCCGTTCGACTTGGCATTTCCAGATTGAGCTTGTAGCAAGATAGAAATAAAGTAGGTGAAGATGGTGATTTTGAAAATCATATTTGTTATATGCTACTAGCAAGGGCGAAATAATTGTAAGATAGAACCGGTTTCTTGACGGCCGTTCAATGGACAACAGGCAACTCCCCGCATGATAGTTTCTTCTTTATATGTGTTTGAATCACCTTCAGCCTCGTCTAGCATCAACCCCTCTCCAATATACCTTTAGAATTTGGAAGCCTTTCCATCCGATTTTTGAGCATTTTGATGAGGCCGCCCTAGGATCCTACACTACCGTATTGAATTACCGTATCAAAGGGATATCTTCTCTCATGCATCATAGACGGGTGGCGCTCGGGATGGGCGGTTAAGTTCCCCTTGTGTATGTAGTCGTGTGGTGTATTGCGGCGTCAGCCGCACGAGGCTGTCGCATCCATCTGCGGGCCGCTGGCTTAACCGGAAACCCCTTTTTGATCACAGATTAAGGTTCTGAAGCTCAGATTTGATTGGCTTAAGTGAAAATTCGAGAGCCTTATTTGCACTAGCACTTGTTCACCATGATGTCGGATCATTTGCTAGTGTCGCCGTGCTGTATCTTGCGGTTTTATTCTGGCAGGTCCCCGGCCGGGCCCCCGTGAATTTGTTAATCTATAGATGGCCGCTTATGGTGAAGGAGACATCTAATCATTATGTTGTTCGGGCCTTAGTAATTAATATATCTCTATAGTTGTGATGGACCGGCTGTTCTATGGTATATTCAATTTATTGTGGCTCTGCTTCGAGGAGAATCGCAAAGTCATAGAACTTAGCATCGATATCTAGTCACAATAAAAATCCAAGCTCAAAAGATAGGAAGGTTTGTGAACGAGCTATATAGTATCGTACGTGTTTTTATTATGGATATACAGACAGACTAACAAGCCGTCAGAACAAGCCATGTTACCAAAGTAAAACAATTGCCAAATTAGGGCGGTTGCCAAATTAAGGGTGGCGTCTGAAAGAAGATAGCGTCGTCCTTGGACAAGCGACTTAAATCGCAAAATCAGAGCTGATATGCCACGGTGAAGCTTCGAAGATTGTCATAAATTACAAAGGCCATCCATTTTGCCCTGACGGCACGATTGTGGCAGTGAGCACGAAGCCAAATACGGGTAACGAATCGATGTTGGAACGGAACAGCCACCATCGAGATTACAAGGTGCATTTCTGCAATAGTTGCAATGATTACTCGATTAGGTGTCTCCTTCACGATAAGCGGCCATCTATGAATTAACAAATCCAAGAGGCTAGTCGGGCTAGTCCATGAGCTATGGTAGTTCTATAATCATCGTAGATGTGCTGCGCTAACTAGCCATGAATAGTCCAACCAACACAACTAGCTAGCTAGCACGCTAGTTAGGTACAAGACTGCCTGTAAATTACCAAATACAGGCGCCAAATGGCGTGCTGCCCAGCTGCACTACCGTTGGCCAGCAAGCCACCCAACCGCAACCTCGGAAATAAGATCTAGTTGTAACTGCTCCCCTGATGGATTGACTGATTCGATTGATATCAACTGATAAACTTGCAATCATACGAGAATGCTGTCCTTTCGAACTCACGTCGACGTCACACGCGTGGAACGACCGCGCGAGTCTGCGCCGGCTTCTCGTGTGTATATTTCCGAGAAATGGAGAGATATACTCCTAGCGAATTGGCATTTGGGGTTTACGGCGTTTGGGGGACCGCCGGTGCATTTTCAGATTGTAAATACCTGCTATTCGGACTGCAATGATGGACTTGAGCTAACAGTTTTTTAAAAAAAATAGTTTCATACGAGGTTTGTGGATAAGCTAAAATGGATAGACGAACAAATGGTACTGCACCCATATGACCCTTGCAGCTCAGTATCTAACTAGATGATAGTACCAAGAACTGTTCGCTCTCTGCCAGGGCCTACCGGGTCCGGCTAGCACGAAGATGCTTTTCTGCATAAACTCAATCCACGGCGGGTTCTTAACCGGCTTTCTGGCGTTCTGCCTTTGGAGGTAAAACCTGGTCCTCAATCCAAGACTTTAGAAGTTATCTAAAAATGCGTGTGTAGTCTACCAGGAGCGATCGGGATGTACGCCCTCTCCCTCGGCGTGTCTAGAATCGGGAATACTCTGCCCTCGCCAGTGTATGCACTCTTGTCCGGCTTGAATGCGGCGACGGTGGGTATCATTGCCCTGGCTGGGGTGCAGCTGTCCGAGAAAGCTATTACAGACAAATTCTCGCGAGTCCTAGTGTTCCTCGGTGGAGCGGTGGGAATGCTCTACTCTGCCTTATGGTTCTTTCCAGCTTTAATGCTTGCAGGGGGCATTTCCGCCGTAGTCTGGGACAATCGCTGGCTCCACAACCTCGTCAAGTACTTCAAGAAACTGAAGTCGGAGGATGCCACACACAGACCGATTGCGGAGCCCGTAGAAGCTACGACCACAGCAAACGATACCGACACAACCACAACCACCACCTCCTCAGCTCGCCAGCGTAGGAACAACGAGGACTTCATTCTCCCGGTCTCTTCTTCCCCTTCGCCGCCGTATTCTCCTGCTCCCGCCCCTCAGGGGAAGCAGCTGCTCACCTGGCGCACGGGAACAATTGTCATTGTCTCCTTCTTCGCTACTTTCATTGCCGTTGTCGTCCTCCGCGCTGTTCTTACTGCCCCTCCATTGCCATACTCCCTCTTTGCAAATCTCTACCTTGCTGGCACCATTATATTTGGTGGTGGGCCTGTTGTGATCCCCTTACTACGGGAGTACGTCGTTACAGAAGGCTGGGTCTCCAGCCGTGATTTCTTGATAGGCATAGCCCTGATTCAATCCTTCCCCGGTCCAAACTTCAATATCGCAGTCTACCTAGGCTCCCTAGCACTAGCCCAAGGTAAAAGCGGGGCAGTACCCAAGGAAATCGGAGCGATACTCGCCTACATCGGCATATTCACCCCGGGGATAATCCTCGCTGCAGGCGTGATGGGCCTCTGGCGAGCGATCCGAAAACGACGCTGGGCAATATCGTTCCTCCGTGGTGTGAACGCATTGGCTACGGGACTCGTTTTCACAGCGGTTTATAGGTTGTTTCAGATGGGTTTTTTAGATGAGAGGTATACCTCTGGCACCGCGCTCGGCGTTGATCCGTTCTGGGTTGCGGTTACGGCGACGAGTTTTGTAGGGGGGAGGTGGTTTGGGCTTGAGCCAGTTTTTGCGATTTTGACAGGCGGGGCGCTAGGAATGGTTTGGTATGGGGTTGTGAAGGCATGAGGTTTACATGAAGCTATTGATTGTAGATTGTGAACTATCGGGTTTTCTTGAAGGATGAGGGTTGGGAAACGTAGGGGTAGTTTAGATAACGATTACCAGCTATGTGTGATCTGTGAAGCTGCGCAAAGGAGGTTATATACGATATCAAAATATAGATATCACGAATTATTCGCAGATGATACACAACTGGGTAATTTAGGATATACAAAATCCAAGTTACTCCCTACGAAGGCATGCTTAACGCGCTCTATCCCGTTGGGATTTCAGTTTTGAATCTCATAAACATAAAATGGGGAAGGGAGCGGCATCTCGAGACACTCTCTCGACCTTTCTTCCATTCGTAGCTCATGATTATTCCCATCCCTGTTTTTGTTTCTTTTGTTTAAAAAAACCCTCGAAAGGAAAAAAGATACACTTATCTCAATAGATAATAAAACCGATGTCGATCTAGAAAACCTTCACGATCCTTTTCGTCCTCATCTCATGAACCTCGCCAACGCCGCCGCCGGCGGTCAACATGTGGAGGAGGCCAATGACGCCTGTGTGTGCGAGTTTTACCCGCGAGATGTTGTTCCTATGGTTCTTCGAGGCTAGTTCCTATGCCTTTATCTTGCCCTATAAAGCAGCATGCATTTAAATATATATTGATACTCACTCTTCGTATATCCATGTTACAGATCTGAACTTAGTCAAGGATCCTTGTCCCTGTCATCCATACCGCTACGACTCCAGATCCTTCCAAGGATAATTATTTGTGACAGATGGAGCAGTACGGGGCTTACGCTAATCCCAGGTGCGCGGGACACGGGAACCTATTGATTTCCGTGTGTACATGTGTGAATGTAAGGTGGCGAGGGGGCTCGGCATTATATACAGCTCGAGCACTCAGCCCGACCACCACCACCACTACCACAACACGGTGGTAAGTGTCCTATGCACACCAATACGCCTGACAGAACCCGGCCCGGTATAGTTGATTGATAGCTACAGGTTGGGGGACTGTCGTGGTACCAGACGTCTGAGGTGTTTAGAATAGCCAGCTTACAGTGGAAGAGATCTTGCGGTGTCAGTAACTTGATTTACGATTATATAAAGATAGATTCTACTACAGGCTTTACCTAGGATTCCCTATACGGCCTAAAACCCCGATAGCGTGTAACTCTAACTGTTCTGCTAACTATGTTATAAATATTCATTTATTTATCTATTTTTTAATGTAAAATTTTATTCGCTTTTAAAAGAATCTTAAGCGAGAGAATGCTTCGGGAGATCTGTGCTGCCAAAATTCAAGCTCTAATCAATGCAAAGCTGTTTCTTTACCTGGCTTGATCCGAAATACCCAAGACTTGACTGAGGGCATGCAGTTTTTTCATGTCGCCACACAAATTATATGCGGAACCTATATTTAAGCCGGCAAATTGAAAGTGTGGGGGAGACATTGAAATTGTATGAGGCAGATATTATGTAACCTTGACAAAGCTTCTCCTTAAGAGTTGAGAGAATTGTTGTACACTAGAGACCTCCTCGCAACATATTAATATGCTGGAATTCGCCCTTGGCATCTACGCTTAGATATATTCTTGTAAATACAGAGCGTGGGACAGATGTAGCGGCGATGGCCTGGGTCCATTTGAGCCTTGGGAGATAGGCCAGAATCATGCAGTATTTGAAACCAAGAGAGTGTTTTTTTCACATCTGTCTGATATCATCAAGGGACATGACATGGGATTTTACGACACTACTTTGGCTAAAATGTCTGAGCTGCATCAGTTTGTGCCTGGAAAATAATAATAAGAATATTTTTTTCGGATCCGACGTTCGATTATTTTCCTTGTGCCATACCTGCAGCTTGCGCTTGAAAATCCCAGTCGGAATGATATTGTGAGGGTAGCTACAGCAGCTACAACTGCTACAGCTACTACTAATTCTTCCACTACATCCTGGAAAGGTTCAATTCGAGGTCCGTGATTGTGTTGATGATGTGGCATTTTCAGAAGCTGCTTGCCCGCACCGTGCTGAGTAGTTCGAGTGAGAGCTCGGATCCAGAGCGATCCGATCATATAATCTCAAGCTTCATCTTTCTCCATTTCAAGTTTTCTTTGAGATAAAAACAGAAAGAATTCACCGGAGTTCGTTACCGAAAATTTAAAGCAAGAGCACTCGAGTGGCGTCAGAACCTTGGTTAAAGTTTCTGCAACGGAAATGTGTCCTGTCATAGTGGTCACATCAATCAGGAGTTGATGCGGGATTATATCGATATGATCCGACGGCTATGCAGCTACAGAAGAAGGGGTCCAGTGACAAACCCGAAATAGGACGATCTTAACGACTTCGCTTCTCTGAGCCTGGAAACACTCAACACCCCGCAGTTTCATAGATATATAAATAACCCTGCGATAGTCAGTGATATCATGAGGATTTTTCCATTAGACATTGCTCAATATCTTTGAATTCTAAAGATTCTTCCCCGGGCCAATCGATCAAAACCCATTTTTCTGGCAAATAAGGATCACTCATTTTATAAAAAATCATGAAGAGCTTATTGGTCCTTGCCGTGGCTTTTGCTGCCACTGTTACCGCCTCCCCTGTCGCAAATGGTAGGCGTTCTCTTGCCTTTATATTCTACCATGGAACCGATTTCTAAACTGCTAAATACACAGAAAACCTTGAGAAGCGCGGCTGCCCCGTCGGTAGCGTTGGATACTCATACTGCTCGCAAGCTTGCGGAACCAAGTGGCCATTTGGAAACTGTTCACCACCTACTTGCCAGTGGATCGGCGAGCGCCAAACAGCTTGCAGGCAATGCTGCGTTGACACCTGCCAACTATGCTAGATGCAATAGATTGCAATGGAGGCCTTATAGCATCTGGGTCGGCTTCTATGCTAGTATGGATTGGACTCGTCTTCGTGTATCTAGTTGGAGGTGAAAAGGGTTTTCTACGTACTATAGGGCTTCTTAAGAGAAAGGAGTGGCAGATGCTATCTCGAAAGATAAGATTTTTTTTACTAAAAGTTGCCAACCCGGAGGAAATTGCATCAAATGATCCGATGTTCTCTAGCATCCTTTGTTTTAGGGTCTTTGACGTTCCAATTATTGTGTAAGATCTATGTATTATCTTAAAGTTTGCCTTTTCCTTTACATACTATGACGCTTATATAATTTAAGGGGTTTACCAGAATAGAAGAAAATCTAAGTATAGTTTTTGGTTGTTCTGATCAATTAAATTTGTACAGCAGCTTCTAATATGTACAAGATGCCACATAACTTAATGTCAACTTCATTTTGGGTCTAATTAAAATATCTCTCTTTCAATTTCTACTCCTAAAACATCGATATGAAAACGAAGAGAACGTTTACTTGAATATCTGTATGTGCACGACAAAGGTCCTTATCATGAGCATATCCTTAGTGACAAAAGCCCGATGCGGTGTTTTCATGTCGCTTGCATATAAAGAAGTATCTTGAACGAACCAATTAAGGGTATGGGGAGACCTTTCCAGTAATTCCAATATTCCACAGGCAGAGGTGCATTTCTTGGGGACCAAATTAGTATGCCGCACCCGATCGTGAATGGATTGCGGGGTTTATAAGTAGTCTCATAAAAATCATATAAAAATGTATATTACACTGCTTAGGTTTGTAGTCATGATATAATATTCAAATTGAGAAAAAACGCCAACAATTATGTAACTATATATATGTCAATTACAGACCGGTCGACAAATCTCATAATATCACAATGGTAAGAGTATTCTGTATTTCCAGTGACAAAAGTTTCTCGGAAGACTAACCCAAATGCATTTTCCGAAGCCAGATTAAACAAATATGAGTTTGAATATATAATAGGAGATCTACCTGTGAGCCCTCATTGACGAAAAAATGTCGACTTACGGACGGCTGTGAACACGATATCCGATATTCTGACCACGGAAATGAGTTGTGGGCTATGTAAGTTGTAGAAAGACAGCGAATCGAACGGGGTTTTTATTTTGCAAACTATAGCTATTTAATCTCCATCATTACTTGTCCCAAGGGGACGGGTGATTAGACCTGATCCGGATACGAATACTACCTCTACAACTCTAGAAAGTTTATGTAACTCTGTTGATTGATTCCAGAAATACTATGGATATATATTTTATAGATTATATATATGTGTCTTAAGCACCAACCCCTTCAGATGACTATAATGCTGGCAACTACCGACTAGACGGGAAAAAAAAAAAAAAAAAAAAAAAAAAAAAAAAAAAAAAAAGGATTACGTGGGCTAAGAGTAGCTGCACATTGTTACTTGCATTCAGTAATTTACTTGAGCATATTAATACAACCAAGTAAAGAAGCCTGAAGATTTAGAGATTAGTGTAGTGACATAGCATCAGCCGAGTAGTTGGAGGTATTCAGTGTCAAAAAATATAGATTTTGAGTAGTCTCGAGGCAGGGTGGTCGCAAAATATTCATCAAAAATAACAGTATGAAGATAGCCGAACGCTATGGAAAGGATTTCCACAGGTCATCCCCAAATTTGAAAACCCCGGCTACTCTCGCATATTTTAGCTTGAATGGAAATATATTTGTCTTGGAAATTCTTTTTTACCGATATCTTAATTGTAACTGATAGATTTAATTCTGAGCCTCGAAAAAATAATCGTCGAGACTTCCCCGATACTCTCTACAGAAGCCTTGGCGGATCGAGCAGATAATCATAATCTGGAACGATTGAACGAGAAGAAGAAGAGGGGAAGAAGAAGAAGAAGCAATTATCTGCCTAAGACTCGTATAAGAACTTCATGTGTTCCGGCATGTGTAGCTCAATCCAGCAGTGCAGTGTTGAATATATATTCGATAACCTATTTTCACAATACAAGACCATTTTCAGGCATTATGACTACCTCTCACAGCTTTACTGAAGCCTTGAAGATCTTTTACAACAATGTTGGAAGCCAATATAACGTTGCACAAGCGAGCAAGCGGCATCTAACAGATGCTTCTGTACTAGTCGATATTGCCGGATCTAACGTTAAAGAAGGTAGTTGGATATTGGATCTGGCGACAGGGACTGGCAATATCGCTTTTGAGGCGGCGGCGAGAGTCGGAGCTTCCGGAAGAGTGTTAGGGGTTGATTTGTCTCCAAGTTTCGTTGAGCATGCCAAATCAACTGCCATCGAACGTGGACTCGACTCATACGTCCATTTTATCTGTCAGGACGTCGCAAGTCTGTCCCTGCCGTCCATATACTCTGAGTGTCGACCATTTGACGCGGTCTTTTGTGCAAGTTCCATCATGCTGTTTCCCGATCCGGTTACTATCATTCGCAAGGTCTCACGGGAACTGTTAAAGTCTGGCGGGGTATTCATCGCAAACGTGCATAAGAGTATCCTAGGAGCGCTATTCTTCGACATCGCTGTTGCACAAGATATCATAACGGCCATGGATCCGGTATGGGCTACGCAACCAGAAGATGGCCTGCGCAGGGCTTTCGGAGATGCTGGAATGGATGTGGAAGTCATCAGTAAGGTTGACTCAGTGGGCTTGGTTAAGTGGGAAGTGGGCACACCCGACGCCAGGACAAAAATATGGGAGACAGTTGTTGTCAAAGCGCCATGGGTGTCGTTTGGGATTGATTTTACAGATGAAAAGATCATTGAGGTGAAGGCCATCTGGGATCAGAAAGTCCTTTCTTACGCTGAGCCGGATGGATTTATTCACGATAGAATTGCCCATTTTGTGGCTACCGCGGCGAATAAACATTAGTCTCGATTTCCTGTTCTCTTTGCGCCTGTACATCAGGCCTATAGCTACCTCCCAATGCATGCTGTAAGTCAAGTGCGTTCTATGTTCTTGTCTCCTGTCAAGTACATAGTCACCGTTATTCGGTTCATCAAATTCTGTCTCGTCGTTTGTCCAGGTAAAGAATTGAGATTTTGATATCGCCTACGAAGAACTCTTACCCCTAGGATCTGTACACTTCTCCGATCCTTGGAGAAAATTATGGAAAATCTTAGTATTAATTCCACTACACAGTTCTCAAGATTGAGTTCAATATTAATGCTAATTTGTGTGTTTCTTTTCTTGAATATTCCGTGCTACTCTAGAGACGCCGAGACAGGATGACAGGATATTTGGTTGTTTTCACCCATCGAACAGACGGAGGAATATACAAACATCAACTGGTGGAACGTAGCTTAAATTCGCACATATACCGAGTTATACATGCCTACATGAGCCCTAATACAAGTGCAAGCCCAGTCAACAGAACTACAGTTCCAACCCAACCAATGCTATTGCTGGGACCGGCCGCTAACGATGGTGTTCCAGTTGTTCCGTTTTCGCAAGCAATAGTACGATTCTCAATCCCGACACACACCTGCGGCTTCCCACCTGCGTTCATCAAGTCCTCTCGAACATCATCCGGATCGTAACTATCATCATCGGGGCATTCGATGTCCGCTACCACAGCAAACGCGCCCTGATCGTATTCTGTGCAATTTTTTGCAACGCACTCGGTAACATTGGAGTAGAAGGCTGGGCTGACGCAGAGAGGATTATTGACCGGTTCTAGGAAGTAATCGAAGTAGGCATTGCAAAATTTTCGAGGACAATCTGGCCATGGAATGCCGGAGGGTGTGAGGTTGAAAGCTCCATGCGACATAGAGTGGCCATGACCAACACCTTGATGCTCGTGCTGGCGAGGACTCAGAGAGGCTACAACTCCTTGGCCAAAGAGACCGAAGGCAAGGTATAATAACATGATTTCAGACTCCAGACGGTGGGAATTTAATCCAGTACTGATATAAAACTATTTTGATGAATTCAAATTAAGCCTACCAGACAACTTTCGTGGAATCAGACGAAGTGACCTCCCTTCTTTAGAGGTACCTAAGTAGATATAGTTGAAACGAAACACAATTATTGACCTCGGAGAAACCCGAACAATCACCCAAAACTCAGCAGCTGGCTCTACGAGGAAAAGTAGTTATAACACCGAATCCAGCAGTCATCTCTTCTATTCATGTTTAGGACGATGCGGATTCCCGTGACGACAAGACTGCCCGTAACGTTTTTAGGGGCTGCCATATCAGAATACAAAAGCTGCAGTATAATTGGGTAGGATAAAACTAGATCTCAATTTGACTTACTAATAAGCTGTTTCCCCGTTATCTGAAACCCGAAATTATGATATCAATGAGTAGGTCTTCGGAATAATATATCAAATGCAGATAGCGAAGATATATGGAAATATATTACTTCATTTAATATGACAGAAAAATTTGATAGTGGCAAAGATGAATATTACTCCTGTGAGCCCCGTCCAATGCTTAGGTCATTTCATACCAGTGTGCATAGTATTACTAGTCCTCGTGCGGTTTCAGTTTAATAGGAGGATGAGATACATAATTTGCCAAACAACTTGAAGGTACTCCTTTAGACTCCCACTCTAGCGATTGTAAACGGTATCTGACTCAAAACCCACGAAGACCTCATTCGCTTCGGAACAGAAATCAGAGCTTATATAATACAAATCGACGTGGCCGATGGCGAAAGAGACATCGAGATGCGCAATGGGTTGGATTTGTGGGGAGAGCTACAGAACGAGTGTTTCAGAATCAATTGAATTAAAGCGCTGAGAATCGCTTGGGCAGTTGGGATCATGTTGTATATCTCGTGACATCACATATATTATATCGAGACCAAATCGATCGCGGCTCACTAGCCATAGACCTTTTTAACCCTAGCTAGGTTGATACTCTATCAGCCAGGATTGACTTCAAACAAGGGAGACGAAAATTAGTAGCAAAGCAGGCAATGTATGAATAGCGTTGCTTATAGTAATCTACAACATTGATTTAACGTAATTAAATAATTTTATTTTAGATCACTTGAAAGAGAATTTTTATTTTACCTTCTCTTTTTGGGAGGGGGCGGGGGTTTCTTTTTCTTTTCCCTTTTTTTTCTCAAGAAAAAGTTGATTCGTCTGTCTTTAATGTTTAATTCTGAATTTCATTACGCGCAGTAGAACCTCTATGAGTTAATGAGTTTTAGATACCCTCTTGGCTCTCTTAACTCATTGTAGACAACTTTGAGGCCGGCATAATGCTCGTGAGTAAACCTTCGGTTCTCGTCCTTGATTGGTCTCGTTGTTCCCAATCATAAAATACAACAATGTGTGTGTGTTGCCGCAATATCTTTTTTTTGGTGACACGGTGACACGATACCTCTTCGCAGAGCTTCGAAGACCATGATTTGGGCGACTCTAACAAAAGGATTGAACGAAAACGTGCCAAAACCAGCTGGCCTTCATGATCGCGAAAATGTAAGTTGGATTGCGCATCCGAAGCTGCGTTCTGGCGTACCTTTCACCATGTCGCTACCAGTATTAGGCAGACCGGCGAAACCAGGAAGTGTCGCCGCCAAGGCGAGGTACCGACATCCCAGAATGGTCCGAATAGCGTTGGCCCCTGTCTCCTTAACTGCTTCTGGCGACGTGTCTAAAGCTCCCTTCGTCGAATCCAACCGATCACATCACCAACTTCACAACCGTCGACGCCGTCTGCTCCAGTTACAGGTCAGATTAAGACCCAAAGTTTCGGAGGACAAGCCGTGGTGGTTGGATTCAGCGGTTGGACCTTGAAGGAGAACCATTGGCTTCTTCAATCAACAACCCTCTCAAAGCACACCGCCGTCAGCCAACATCACACTCACCCACCACCATCACCACCCACCCCATTTCGGATACAGCTTTCGGAAAATTTAGTACTCATATATAGAAAGAAAGCTCCAGCGTCGACATATCCGCAATCTTTAGGCAGTGCCACTCTGTTTAACATTATATACTATACCTGCGACTGAATGGTATCTTTGCCAAACATTCGCGCTCACATTCACGTTCGATATCACAGAGTCAACAAAATCACGATATTATACTCGAAAGCAAATTCTGCATCTTGACAACCTTCTTTGCCACGGGCTCCGCAGTTAGATAAGGTCAGGACGGACAGGCTGGCTGTTGACAGGATAGGGGTCGATCGTTATCGACACCCTCATCCTTTCAATCTTCCACGATGACAAGGCCTCGGTCTGTCTCGCTGGGTTCCAGAATCCAGATTGTATAGCTCTTCTATATCGTTCCTAAAATCGAATTCATACAGTAGTTGCTAACAAACTCGTAGCCTCCTCTTAAAACTCTTGCTACTCGAACACCTACCGAAGTCGCGCTGGACCTCCAAACCAGCCTATCTCACGGAATACTATCGACAGCCGAAGTACATCTCCGTCAATCCATACATGGCCCCAATGAAATCCCCCAATCCGAGCCGGAGCCTGTGTGGCTCAAATTCGCGAAACAGTTCGTCGAGTCTAGGCTGATTCTCCTATTACTGGCGTCCGCTGCGATCTCCTTTTTCATGCACAACTATGACGACGGTGTATCCATAACTATAGCGGTCATCATCGTTGTTACTGTTGGATTCGTACAAGAATATCGGTCTGAGAAGGAACTAGAAGCTCTGAACAAGTTGGTCCCGCATCATGCGCATCTTATCCGAGGGAATGCACCGGGGAGCAGGAACTTAAGCGCTGAAGACGAAGCAAAGCTATTGGGACTGCCGCCGACTTCAACAACCGTCAGTGCGAGCCTATTAGTGCCCGGAGATCTGGTAACTTTCACCACCGGAGATCGAATTCCAGCAGATGTCCGAATTACATTGGCAGCGGACTTAGAAATCGACCAGAGCAATCTCACCGGAGAAACAGAACCCGTTAGGAAACAGAGCGAGCCTGTAGAATTGATAGGAGCGGATGAGTCGCCATTTTATTCCATAACAAAATCCGATCCGTCGATCGCAGAAATGCACAGCATAGCCTTCCAAGGCACACTAGTCAGGAATGGCCATGGGCAAGGCATTGTGGTTTCTACAGGATCCCACACGGAGTTTGGCAAAATCAATGCAATGCTGTCGGAAATTGAAAGCCCCAGGACACCACTCCAGGTTTCTATGGACAAACTAGGACACGACTTATCAATGGCAAGCTTTGGAATCATCGGCCTGATTGTATTCTTCGGGTTTTTACAAGGGCGTGAGTGGCTGGAATTATTCCAAGTTGCTGTCAGTTTGGCCGTAGCAGCCATTCCTGAGGGTCTCCCGATTATCGTAACGGTCACTTTGGCATTAGGAGTCATCAGAATGGTAAACCGAGGAGCAATTGTTCGGAAAATGCCGTCTGTCGAGACATTAGGCTGCGTGAACGTTGTGTGCAGCGACAAGACTGGAACTCTGACGATGAACCACATGACTGTTACGATGCTTTGGACATGCGATCTTCCTGAACCTGTTTCTAAGGCATCTTTACAATCCTCCACCTCTACACTCGACGTGCCAACTCAAACACTACTCCGGATCGGAAATCTCTGTAATAATGGCCGCCTCGCCGCACATCACACTGCCGAAGCTATTTCAGCCTTTTCAGCCCATTCACCCCATACCACGCAATCTCGATTTGTCGGTCAACCCACGGACGTTGCACTGTTAGACTTGTTAGACGCATTTGGTGAAGAAGATCTTCGGCCTCGCGTTTTACGATCCGCAGAAGTTCCTTTTTCGTCTCGAGAAAAGTGGATGGGTGTCGTCATTGATGGTGCCGGCTCTTCCCAGGATACGGCTTATATCAAAGGTGCTCTCGAGAAGATTCTCGCGCGTTGCGATACCTACCTCACCCGTGACGGACGACCGGTTGTCTTGGACGAAGCGCGGAGGAACAAGGCTCTCTCGGCTGCCGAAAAAATGGCAGAGGAAGGATTACGAGTGTTAGCTTTCGCCAGCGGGCATGTATCGAGGTTTGAGAAGAAGCCGGCCGGAACCGATATCAAGGACGTTTTCAGGGATCTTACGTTTGCTGGTATTGTCGGAATGTTTGATCCACCGCGGAAAGGGGTAGATAGGGCCATTCGACGCCTGATGCTCGGCGGTGTCAAAGTCATCATGATCACGGGTGACGCTGAGACGACCGCCGTCAGCATTGCAAAGAAACTTGGAATGCAAGTATTGCCTCCTACCCCAATCGAAGGCAGAGTTACTCCATCTGCAGGGGTGAACGGAAAGGCAATTATTGGGCATCACTCGAGATCCGTGATCCGGGGAGATGAACTAGACCAAATGACGGATGAAGAACTAGCACAGGCGATACAAACTACTACGATATTCGCAAGAACGTCGCCGGAACATAAACTCAAGATTATCAAGGCACTACAAGCACCGCCAAATGAAGCCGTGGTTGCAATGACTGGCGACGGAGTTAACGATGCACCAGCCCTCAAGATGGCAGATATTGGTATCAGCATGGGAATCATGGGAACAGATGTGGCGAAGGAAGCTGCGGATATGATACTCAGCGATGATAACTTTACGACTATATTACGAGCGATTGAAGAGGGTAAAGGGATTTATTACAATATCCAAAACTTCCTGACGTTCCAGTTGAGCACGAGTGTGGCTGCTTTGGGGTTGGTCTTACTGAGCACTCTCCTCGGGAAAGAAAACCCGTTGAACCCCATGCAGATTCTTTGGATCAGTGAGTGACCTGGATACCTAAAAATACTCAGTGTGAATACTAATGGAATTCAGATATCTTAATGGACGGCCCACCTGCACAATCCCTTGGCGTGGAGCCAGTTGATAAGGGTGTCATGGCCGCGAAGCCAAGGTCGCGACACGATCGGATCCTGACACGTACCCTTCTCCAACGGGTTTTTACCTCCGCTCTACTCATTCTCACCGGTACCATGCTCATTTACATCCGCGAAATGTCCGCAGACGGAATCATTACCAAACGGGATACAACGATGACATTCACTTGCTTCGTTCTCTTCGACATGTTCAACGCTCTCACTTGCCGTAGCGAAGGGAAATCTTATCTACGAGGCGAAATCAAACTCACGAGCAATAAATTCTTCGTTGGGGCTGTGGGTGCAAGCTTACTAGGACAGCTTTGCGTGGTATATCTACCGTTTTTGCAATGGATTTTCCAGACAGAGGGATTGGCCGCAAGAGATTGGGTGTTATTGATCTGTGTAGCGAGTACTGTGCTCTGGGTGGACGAGGCAAGGAAGTGGCATGTGTGGAGGAAGGGGAGAAGAGGATTTGCAGGGTATAGTTCGCGGGTTTAGAAGGCCGGCGAGTGGCATGCTAGAAGGTAGGCGGATTAGATACAAAATTTCCGACATGAATCGGGAAAACTTCATGGAAAACTTCATCGAGCCGGAAACGCAATATTTTGGGAATTGGCTTCAGAAGCTCTCAGTCGATATGGTAAAATTTCTTAGAATTCCTGCCCATCTGTAGTCTTAAAAATTCTTCTCTTTTATGTATGTATTTTAGATATCACTTTGTTTTTTATTTCCTTTTTAGATTGTGAAGGCCTTAATGTTCTGGGCTTTTGCTTTCGTTCAGTTCGTTGTTACTACTTGATCAAAAGCATTGGCGGTTTTGAATTCAAAACTGATATTTAAATTTATCGACATAGACATATCTGTAGCTAGTCTAGACATATAGTCTGGCGAACCCTGGTTATAAATGCTGCGGCCTCATGCACTTATATAAGGAAGAAGAGAGATATATTTAGCGAAAGCAGGGACGTCCGGCCCTTGCCAATGCAATGCTGTACAACATCGGCTGATACCCATGTCGTTTCCTATAGATCTATCTACGTAAACAAAGGGTTGAACATTACATCCTCTAGACTAGGCGATATCGATTGGTTAAACATCTTACTTCACGAAAACAGCGAAGTTGCAGGTTTCTAACAGAATTAATGAACCATCGGGGATCTCAAAATATATCATCTTGTTTAAAATGTGCAATTTGCTCCCCAAAAAGTTAATTGTACTATGTGGTACTAGCGTCTCGCATTTATGCGATCAGATAAATCTACATCACTTTATATTTTTATAGCTCATGCTAGATATATATGAGCATGAGTATGAGAATTTCGAGAAGTAGTAGCCACTTCATCAATAAACTTAAACGTTAACACTGAACAAAGCTATTGGCATAGCAGGTACGAATATTAACGAGGATAATTTCTCGGATGTTTGGATAAATAACTGGATTCCGTCTCATGCCTGGGTCTGTGATAATTTATCATTGCGGTAAGGCCCGGGTCACAGTAATACTATTCAGCAGTCAAGACTTGGATCTGTTGTGTAAATAGAATTATGGAAGATCTAATACCAGTATACTGCGGCCGTATCCGCCTGCAATGACGGGATAACTACTGCTACCGCGCCCCCACCCTAAGAATGCTGATGGACTTGTGATGAATTGAATACGAGTTACTTGGGTATATTTACATAGTTTGCCAATTAAGTTCTAGCCGATACGAGATCAATCGATAATAATGGTGATATATAATAATGTATTCTGGGTTATAGTTAGTCACTAAGAATGTTATCTTAATTGGAAGATATGACAAGGAATCAACCTCCACACACACAAGGCTGCACGGCAAATGGAAGGCAGGATACGAGTTTGAATGGAATATGGCATTTGATCCATTCCCTGAGTGCGGTCCAAAAAAAAAAAAGGCGGCCTGTTGTTCTGCTGTCGCCTAGGCTAAGGATTCCTGATAGCTAATAGAGTATTGAGTTGTCAGCTAACCGGAGGCCTCAGCATCGTCTTTGGAAGCCGATTGCGATTGCGATCAGGATCGAAGACAGGAAATACCGGTTTAGAGCCAAACCCGCTGGTGCTACTATCGACTTCGGGTNTTTTTTGCGGATGCGTAGGTGCGATTTGTTCCATGTGCCGGATGATATCGCAACAAAAACTTTTGATATCCCGCGCCAGCTAGCTGGTTTCGAAACATCAATAAAATGCAACCTTCTCGAATCGCTATAACAAGGAGCATTAAATTATATTGTCTTTTCAACCGAACGAACAGCTTAAAGATCGAGAAATTCTGGAAATTAGCCTCCCAGGTTGCCCTGTTCGTACTACATAAGCACAGACTGCTCATCCACACCCAAGATTACGAATCTCATAAACTTGAGGCAAATTCGCAATTGTAAGTCCAATGGCGCTGTTAATTTCGCCTACAGAAGCCAGCCCAAAAAGAAGCTGGCGTGTGTCACAGAAGAAAAGACGGTGAGCGACCCCACAGGGTTTAAGCGAGCGGTGTTTCGAGCAGGAAGCTTTGCTTCTTTGGGTCCGTTTCGGACCCTGAAATCAAACTTCGAATATGAGTGGTGGGATCGGTAGACTTCAAAGCCTTGAAATTCCTGAGGCGGTTTGCTTACTAGTTCTGGGTAGTTGCGTGACTCGAGGCATGGCCCGAGATGCATCGGGGGTGCCGTTGATTATTTTCCTTTTTTCCCCACTGTCTCGGAGACACTGCTTTTCTTTACAAGGCAAGCCGAGAGCGGGAAGCAGGAATGCTGAGATATCAAAGGGTAAGACGCGAGTTTGTGAGGCATTACGATGTGACTGGACGCGATAGATGGGAAAGTAGTTCCGAAGCCGGGGTTTTTTCCGGAAGGCTTCAGGGCAGACCGACGGATGGAGAGAAGGACAAACGATGAGATGCATTGCATGCAAGCAAGGGCTTTCGTCTTCAGATATGCCCTTGTCCCGTAGGATTCGCAAAGATGATTGGCCGGAGAGTATTTCCTGATAGAGGAGAGTTCTCAACGAGATGATTGGTGGTATCAATCATTATTTCAGAGTTGGAGCCAACCGTGTCATATGATGAGATTCAAAACTGGACGGAAGTTTCGAACAAGAACATATAAATTGTAAAGTTCTTGTACATAGGCCTGTATGCGTCTGCAGTTATTTGGCCGCGTATCAGTCGATATGCAGCTACAACCCACCTTTTGGAGTGATTACTTGATCCGTACACCACCAGCATCGTTGCGTCTAATCCCTGTGTTCTCTTTGCTCCAACTGCACGGCTGCACATGTAGATATATGCACGTCGATTCAGTGGGGACCATGCAATAGCGAGTATTTACTAAGGGACTTCTCTCTCTCTGCATCTGAAATATCTCTGGCGATCTGGTATTCACGACTAGGGCCTAGAATGACCGACTGCAAGAATAGGATGACTGAAAACTATGTCTGCCTCAAAAGCGCTTGCCGTGCCCTACCTTGATCGGAGCCGTGACATTCATTACATCTCGCGGTGAGGAGGATATCTCGCATTGTGCAGAGGCCGTTTATGAGCAATGCGCGGAGAGGAGTGGCCTGACAGGGGGCTCGAACTCAGAGCTTCGAGCTAAGGAACGGGAGCCGTTCGTTCGGTTGGCTGTTGTGCCAGACCGGGTATGCAAGCTGAAGAGAGTCAAGCAGACAACTTCTGTTGGGAGATATTCGGCTGCCTGGAAGCCTCGCCCTCTGGTTTTTTTTT